>BTPG01000001.1:65621657-65624157 GCA_036245525.1 Semisulcospira habei
CAGTGTGGCTTCAGAGCAAACAGGAGCACCACCGATATGGTCTTTGTGCTGAGACAGCTACAGGAGAAGTGCCGCGAGCAGAACAAAGGGCTGTACGTAACATTTGTCGACCTAACAAAAGCGTTCGACACTGTGAGCAGGCAAGGCATGTGGCAGATCCTGGAGCGACTTGGCTGTCCCCCAAGTTCCTCAACATGATTGTCCAGCTACACGAGGACCAGCAAGGCCAGGTCAGACTCAACAATGACCTCTCAGAACCATTCCCTATTCTCAACGGCGTAAAGCAGGGCTGCGTGCTGGCACCGACCCTCTTCACCATCTTTTTTAGCATGATGTTGAAGCAGGCCACAGTGGACCTCGATGATGACGATTGCAGTGTACATCAGGTATCGTCTCGATGGCAGCCTGTTCAACCTCAGACGACTGCAGGCCCACACGAAAACCCTAGACCAACTGATTCGTGAGCTGCTTTTTGCTGATGATGCTGCCCTCGTTGCACACACAGAGAGAGCCCTGCAGCGCATCACGTCTTGCTTCGCAGATGCTGCCCAGCTCTTTGGACTCGAGGTCAGTCTGAAAAAGACAGAGGTCCTCCATCAGCCGGCACCCAAGACAGTGTATCGCCCTCCTCACATCACCATTGGCGAGTATGAACTAAAGTCAGTGCACCAGTTTACTTACCTTGGCTGCATTATCACGTCGGACGCCAAGCTGGACAAGGAGCTTGACAGCAGGCTGGCAAAAGCGAACAGTGCTTTCGGGCGACTTTTCAAGCGGGTGTGGCACAATCAACAGCTGAAAACAGGCACCAAGATCAGCGTGTACAGAGCTGTGGTCCTCACCACCCTGCTGTATGGTTCCGAGTCCTGGGCCCTCTACCGCAGCCAACTACGACTCCTCGAACGCTTTCCACCAGCGCTGCCTGCGTACCATCCTGGGCATTCACTGGAGTGACTATGTCACCAACGTCGAGGTCCTTGAACAGGCTGAAACTGTGAGCATCGAGGCTTTGCTGCTGCGGACACAGCTCCGCTGGGCGGGGCATGTCTCCAGGATGGAGGATCATCGCCTACCAAAGATCACCCTGTTCGGCGAGCTTGCTACTGGACACCGTGACAGAGGGGCACCAAAGAAGAGATACAAAGACTGTCTCAAGAAGTCACTTAGTGCCTGCCAAATCGACCACCACCAGTGGTCTTCGCTTGCTGCGGACCGTGACACCTGGCGCTCCACCATTTACAAGGCAGCTGTCTCCTTTGAGGACTCTCGCAGAGCTAGCCTTAAGGACAAGCGGCTCAGGAGAAAAAACAGAGATGCCGCAGCTCAGAACCCTGGCCAGACCTTCCCCTGCAGCCACTGCGGTCGAACCTGCCTGTCTCGGATTGGCCTCCGCAGCCACGAACAAGCCTGCAGACGTCATGGGCAACTCCTATAAAATCTTCGTTCGCGAAGTCAAGCCAAGAGAGATGCCTCTTGCAGCTAGATCGCGTTCGCGTGAAGGGGTTAATATTTGGAGTTTGGGTGATGGGTAGGGGTGGTGGCATCTGTCGGGACGCACATTGCGAAGGTCGCAGGCTTGTTCAGTTGTGCCAGAAATTGTAGACTCCTATTTGTCGTCTTTTTCTGATGACCTTTTCTGTCTGTTTCAGTTGGAGACGGTACAGAAACAACTGGACTCGCTCAGCTGAGAACCGCCGTCAAACTTATGAGAACTATATGCTCGGCCCATAGGCGCCTGAAGAGCTCAGTGCGAGTTGACTTGATATCCGAGTCAGCCCGCTCGCGCGCTGGCAGTGCAATACTCACTCTTCAAAGAAGAAGAGCGAGTATTGCACTGCGAGCGTGCGAGCGGGCTGATTAGCATGTCAACACGCATTGAGCGCGTCAGACGCCTACGGCTGGGCCTCATATACAAGTGCTCCATCACACATGATCTTCGCAGACTGAAACCGGCAAAAGAACGACCATTTGAGCTCATAGCTGATCCTGGACTGATCCAGACGCCAAAGCTAACTTGACACTGAAAATGTGATGGTGACAGGCAAGACGAAAAGAGGCGTGCGCATTTTAGAAGAAAATCCACCCAGCTGTTGACTGCCAACACCTGCTACTACGCACAGGCATTAACTCATTCTACCCCAGACACACCACAGCAAGATAAGGATCGACCATGATAGTTCAAGGGTGATGCCAGAATAGCTTGGCGCCTAAGGGCGCCAAGCTATTCTGGCATCACCCTTGAACTATCATGGTCGATCTGTGTCCTGCACTGCAGTGCAGTCTTCAGAGGACAAGGGCAACATTTGGGGATTTCGGTGTTGGGGTAGAATGAGTTAAGTGAAGTTGTTTTTATTACGTTTTTCCTGCCAGTGGACGTAGGCTGTGTTTTGGAAATCTGTTGTTACGCCAACGTCAAAAGATTCCCAGCCGTCAAAACCGGGATACAAAGTGATATCAACAAGAGGCGTAGATCCTCATTAGCCCCCGCACCTGCGGGAGC
>BTPG01000001.1:65626657-65729329 GCA_036245525.1 Semisulcospira habei
AGAACTTTGGTCGCATGTTTTGAAAACTAAGTCTTTTTCCCGTTTTGTGGAAGATGAATTTTGAAAATAAAACTGAGATTTCAGTGGGTAAAATGGCTTCAGGATATAAGACCGCTAATCTATTCATTCTCAGTAGACTGAAAAAAACGCCTTTAAGATCTGCAGACACGCCAAAAACAGATTCTTTTGTTGAGAAAATCTTTTTCTTTTAAGTCGCTGCATTTCTTAGTGCAGAAGATTGCATTAGCTTGATTTACGCTGATATTAGGGGATTTAGCAATCGGCGACATCTGATTTCAGTAAGCCTACATACCCAGTGAACAAAGATCATTGGGCGAACGTCGGCTGTCGCTGGGCCGCGCACGGCTGTGCGCTGGCCAATGGCGGCTGACATCGGCCCAATATCGTGCACAAAGCTTATCTAACACAATGAAATCACAACAAAAGAGAAAAGTCTTCAGTTATATTTTATTTTGAATTTCAACAACCAGTCAACAGCTTTTAGACGGTCACTTATGGTCGCGCTATGGGAGGGGGGGTAGGGGTGGGGGATCATGACATAAGTGTTTACGTCTCTTGAAGCCGGATGGCGTTCACCCTGCCCCCGGTAGTTAAGGGGTTAAACGACCCATACAGCTTAACCCTTATCATTCGGAATACACCAGTGTGATAAATAAGTTCGACTAACATAGTTTAAGGGTAGTGCGCCTCTAGGCGCCAAGCTATTCTTGAACTAAAGCCATTGGTCTATATCCTTGTCTGTAAGTACTGTAATGTAGCTTGCATATATCAGTGTACAAATTTGAAATTTTTAGCCTCAGTATGATATGGGTTAAAGCACGCTGCATTATGACTGATAAATTCGCCGATAGAAAGGGCTATCAATGTTGTCTTGCCTCAACTAAGACATGTCTGCCCTTCTTTTCACAACTGATACACGCGAGAAGCTACAGGTAAACTCATTCAGCCCGTCGCACGTATTTCCCAAATTTTGGAGGCGTCATCTAACGACTATGCACCTGTTGCAGGAGATGGCTTGACCATGATAGTTCAAGGGTAGTGCCAGATTAGCTTGGCGCCGACAGGCGCCAAGCTAATCTGGCACTATCCTTGAATTATCATGGTCGACTCATCTCCTGCTGTAGTACGTCAGGGCTGAATGGGTTAACAGAGGGGCATTTCTGCCAGTTGTGATGGATGGGGAACTTTCCTGCGCATAATTTCAGTTCAGTTCAGTTCGGTCAAGATGGGATCTCAACGCTCGGAAAGGTCCGTACGCGATCCACTGGAAGTCTTCGATGTCCTGCCAACCTGAAGCAGAAGAAGAAAGAGAAAAAGTCCGTAAAATTCTTTCATTTTACAGACTTCGTAAGTTAAGTTAGTCCTTTTGTCTAGCATCATTGTAAAACAGGGGCAGATCTGGGGGCAGGGGGTTACACCAGTTCCGGACCCCCCCCCCCCCCGACCCAAAATTCTTTAAAATGCTATAACAAAGTCCCTTTTGGGAGTGTTTGGAACCCCTCCCCCCTTCCCCCTCCCTCGTGGTTTTATATTTTGGCGAATGGTCGAATGGTGTGAGTCTTAACACGCACGTGCCTTCTCTCTCTCTCTCTCTGTCTCTCTGTCTGTCTGTCTCTCTGTGTCTCGCTGTGTCTGTCTCTGTCTCTGTCTCTGTCTGTCGTCTCTCTCTCTCTCTCTCTCTCTCTCTCTCTCTCTCTCTCTCTCTCTCTCTCTCTCTCTCTCTCTCTCTCTCTCTCTCTCTCTCTCTCTCTCCCCCCCCCCCCCCCAACAAAAAGTTGGACCCCCCCCCCCGCCCCATTGACTGACGTAACTGATCCGCCCGATAAAGTCGATATCGCAAACTATTAACCATTTCTTGCCTTCAGTAGGTTCCTTTATACTGCAGGGTTCTTTTGTACTAAACAAATTCTTTTAAAAAAAAATTATTATTAATAGGGGCATACGAGCCATCCATTCGTCCAATTTTTGTGTGTGTGCACAGGTGCCAAACTCAGCGCAAGTGAGGACAGATTATAAATATCTTCCTGTGTCACAACACTGGAAGAACACATGCCCTCATAAGCCCCGGGTCAATGCCCTTTCCTCTTACAATTTACATTTGTTGCTCAAAAACTGAGAAGGCGACTTCAAGACTCGAACAAAGCGTCCCCGTTGCCAAGCGAGGCGCAGGACGCAGACTGCAATGCCGCAAACTTAGCCATGGGGCTTTTGGCCTATTCACTGCTCTTGGAGAGGGTTAGGTCTGCCGATCAGTCCCTTCCTGGAATCTGCAAGAAGCATAGATTCTCATGAGCCCCTGCGACAGCTGTCGCAGGGCTCATGAGAATCTATGCCTCTTGTTACGGGTTCAGATCAGCCAAATTTACCTCTGCGTCTGTTCCTAAAGTGGAAGATTTCATTGGGGCTTTTGACCCAGGCCTTGCTCTTAAAGAGGTCACCTCATAACCAGCAAATGATGGGGAGGAAACATGTCGAAAAACGGCGATGTTATAGAAACACCGATAAATCAGTATTAATAATAAAGGACGTATTGTTCTGGTGCATTTGGTGTCTTTTCAAGACGGGAAGTGCGACCTGCACTCGTTGTAAATGTGTGCATATTCGAATGTATGGAAAACGAAAGCAAATTTGCATACACTTCCTGTGCGCATATGATGTTTCCCGTCTTTTGATATCAAGACTTTGAGCAAAGTACAAACTAGCGAACAAACAAACAAACAAACAAATGAACGAACGAGCGAGCGAGCAAACGAACAAACGGATGAATGAATGAATGAATGAACGAACAAATAAACAAAAGAGCCAACATACTGGCAATCAAGCTAGTAAACAAACATACAAGCGTACGAACGAACGGAGGAGCGAGCGAACTAACAAACATCAAACAAACAAACAAATAAAAACAACAGCAAGATAGAAACAACACACACACACACACACACACACACACACACACACACACACACACACACACACACACACACCGACACACACACACACAAACAACAACAAACAACCAAAATCACAGACGAGCGCATATATTTTCAAGTGTGGTTTAATTTTTCACTGAATCACTACGTACCCAATACTTTTACAACCAATAGCTGCGATACATCCTGTTTCAATTCAATGGACTGCATTAGTGGTATGTATCATGCGCGGTGATTGGCCTGTGCATGGCTAGACATCTGCGAACGCTGTTAGGAACTTTAGATCCGGGTAAAGGCGATAGATATTGAGAAGCTTTGCCCCTCGCACATGATTTGCTTTAACTCATTCGCGGCCAGCCGCATCCGGAAGCGCGACATAAACCGCACATCCGGATGCGGCTGGGCGCGAATGAGTTAACCCTTTGGCTGTCGGTAGAGCTTCCGTAGGAATCATCGCCACAAAAAGGGCTACCGAGAGCCAAAGGGTGAATGAAGTTATGAATTGAGCCCTGACTTGAAACAACGCAATACTGAGGCATTGGCCCTGATAGTTCAAGGGTGGTGCCAGAATGGCTTGGCGCCTTTCGGCGCCAAGCTATTCTGGCACCACCCTTGAACTATCATGGTCGATCTGACTTCTGAGCTGTAGTGTAGCTTTCAAATTACAACTTTCAAGTCAGGAATTTCGACGTCATTGCTCACTGTGATAACTCATTCGACACGTGCCGCAGCCAGATGTGCGGCATAAAGCCATACATCCGAATGCAAGACGTCTCAAATGTGTTAACCCCTTGCCTGTCAGTGGTCGCACATCGTCTTGTTGAAATCTTAATTCAACGCTGAAGAGTACCAACCGTCCAAGAAACATGGATGAGCCTACAAAGTGATGTCAGCAAGAGGCATAGATCCTCATGAGCCCCCGCAAATGCGGGGGCTCATGAGGATCTATGCCTCTTGCAGTTAGAGTGGTGTTCAGTTCTCTCGGCCGCATTGAACGGATTTACTGATGTATCCAGTGAGTTGTTAGGTTTACATTCCTAAACCTAATCGTCTGTTAGGCTTCTTCAATAGCGTGCACGCTTATTCATTCCCCTCAATAAGTGCACTCAAGCTCCCCAATCTTTCTGTAGCCCGCAGCTCACGGGCCATAACCACTCCGTCTGGACAACATGGCGGACCTTTAACAGCAATGTGCACTGACAAGCTTTACGGTCATCGTTGCCCACCGTTAAGCGGGCACTGGTGCCCATAGAAGAGTGAGCCAACGACCTACATATATACACTGCGCGCCATAAAAAAAAACAAAACAAACAAACAGAAAAAACCAAGACAAAGATTTGCCGGTCGATATTTTGCAAACAGCTAAACATTTTGAAAATCAGATTTCGTCACATTAAGATACGTTTAGTCCTCTTTACAGCACTCTCAGCTGCATTTGTGTCCATTGTGTAGTCTTTACGCTATGACACGGTACAGTTACCTACCCCCAAAATCAAAAATCGCAAGACGGACATATCTCTGTGTGCTGCGTTGTTTTAGCACAAATTTCAATGTTGGCCAGACACTCTAAAAAGCGGATCACTCTCAACACCATTTTAAACTACGTTCACTTTTCTTGAAAACCTGGAAATTGGGAGTCATTTCATATGTAAACTTTTTTTTGCGTGGCCTTTTCCACACGTTCACTGCTCGAAAACATCGGACATGTAAGATTCAGCCGCGAATGCCTCGCATCTGAGGGCACTCAGGTCAAATTTGTCTGCACTTGTAGCCAGAAGAATCATTTTCCCATCTGCTGCAACAAGAGAGTAGGATTTTGAGTGAAAAATGGGGATGTCGTTGTCACACCTGTCGCGCCTACCCTCCAAATGTAAAACTGATTGCTTTGGTTACTTACTGGGGGTCTGTTTCCTTCATTGTGTGTGTGTGTGTGTGTGTGTGTGTGTGTGTGTGTGTGTGTGTGTGTGTGTTTGCATGCGTGCGTGTTTATTTGTTTTCTGTTGTTTGTTTTTTTTCTTTGTATTTTCTGTATTGTCATTATTTGACGATGTGAATGCATGCGTGTGTGTGGGTGGGGGTGGGGGGGGGGGGCGCTGGGGAGTGGGGGGTGGGGGGTGGGGGGTGGGAGGGTCTGTGTGTGTGTGTGTGTGCGTGCGTGTGTGTGTGTGTGTGTGTGTGTGTGTGTGTGTGTGTGTGTGTGTGTGTGTAAGTGTGTATGTGTGTGTGTAAGTGTGTGTGTTGGTTCATGATTCAGTACATGTGTATCTTAATGATTAGCTTTTGTAAACAAAAAAGGATTGTTTGTGTGTTTGTTTTTGTTTGTAAGAATCAAAGCAATCAGTTTTACATTTGGAGGCTAGGCGCGCACCTGTGACAGCTGATTGAAAAAATATTCTTCTTGCTACAAGTGCAGACAAAATTAGGCCGAGTGCCCTCAGATGCGTGGCGAGGCATTCGCGGCTGAATCTTACATGTCCGATGTTTTCGAGAGTAAACGTGTGGGAAAGGCCGCGCAAAAAAAAGTTTTCTGATGAAATGACCCCCAATCTCCAGGTTTTCAAGAAAAATGAACGCAGTTTAAAATGGTGTTATTCGCTTTTTAGAGTGTCTGGCCAAACATGAGACGTGTGCCAAAAAATAACGCAGCACACAGAAAAATGTCTGTCTTGCGATTTTTGACGTTGAGGGAGGTAATGTTACCGGGTCATAGTGCAAAGACTACAAAATGGACAAATATGCAACTGACAGTGCTGTAAAGAGGACTAAAAATACTTTAATTGACGAAAACAGATTTTTCGTATGTTAAGCCGTTTGCAAAATATCGACCGGCAAATCTTTGTCTTTTTTTTTTTTTAAATGGCGCGCAGTGTATTTAGTCCATCTGCCGGCACCTTACATCTTGCAAGCATTGTAGATTCGTATGCGCCCATGCAAGCATTAGTGGCCATGAAAGATGCTTGACACCCCCCCCCCCCCCCCCCCCCCTCCCCCCAAAAAAACAAACAAAGAATAAAAATGGAAACAAAAGAAGAAAAGAAACATGCTTAGAAGGTGGGATGAGAATGTGTAAGAGGTTGCCACACACGTTTGTCGCGTCTAATATCTCCCCGTACCCCTCTCCCCGTACCCCTCTCCCCGTACCCCTCTCCCCGCCGCTTTTGATTTTTCGGCAAGGTCTGGCGTAGGGAGGCCTTTTGTGTCAGGTTGAAGGTCCCGAACAAGCAGCTGGAAATCCATCCTCTACCCCCCACCCCTCCCCCCTCGAGGTAACTGATCCGCGCTTGTAAATTATATTGCTGGGAAAGCCCCAGTTTTCGGAAAAAAAGGGCATGCAATGTCAGTCAGTCGAGAAAAACTCGCTCAGTGAAATGCCACTCAATAAAAAACAATCGTTAATTTGAAATGAAACTCTGTCAAAAGTGACCTTGGGTGTTAAAAAGAAATCCGTTCATAAAACCCCACTTCCACTTTTTAAGTCACTCTAAAAAAAAGTCTTATTAAGAAAAGAAAAGAAGGAAATCAAAGAGATGAAGAAAGAAACACGCAACAACAACAACAAAAAAAGGTACTTAAAGATATGCACGTTACCTGTTCGGTGACATCCTCTTACGAGGACACCGGGTTTCCACCATAAAACAGGCGACGCGTGGCCCAATGCGGACAGTTTAGTCATAACCCATTGGCAGTTAACT
Organism: Semisulcospira habei; assembly: GCA_036245525.1. Taxonomy (NCBI): domain Eukaryota; kingdom Metazoa; phylum Mollusca; class Gastropoda; family Semisulcospiridae; genus Semisulcospira; species Semisulcospira habei. Next base: position 65,633,301 of record BTPG01000001.1, read on the forward strand.
TACTTAACCCTTTTAGCCCCAAGGTCCCATTTCTAAAATTTTGGAGGTGTTGCCTAACGACTATGGTCCAGTTGCAGGAGACGGCTTGACCATGATAATTCAAGGGTAGTGCCAGATGAGCTCGGCGCCTGAAGGCGCCGAGCTCATCTGGCACTACCCTTGAATTATCATGGTCAAGCCATCTCCTGCTGTAGGGATCCGGGGCTAAAAGGGTTAACCCTTCGGCTGTCGGTAGCGATTTTTGTCGCGATGATTCCTATATAAATTATATATACATACATTCAATATTCTGTTTTTTTTTTTTTTGTTTTGTTTTTTTTTAACAAGCAGTGCAGGCACGTCCTGAGAAAGTCTTGTTGCTGTCGTGACGTTAAGCAATGTAAACCAAACTTAAACTTCGAAAGAGATGGTCCGATCATGATAAACCAAGGTCAAGGCGCCAAACTAATCAGGCATTACCCTTGTGCAGTCGTCTCCCAGCGGTGAAGACCAGATCATTATCTTAACCCTTTCATTGTCGTTTGTGGTTTTTGTCAAGGTGATTCCTACAGGAAAACGAAAAACCTCGACCAAAAATACCACCGACAAAAGTTTAATTAAAAAGCGTCCTTCCTTCGGCTGTAAACGTATGCTTTGGCAACGTGCACAGGAACGACTGTCACCAAAAAACACTTGCAACAACTCTTGAGTGTAAACAAGACATTATGTAAAGCATCCAGCATCAGTCACAAGATGGATGCTGGAAAATGTGCTGGTCTGTCATTTTGGACCTTACGGCCTGCAGTCTACGAATTCGGCATTGTGTTCTGTTTGTTTGTTTGTTTGTTGTTTTTTTTTTTTTTTTTTTTGGTTGTCATTCCGAATCAGCTGGAAAACCAGTCCTGGACACAAAGAGGTTACCAGTTTTACTGGCTTGCGTTTCTGCATTCCTTTTTTCTTCCAAACGCATGTGTGAGCTGGTATGTGATTTTGCACCTTACGGCTTTAGACCGTAAGGTCTTTATTCACAGACCAGCCCACACTTCGCAATTCAGATCAGCTATACAAGTTTAGAAGTACTCTTGTTTTGATTGTTGGTTCATGTTGACGTATTTACGATTTACTGTGTGTTGTTTTCGTGATATTGGCGGTGTATCGGTGGCTCAGGGTTGAGACATGCATGCATATATGGCAGGGAACAGAGTGGAATGGAGGGAGCTGGTTGCCAAGTCATCAGTGGTGCCCCAACGGTCGGCAAGACTACGGGATAGATAGACAGATAGATGATAGATAGATAGATAGATAGATAGATAGATAGATAGATAGATAGATAGATAGATAGATAGATAGTAGTAGATTAGATAAGATAAGATAAGATAGATAAGATAGATAAGATAAGATAAGATAAAGATAAGATAAGATAGATAAGATAAGATAAGATAAGTTAGATAAGATAAGATAGATAAGATAAGATAAGATAAGATAAGATAAGATAAGATAAGATAAGATAAGATAAGATAAGATAAGATAAGATAAGATAAGATAAGATAAGATAAGATAAGATAAGATAAGATAAGATAAGATAAGATAAGATAAGATAAGATAAGATAAGATAAGATAAGATAAGATAAGATAAGATAGATAAGATAAGATAAGATAAGATAAGATAAGATAAGATAAGATAAGATAAGATAAGATAAGATAAGATAGATAGATAGATAGATAGATAGATAGATAGATAGATAGATAGATAGATAGATAGATAGATAGATAGATAGATAGATAGATAGATAGATAGATAGATAGATAGATAGATAGATAGATAGATAGATAGATAGATAGATAGATAGATAGATAGATAGATAGATAGATAGATAGATAGATAGATAGATAGATAGATAGATAGATAGATAGATAGATAGATAGATAGATAGATAGATGCTTGCACCAGGTCCCTTTAAAACACCACCACAAAATCATCAGTGCAACTGGCCAACGTCCCATCTGAAACACAGTAGAACCTGTTGACCAGCCTTTCTTCCACAGATAGACAGGTGCTCTCTTAACCCCTTTAGCCTCAAGGTTCCATTTCTCTCAAATTTTGGAGGTGTTGCCCAAGGACTCTTAAGCAGTTGCAGGAGAGGGCTTGACCATGATAATTCAAGGGTAGTGCCAGATTAGCTTGGCGCCTAAAGGCGCCAAGCTAATCTGGCGCTACCCTTGAATTATCATGGTCAAGTCATCTCCTGCTGTAGGGATCCGGGGCTAAACGGGTTAAGAGAAGCCTGAAGATCAAAACGTGTCACCTGTCATTAAAAAACCACCATGTCGATGGCTAAGGTGATGGTTAAAAACAGGTTCTATGTAAGATATGAGGTTTGGGCCAGTTGCACCGACGCAGTATTGTGCAGCAATACTGTACATTGTAAAAGACAATACCGTCACAATTAATGCAGTTACTGAGGGTACGTTTACGCCGATCGACTCCCAACAACGAACTAGAGCGAAGTCACGGGGAATAACCAGTGCATACCAGAAGCATAGACAACACTCCGAATATCTCCAAGAGGCGTAGATCCTCATGTGCCCTATGGGCTCATGAGGATCTTTGCCTCTTGGAGATGTTTGGAGTGTTGCCTACGCTTCTGGTATCCGCTCTAGTTCGCTGTTGGGTGTCGTTCGTTGCAAACGAAACTTCACTATTCTTGAGATCAACCATATTTCCTTTAACTGTACTATTCGTAATCTTATGGACCTAATTATTATTGCCAGTCGAAAGCTGGGTGTGTAACAATGATTAATTAACAGCATCATTACTGAATTTTCAAGTAGGATCAGCTTTGTCATGATGTTTAACTGTTATGCTGAATCAAAAACGAATTTCTTTGGTGCATAAACAAAGAAAAGAAAAGAAAGTAAAAATTACTCCCCCCCCCCCCACATCCCCCCCCCCAAAAAAAAAAAAAAAAAAAAAGAAGAAGAAAAGAAACAACATAAACAAACAAACAACGAACAAACCAACCAACCAACCAGCCAGCCAGCCAATCAACCAACCCGCCAACCAACTAACCAACCAACAAACAGCCCAAACAAAAAGAAAGCAAAAGTTAAAGATACTGAATTCTTTTATTTTTTAAAAATGGGTACTTGTACATGAGTTTTACTGGTACATGAAAACAAGCTATTTGTGCATTCAGGTTCCTGTGTGCAAGTCTGTGATTTTGGACCTTACGGCTACAAGCCGTAAGGTCTAAAATCACAGACTAGTACACATATGACCTCTCTCTCCCACCAACACACACACTCTCTCTCTTTGTCCTCAGCACATTTTCAGATGAACCTTGTATGAATGGCATGCCTCTCCATAGCGACAACAGAAAACATTTATGCAATACAAGCATTCACATAAAAAACACGATTAACAATTTATGCAATAATATGCCAGGCTAAATGCTCATAAAACAATGTCACTGTTCTAAAATCACAACAAAAGGAATAACAACACGACGCAATCCCGATTTACTTTTAAAACAAAAATCTCATTTTGATCGTAACACCTTTGAATGACGTGTTCCCTTAAAAATAAATATATTTAATTAAAACAAACACGCTGCACGTCCGCGCAGTTTCCGTGTAAATTGTATCAGGTTTGTGTAAATAATATTTTCCATTGTTTTCAAGCAGAACCGGTAAGCTTCAAGTTACTTCATGTCTAATAGAGAAAAAAATGCGGAATTGTGGAAGACTTTAATTGTGTTAACGTATTTGAGATCTAACAACACCTGTCAACACGGAGACTGAGACTTACAGAAGTTCGCGAAGTACCATGATCTCTGTTGGAGATTGGAGTAAATTTTGTTATTGCTGAGTTACTCATTTTCAGAATTAACCCTTTGCCTGTTGGTATCGGTTTTGTCGCGATGATTCCTGAAGGAATCATCGCGACAAAAACCGATACCGACAGGCAAAGGTTCAACTGAAGTTAGTTTCAAGTCCTTGTGCATGACTTTCCAGTGTTGGGCCGCACTGGTCACTTGAAAAATGACTTTCCTCTGTTGTGAAACAAGTGACTTCACACCTTTTGTGTATGCAGCCACCGTGGTTGAAAGAAGAACGCAGACTAACGAAAACGCTAAGTAGTAAGATACCCACCCTCCCTATCACTTTTTCTCTCGCTGTCTCTTAACTCTTAAACTCCCAGAACTAAATGACTTCCATTCTATAGAATGAAAGTCATTTAGTTCTGAGAGTTTATGAGTTAAAGTTTGAGTCAAACACTGACATAAAAAAGCGCCAATGCGTCCATTCAATCGCAGCTACTTAATACACACGCGCATGTACCTCTCTGTCTCTCTCTCTCTCTGCCTCTCTCTGTCTCAGTCTCTCTCTCTCTCTCTCTATTTCTCTCTCTCTGTCTCTGTCTCTCTCTCTCTCCATGTGCATTCACCCCGATCTGCTTAGCACATCGACTTACACAGTATCACAAGAGTGAGTTAAAAAATCAACAAGAGAACTGAAGCCTACACAAGTCGTCTTTCGCCACTAAGCGCAACACAAAAGCCACAATCTTCACATAAATGCAGTACTTTGCCTGTTCGCTACTGTAGTCCGCCGCTACTGTTACACACTAATATACAAGAACAAATACAGTCATACATACATGTACATGCATCTCTTATGTTATGTACAGTCATGAAATGGTTACTTCTGGAAGCCGTGTATATTGTATTCAAAATAGATCATCAGTAATATTCTGCCAATTTCACTTCCGGCGGCAACAGTGAAACTTCATCCCACATTTAACGTTTCACAAATATATGCGAGCCATCACGTATTAAAAGGAGAGATAAACTGACCATTCTAGTTCAAGGGTAGTGCCAGATTAGCTTGGCGCCTGAGGCGCCAACCTAATCTGGCACTACCCATTAACTAGAATGGTCGATCAAATTTATCTCAGTTCGGCGCGGGAAGTGAAATGGGATTCAAAACACAGATATATCATTTGGTTGATGAATATCAATTACATCATGAATTTAAATATACTTTTGGTTATTACTTTTTTTTTGTTGCACAACCATGGGGAATATAACAGCAGGTTGAAAAAAAGACCAGTCCGCGAACAATCTGCTTCTTTTTCTTTCGCGAGTTCCTTGCAAACTGCCAGGAAATGTAGTCGTATACCAGTGAAGTATTCAACACACAATTCCATAAAATATACCTCTAGTCTAAGCTATACCACCAATCACCAAATCAGATATACTTTTTTTTTTTTGGAAGGGGGGGGGGGGGTGGCTAGGGGTGGAAAAAAAAGGAGGGGGGAAGAAGTGGTGTGGGTTAGAAGGGGGGGGGGGGGCGAAGAGAAGGGGGAGGTTGGTGGGGTGGGGTGGTGGGGGATGCGTACTTTTTATGTTTTCCTTCATTTATTTTTTAATTTTATTTTTTCATCTTTTTCTTTCTATTTATTTAAATATCAAATAAATATCAAATTGAGAAACAAAAAATGTTTGAACACCAACGATCAATCAATAACTGTTACTACATCTGATTTTTTTTTTTTTTTTTTTTTTACAAACACATCTAATAGGTACAGGTTACATATCCGAAATGTATACGACTACATTTCCTGTAGTCAGATCCCACTGGTCGAGCTGCTGAAATATTACATGAACAAAATACATGATATAACGTATGATATACTGGCACCACTGTTGTGTGTATCAAAGGTACATGTATGTAATAATGATTTGTCATTGTTCGTCGATATACAAGAGCATTTGTTGATGAGCAATGGCAGAATGTTTCAATTCACAGTCTTTTTGTGCAGACATTGAATACAGTTTTGTTTTAGCTGATTCTGTGCACAGCTCCGTTGCAAACCCCCGTCACAACTATGATAGACACATGTTAGACAGATTATTTTTACGCCCGAACGACTGCCAACCGACGAACGAAAGAGAAATCATGGCGGATAAGCAGCTTGTACCATAATCGTAGACAACATTGCGTGCATCTCCAAGAGGCATAGATCCTCATGAGTCCGTAGGGCTCATGAGGATCTATGCCTCTTGGAGATGTTCGGAGTGTTGTCTGTGTTTACTGTACCAGCTGGTTATTCGACGTTACTTCGCTCTCGTTTGTTGTTGGGAGTCATTCGGCGTAAATGTAACCTCTCTCATGGCTCTCGGTTTCTCTGGAAAACGCCTTTCCCGTCTGCAATACGCACAGATTCCCATGACCCCCTGCTCCGCAGGGGCTCATGAGAATCTGTGCTTCCTGCCTGGGCTCACGAGACTCTGTGTCTCTTGCAGGCCGGTCTCTCACATGTCTTCACTACTTTTCTTAGACAGAGGAAATGATTGGGGTGTTTAGAATATCTGTTCACAGTCTCATAAAATTGACGTAGTCTTTTTGAGAGCTGGCGGCACTATATTATTTACAGAAATGATATCCACAACGGTGTCCAGTTCCAGTCCATTTGGAATGTCGAGCGTAAGCATTGGCGTGAGGGTCTTGGAATAATACACACAGCACTCGGAGAGAAGAATACAATGCTGTCTGTCACGTGACGTAAATCGTCTCCCTTACCTGTCACATGACACAAGAGTTATCCTCCTTCTTCACATGACGTACAGTTATCTTCCTTGCCCGCCACGTGACACTGAGTTCCGTCTTTATGCCGTGACGTCACTTGCTTCATGAACAAACCCTTTCTAAATCCATCGAGCTAACACATTTTGGAATGTTTGAGAGTGAATCTCCAGTCAAAGAAACTGTAATCACAGTCTGGACATGCCGGGATGTGTATGACACTGTTCTTGCGACCACTGATGTGCGTATGCTGGTTTGTGATTTTTGACATTACGGCGTTAAGCCGTAATGTCGAAAATCACAAAACTGCACACTCACTTTCTGTCTGTCAACGCCAAAAGAGGCCCGTTGCACTGACCCGACGAAACGTTTCTCCGAAGTACCGAAGTGTTTCCAACAGAACAAACGTCATCTGTTTCTTCAGACCAAGCCACCATTGTGCGAATATTAGACTTCGGTCGGACATCAGAAGTAGATGAAAACTGCACGTGTTTCGACGACAAACCGATGCATTAAAAACCAGGTCAAACATGCAATATCACATGTTTGTCCGGGCTTTTAACTCGTTCTACCCAAAGACCAAAATCCTCAAATTTTGAAGTTGCCCTCTGAAGGACTGTATTACAACTCTAGAGACAGGTCGAGCATCATAGGCGCCAAGCTATTCTGGCACCACCCTTGAACTATCATGCTCCATCCGTGTCTTGCTGTGGCCGTGTGTCGAGGCTGAATGAGTTAAATCACTGTTTGCGTCAAAATACCTACATTGACCTACTTTTGATTTCTGAACTCGTCTATTGCAGCCTTAGTTCACCTTCAACAGAGGACAGTCTTTTCTCGCTTTGAGACGTCATAGAAGTCAAGCTTTCTAATGTCAGACTCCAGAAAACACTGCCGCCTAATTAGCAAACAACAATCGATCAAATCATTTCGTCGAACATCACTGGAATCTGGCGTCATTCTAAGAAATAATAGATTCACTGCACACACTAGGGGAAGAACTAGAATGAAATCAACTTAAAATCACACACTCCAATGCTGCGCATCGTCGTTTAAATTCAAGCTCTATTCACATTCAGAAGACAGGCAGGGATTAGTTGGGTTTTTTTCGCACAAAGTATCTAAATATATTTGCTTCTTTGGGATGTCACGTCTACAGAGATTCAGTCATTTGCGGCAGTATTTTTATAACTGACTGGAACGCAGTGATTGTTAGTAGTTTTCCAGCGTGCAGTAATTGCCCGTGCAAGAAGCATTCTCGTTTCGGTTAAAGCTAAGCAACGTTGCTGATTCTTTGACGACCTGTTCCCGCTGGCCTGTTTAGTGGGCTCTTAATTTCCAGCTCTGATAAATGTGTGCTGGCCAGCCGCCAAGTCCACAATCACGCATTTCGATAGATTTCTTAAGAAACCAGTTGCATGAGTGAGCTTAGTCCTGCGCAAGGCCCTAAGCAAGGTGCTCTGCCACGCTATAGCGGAGCACACTGCTTAGTGACGTGCAGGACAAAGCTCACGTGCGCAGGACTAAGCTCACTCATGCAACTGAGCCCAGGTTTGGGAAAGTCTTTGGTGTCCTAAACACGGTTATACACAATTTCATCTTTGTATGTCAGCCTTTGCTTGTGCCAAAAGGCCGGGGCATATCTGTTCCATTGCTGGCAGAATTGTGTGTTACAGCTGCCGAGTGTTGTACCGGTGACGGGACCGTCCCTTTGTGAGAAGTTCATTCAATGTCCTTGACCTTCGCAGGTTACAATGCTATCTTCTCAGCAGCACCAATAAAGAGTTACAATACAAGCATTAGTACAACCAACGTTTTCTAACATGATAAAGAGATCTCTGGGCAAATTAAAAATGTTTCAACAAATTTACAAGTATGGTCGCACAAAATACTGGTAAAAACAATGATGAATTATAAAAACAAGAACAACATTTTCTAAAATGTAAAACAAAGTCGGTAACGAAACGAAATTAAAACAAATTTCTGACACGTTCATTACGTGAGCGATAATCACACGTTGTGACATAGTATTAAGCGCAGCAGTAGTGAATATGGTACATGATGAAATTTCTCGTCTTTGCCCAGATCCACACACGGACGTTGCTGAACCAGTCTTGGCGACTAAACCAGATATACTACTTACAATAAGTTCAGATACATCCCGGAAAAAAATGGCCATGCTTTCCATTCAGCACAACCCTGTCAAATTTAACCCTTTGCGTGTTGGTAGCGGTCTCAGTTGCGATGATTACTGTAGGAATCATCGCGACTAAAACCGCTACCGGCACCTAAAGGGTTAAGATTTTTTTCTTGGAAATTTTCAAAAAGACTGTATAGCTAGTCTACAGTCTTGGTAAAAAAAATCGTGAACAAAATCTCAAATTTTGTTGTGCTCATTTGCAATCATGACCATTTTCTGGGTAGCCCTCAACTTATTATGAGTTGTACACACGTCTCTTATTCGGTGCTGTGACACAAAGGCCACAAGCACTGGGCTGCGGAATTTTATATGCTTATTCATCCACTTCTGTGACGAAGACTCAAATATTTCACTGTAAACGTCACAAGTGTTTTACTGTCCGACGATAATCGGTGGGATGGAATCTGCAGCCTCTCAGACAGTGTTGGCGTGCCTTTTCCTGCTTCATCATGATCAGTTCCCCGTTGTGTACGAAAAAATGAATCGGAGGCCTGGTGTTTGTGCATTGCGGCTAGTTAGAACGTTCGCCGAGGAAGCCAATCAAAAGACTCGTTCGTGATGAAAAATCTGGCAAACGGTATGGCACCAAGCAATGTGTAAAAGTCAATCAGATGGATCTTCCTTTAAAGATGGAGTCATAATCTTGAGCGGTACAAGGAACCGATCAATGGGCTTGCCGTTCGAACATGGTGCCAATCAGAATCTTCATCAATACAAAGAACCGATCAGAAGCCTTCAGTTAACTGAAACAACACATCTGCCGGTCGGCTGGAACGATTAGAATGTAACACCTGCCATTAGATGATACATTTTTGAATGATGTTGACTGTTAGCAGCTGCAAAGACGCCTTGTGTGCCACGTCATAACACAAAGACACTAATTGTGTCCTGGTCTGTGATTTTAGACCTTACGGCCACGGCCGTAAAGTCCAAACTCGCTGACCAGCACACATCTGCGCGTCAAATCTGTGCCATCGCTGCATTCACACAACTCAAAGAGGTCTTCCAGCAATCTCTCACACAGAAAGGATCCCGGGTCCCCCTGGCTCACAAGTACACTTTGTTGGACTTGGTGACGGGCTTGGTCTCCACGCTGCCCGTGTTGAGCTTGCCCTTGACGTTGACCACATAGTTCATCTGCTTGGGCATGATGGCGTGATCGGGGTTGTAGTACGGCGGGTGCTCTCCCGACGACAGCCTGTTCCGGCTTCTCTGCAGCGAGCACGTCCGCTCCATGTAAGAGGCGTCATTGTTGCGCGCCCCCCTGCAGGCGGCCACCTTGTAGCCGATAAAGAAGCCGAGCAGCATGGAGAGCACGATGGACACGACGATGGCGATGGCGAGGGTCTCCACTGTGGCGGAGGACACTTGCGCTTCCGGCGTCTCTTCTGAACTCTGGCCCACGCGAGGACCTGAGGCGAAAGGAAAGAGTGGAAAGAAGAACGTCGTTAAGTACAGTCTGAACGAAGGCTGGCTACAGTGATAGTTGATATACACCACGTTACACATGCACGAACTTTCATCAACTTGCACATTAATCTATCTGTGGACTATGCATGCAAGGAAGAGCAGCATGAACCTGAATAATGTCGGAGAGTATGGTTTGAACGAAGGCCAACTACTCAATAAACAGAACGCCATCGGGCCGACATCGGCCGCAGTGGGCACGCACACAGTCGTGCGCGGGCCCGTTACGGCCGACGTCGGCCCGAGGACTTTGCCTACTGGGTACTGCTGGCTGATACTGGTCGTGTCAAACGCGCATGTACTTTCATCAATTTAAACATATCTGTGAGCCATGCAAGGTGAGGCAAAAATGAAAAAAGACGATACGTATGGTTTGAATGATGTCTAAATGAAGACTCTAAAACTGTTAATTGTAAACGAACGTTCTAAATGGCCAACATCTATCTACAAAATGCAGTACATGTGCAAAAATACATGCCAAGAATTTCATGCGAAAAAAAGGACCTGTAGTTCACCACGTAACGTACATTATTTTGAAGGACATGTTTCTTTGGATACTTGAACATTTTAACCCTTTGGTTGTCGGCAGCGGTTTATGTCGCGATGATTCCTGCAGGAATAATCTCGACAAAAACCGCTACCGACAACCAAAGGGTTAACGCACTTAAGCCATGGGGTGGCAATTTCAAACTCACTTTAGGGTATAGAACGACATGACAGTTCAAGGGTGGTGCCAAAATAGCTTGGTGCCTACAGCCACCAAGCTATTTTGGCACCACCCTTAAACTATCACAGTCGTTCGTCCTGCCGCTAAAGTGTATTGTCGTGGAGAGGAGTTTAAAAAGCACATGTGTTGTCTTATCTTACATTGGAGATTTTATCTGATTTGTCTCCAATCGATAAAATACTAGCAGACAACGGCTGAAATGCTTACTGAATACGGTCTCATCACGAGGTTAACATATAAAAAGGGTCTTCATATAAAAACATATTCTAACATATACAAAATTATGCTCATGCTCTTTTTCTGAAAGATTTATACAGCAGAAATAATGGCATACATCAAATCTGTCATGCAAAACATGGCTGCAGATGTCCACAAGGCAGGTGTGTGTGTGGGGGGGGAGGAGGGGGGTAGAGAGAGAGAGAGAGAGAGAGAGAGAGAGAGAGAGAGAGAGAGAGAGAGAGAGAGAGAGAGAGAGAGAGAGAGAGAGAGAGAGAGAGAGGGCAGTGTATATATTTACAAGTACAGTGTACATGACTTGCCACTCGGTTACAACATCTCTATCACGAAGACCTTGGACTAAATGATTAACACACGACACGATTCTATTTCCAGCCATTGAAAAGAACACCTACTGTTAGTATCCCTAATATAGCCGGCTGCAAATGACATATTACATGTTGATTAGAGAAGGAGAGAGAGAGGGAGACATTTGAGCAAAATCAATCAACAATGCATAACATGATGGCAATGCTCGTATAACAACCTGCGTCGCAGCATAGACATTATTTCTAGCTCAGTGCAAAACACCTACACATAGGCTATAATGTGAAATGCGCTGATTGCATTTCCCGCCGGTATACACTGACGAGGAAATGAAACAAGGCGTCATCAGAATCACCGGAAACGCTTTGCTATACTGCCTAGCTTTAACCCATTTAACCCCACGGCCGAATTTGGCAAATTTCGGAGAGGCCACGTGACAACGACGTACCAGTTGCAGAACTCATGAATCGACTCGTGATAATTCAAGGGTAGTGCCAGATTAGCTTGGCGCCATCAGGCGCCAAGCTAATCTGGCACTACCCTTGAATTATCACGAGTCGATCCATCTCCTACTGCAGGGCTTCAGGGATAAATGGGTTAAGCCTTTCCGATGATGTCGCGTTTCCTTTGCTCGCCAGTATGTGTAGGCGTTATTCGCTGTCCCCGTGTACACCGCATACCCGTGATACCGAAATCATGTCTGCGACAGCATCACCAGGACACGAGTAAAAACAAGTAAACATTGGTTACAACGATTAACCCCCTCAATGCCGAAACAAAACTGAACACAACCCGAGTGCAAGAGACGTGGATCCTCATGAGCCCCCGCAGTTGCGGGGGCTCATGAGGATCTATGTCTCTTGCTTGGACCAAACTGTATCTCTATTCCCTGGAGGGTTGTGGCTTTGGGTCGCTGAAAGAACGAAGATTTGTGAAACATAAAAATGCACGTACAGTGGCAGGGAAGGGGTTGAACATAGATTTGTATACTGACGAGCAAAAGGAAATGCGACACTTTTGGAACACAAATGTCGCATTTCTTTCGCTCGTCAGGATACCATAGAAGCCATCATTTATCAGTCATATCAAGCTTACCCCCACTCTCATTTTCCAGACTCTTATCCACAGCGTTCCCTTGCGCCACCAGGACCACATCCACTTCTTTATCTTCCTCTGTTGGGATGCAACACACAGGGAATAGACAACATCAACATCACAACATCCACAAACAGCATGCGTGGGAGGGAAAACTGAAGTATTCCCATTAGCATAAAAGGCTTCGGGCCGCCGACGCTGCAGTGCGCCCGCGCACGAATGCGCGCGGGCCCACTGTGGCCGTCGTGGGCCCGAGGACCTATGCTTGCCGGGATTACATCGACATTTTAAAAACTGCTAAAACGAACATTGCGTAACAGAGAGAATGTCAAAGTCTGCTTCGGAAAATAAAATGTTCCGAAATGCAAGTTCATGAACAAAGTCCTTTGACTTTCTTTCTGCAGAGACAAGTTTGAGAAGTTGGTGCAAAATGCAAATGTCAACGCAAGCAATTAAATCAAAATTTTATAAGCAGAGTCAATTAATGAGCAAATAAAGGTGCAAAGAAAAAGTGAACATGCAATTATCTGTTGTTTGAATCATGAAGTTATCTTACAGCTAAAATTCAAATGCATCAAGATTAGTTTTTTTTAATTATTTTTATTTAAATTTTGTTTAAAGTGCTTACAGATCATGCAATCAAAAGTGATTGAAGTTCTGCAAAGACTGTGCTCAGTAATAGAGAGCAACAAAAAGAAAAAAGTAAACGCACGATTTGGTTCCTCAGATCTACTGTCTTTAAGAAACAAAATTGAAAACGCGTGTATCATATGTGGATCAGTTGCCTCGAATTTTCATAACAGCCGAGCTAAAATTTGAAACTGACCAATCACAGCATCTTCTCGTTCTTTAACTGCTGTCTCACACGAACATTTCTCTGGTGCTTCGGGCTTTGGCGTGGTGGTCTCCTGTTTGTTTGTATCATCTGATGGGGTAAACAAAGAAGGGGGTACATCAAACACAAGGCAAAAGCAAAAACGCACAGAAGAAAACTATAACAGCTAGAATCTGCTGCCTGTGCGTTTCGGTGACCAGGTGTTTTGTCCGCTCTACATGATGAGTAGGGTTAACTCCCGAGAAAAAGTGAACGCGATCCAACTGCAAGAGGTATAGATCCTCACAAGCCCCCGCAGTCGCGGGGGCTCGTGAGGTTCTATGCGGCCTCTTGCTGGGACCAACTTGTATCCATATTCCATGGACGGTTTGTGGGTTTTGGTCGTTGAATGAACACAGAGTTGGAGACAAAATATGCGTTCAGTGGCAAGGAAGGGGTTAACCACTTTGTGTATGCAGCCACCAGTACTGTTTCCAGTACTGGTGGCTGCATGCATAAGTGGTTCCCATCCTTAACTCATTTAGCCCTGACGCACTACAGCAGGAGATGGGTCGACCATGATAAATTCAAGGGTAGTGCCAGATTAGCTTGGCGCCTGTCGGCGCCAAGCTAATCGGGCACTGCCCTTGAATTATCATGGTCGATCCATCTTCTGCAACTGGTGCATAGTCATCCGATGACGCCTCCAAAATTTGGGAAATACGGCCGTCGGGCTGAATGAGTTAAAGTCTGAAAATTATTTCCTCGAGTAAAGAAAGTCAGCTCGTCTCAAACAGTTAGCACAGTGAACGAGGCAGCAAGTTCTAGCTGAACTATGACATTCACTGACACTGAAAACAGGATGACTGAATATGACACAACATTTACAAAATATATAATTTAAAAAAAAAAAAGAACAACGCTGCGAGAACACTTTAAAGCAAGTTCTCTCGAGACACATCCGGCCGCTTCCTACTGTTAACAGTTACGTGAGAGACGTTGCACTACCGAATGAATGAATGAATGAATCGATGGATGGATGGATGGATAGGTGCGTGGGTGGACGGACGGACGGATGGATGGATGGATGGACGGATGGATGGATGGATGGATGGATGGATGAATTAGTACGCGAGCCTAAAAAAATAAGAACACAAATATGATTATTAAAAGTTAACGTACTGTCAAGCGTTTAAAAAGGATATGCTTCCAAAAGATGTATGAAAAGCAAACTGACAAAATCCTATCTAAGTCAGTGTGTGCAAGATGCCAGAGGTGCCGACTGAATTAAGTGTGCGTCGTCAAGCTTGAACAGGACCCAAATGCCCTGAGTCCACTTAAAGAGTCAATTGCTTAGTGGCGTGCGTAGGATTTATGCCCACTCATGCAGCTGTCTTCAGATAGGTGAGTGGAATTTAGTTAGAAGACTACATGTGCTTGACAAGACTAAATATGGTCAAACCACAGAATACGAACCTCTGAGTTGGGAATAGCAAATACAGCTTTGCTCAAACAGCACTCAGCATTTTTAGTTTCGTACACAGAAAACTGGAATTACTTCGATTTGTATGTGTTCGACACTAAAAAGGCTGAGTGCACGTCTGTCTGAGAAAAACATGATCTGATCTTCCAAGCCAAAATTTGGTAGGCTTACATCTGCCTTCATTTCAAAACCACTGACAGAACGCCTTACAAGTGCACCAGTACTAAAATAGACCTAGACTAGATTTGTAGAGTGACTGCAGCAGTACTAACTGCTAATCCACCTGTCCACCCAGTGGCACAGATCCATTCTCCACACAGTTACTCCTAGGACCAGAAGGTGTAAGTCAAATTGTTGACGATCTCTAACAGGTAACAGTCAGGATGTTGCCAGCAAGAGGCATAGATACTCATGAGCCCCTGCGGCGACAGCCGCAGGGGCACATGAGAATCTATGCCTCTTGCAGATGTGGCTGAATCTGCCTGAGACATTGTTTATTTGCCTACCTACCTACCTATTTACATTCTCTCAGAATTCTTTGCCCAGCAGGGGCGCCTGTCAATGACTGAATGTTACCCAGCCAACCCCAACTGGTTCGACTTTGAGAACAGTCCCATACTACACACTCCACCACCTGCCGCATCTGAGAAGTTACAGACAGAAAAGTTGCTAAAGGCAAAGACTTGCCATGGCATGGATCTATCGGTTCTGCAGTCGGAACATGCGCAAGATTACTGAATCGTGAAATCCTCCGTCTTCCGAGAGACACATATGAATATAAGTCTGCCCAAGATAGCAAGAGGCAAACGTCTTCATATGAATATCTGCAGCGTATGCAGGTCTATGCCCCTTGTCGACGTAAAAGGGTCAGAACAAAAGCAGCGGTCCCCATGACTTTGTGAGACGCTACAGCCTTTAGAGGCTTATGAATGTGTATGTCCCTTCAAGATGAACATAGAGACTGTTCAGGACAGCAAGTGGCATAGATCCTCATGGGCCCCTGCAGTCTGCAGGGGCTCAGCAGGATCTATGCCTCTTGCAGAACTTTTCAAAAGGACCTGTTACCGATCAGTGTTGCCGGGTACCAACGCTAGTACTGAGGAGCTCGTGAATATCTACGCCTGTTGCCAATCTATGAAAAGGGCCTGCCGCTGCTGCTGGTGTGTTCCCTGCTTTCCCTGCCCAAATATTTGCGGAGGTCCCACTTCATCAAAAGTTCCCAGCCGGAATAAAATGCCATCTCGCGTCCTCAGTCTCAATGCCCGTTTGGGAGGACCCCTGCGGAGCTGCCTTTTTTTCACAAGTGGGAGGGAAACTGATAGCTCCCACAGATCCCCTTCTCTTCAGCTGTCAGTTTTAAAACCTGGAGAGGGTCGGCTCTTTAAAAGGCCCCTCTGGACTGAGAAGATGGCGAGGGGTTTGACAAAAACGGAAGAAGAAAACGGGAACAAGGGGGAAAAAATAGATGTTTTGGATTAGGTGGCAAAGCGCACACTGCAATTCAACGCATTACAGTGAATCGCAAACGCAGTACAGGCGCCTTTAATTGAGCTGTTTACTTTCGTCCTGTGTAGCAAAGGATAGAGGGAATATAGTTTCACGTGTGCTGGGGCTGCCATTCTGGGCGTTACGGCTGGAAGCCGTAAGGTCCAAAAACACAGACCGGCACACACGTTGTGGCAAAAACAAGCCGAGGACTTTGAAAGCTTCATAATTCGCACGCGGATAGGCCTGCCACCAAACGGATGCCTTGCATGACAATGACAGTCATGAAGGGCCTCACGTAAATCTCTTCAAAGGTGGCGCCAAGCGCATCATCGCATTCCCTGCTTGTTGTCTCTTAACACTGAAGGCAAAGCTACAGCCATCAAATGTAAGCACAGATCCTCGTGGCCCCCTGCAGGCAGCAGAAGTTTCTTTAGACCTATGCCTCAAAGCGGTCTATTCACATAATTATTATGTGTCAATGCATTTTACGCGAGTGAATACAAAGAAACTTTCAGCAATGAGGCATAGATTGTCATGTGCCCCCCCCCCCCCCCCCCCAAAAAAAAAAAAAAAAAAAAAAAAAAAAAAAAAATGCGGAGGGGCTTTTATATTCATGTCTTTTGTTTCTCTAAGACCAGACCACTTGCTTCCAAGCAAAGACCGCCATTACGTCCACTGTCTATGTTCTAATGACCAATCCAATTCAATCCATCGTCCATTCAATCTATTGTCCATTTACACTGCGCACAAAAACTCCATGAAAAGATTTTATTCTCCTGGCGCAGGGTGCATCTATGTCTGTTTCAACTCCTCGTTAGCAGGAGGTGGCGAAGTTTCGGCCCGTGAGTTGACAGCTTGGGAAAAGAGGGCTCAGCAAAGGCAAACCCCATTTTCACCCCTTCTCTAAACAAGCACATTAATCTGATTTCTGCTATTTAAGCTCAGGGGCCAAATCAAACTCCATGTAGAATCCAAACACGAGGAGAATCCCTTAATCTATTGTGTCAACGCCTGCCCTCTTCAAGTTTCTGATGCACCCACGATCAACGCGTTTGACGTTCAGAGCTGCGGCAGCAAAACGAACTCATCTGCAAGATGCACTGATCCTCATGAGCCCCCGCAACTGCGGGGGCTCATGAGGATTAGTGCATCTTGCTGGTTGCGTTCAAAATAAACTGTATTCACAACAAAGAAATTCCCCATAAAGAAACACGTTTAGAAAGGACAAGTACGACAATTTATCAAATTTATTACAATTTGTGATTAAGCCTCTTTAGAAAATCGACTTACAGGAGGAAAAGCCTAGAAAGGGCAAGCACAACACAACTTACTGTGTTAAAACCTTATAGAATATGAATACGAGGATAATGGACTACTCGTACTTATGTCTTTCAATGACCGGAGGAAAGAAATAAGTATTAAGAACAGTCACAGAGAACCATGCATCGGGAATTCAAACTTCAATCTACCATAGGTTTTAAGACTCAATTCAATACGTTGTATTGTCCACACTGTGGCACAATTTCTTTAGCTTCATACACAATAGTGACATTTTTCACACGCTATAGGAGTAGTTCGTGAGGATCTTCTTGCCTCAGATGCAGGGAGGCTGCAGCAGTTCATTCTACGGTTTCTTAACGTCACTGGGGGATGACATAGCCATTGCAAAAGTAATCGTTGAATCCCTAAACAACTATACGTGTGTGTCTAATCCTTCTTACCCAATATCGGCTTCTTCAAAGTGCAAACCAGCGGACACGTATGCCGCTCTATGCAAACTGAGTTTGCAATAACTGAAGTTCCAGACTACATTACATTTATTTCCTGCTACAGCATGTCGGTTGTATTTTCTCAATGAATGTCCATCCAATTTTCCGTAAGGTGACTTACATATAGAATATGCCAACTGAATGACATTTACATCAAGTCAAATTATACTGACGACAAAAGAAATGCGATATTTTTTGGAATCATCGGAAACACTTTAGAAAATGTCGCATTTCTTTTGCTTTCAGCCTACTTATCACCCGTCTCCATGCATAATTGACCCGAAAGGACAAACGATTGCACGTGTGGTGGTCCGTAATATTAAACCTACGGCTTTCTGTCGTAAAGTCCTGAATGACAGACCACCACAGCATTTTACAATACACACAACCAAACCAGAAAACGACACATCAAGGGTATTGCCAAATAAGCTTTGGCGCCTAAAGGCGCCAAGCTCATCTGGCACTACCCTTGATGTGTCGTTTTCTGATCTGGTTTATGCTTCCGTCACAGGTCGTGTTCCGAGTGGGCCATTGCAAATGTACGACAGTATCAACCCCCATAACAAATATAATTCTGGACACTTTTTCAACCTGTGAACCCCCCACTGCCCGACAGCAAACATGCGTGGCCCCGTTCTGATGGGGTTCACCAGCTCATAAATAATAATGAAGCTCTCACCGGGGAAACACTTTGCAGTCAACTTCTTCATCTGAAGTTACACAGTGAATTCTAAGAGCCGCAGACAGTCTGGGTCAGCAAGAGGCGTAGTTTATCATGAACCCCTGCTGATGCTCAGGCTCATGTGAATCTATGCTTCCTGGAGATGAAAGAAGCTGGATAGCGACCTGTTTATGGGAGGTATCTGTATGAATTAGATTTGGAACAAGTTCAGCTCTGTTTGTTTTTACAGTAGAACCTATTTTGTTTGTGGTAGAAGTGTATTTTTCGAGAAAACAGTGGTCTTAAAAGACAGGTGCTCTCTCAAGCGAAGTCTTGAAGGGCAAACAGTGTCACCTGTCACCAAAGACCATCATTTAGCTACAGCCACCTAAATGATGGTCTTTGATGACAGGAGATCGCTCATAGGATGGTCGCTCAAAACAGGTTCTGCTGTATTCCAGAAGGTATTCTAATAGAATCTTCATCAGCTGTATAATGCCTTTATATTTCAGTGCCAGCGGCGGGGAGATGGAGCGGCTGTGACGGCTCTCGGGTAGGTCCTAATTAGCCTGGCGACTGGAGAGTCCTGGTCAGCATGCGGTTCTAAACCAATCTGAGAGGCCATCTACACCAGTAAATGGGTGAATAGGAGGGAGCATTAAAAAGAAAAAAAAATCCTGGCAAAACATGTCTATGCTGTCGCAAACACGGTGAAAGCTCCTGAGAATTTAAAACAAACCAATACGACCCAAAGAAAAAAAAACATTATTTTGTTTTACATGGTCAAAAATAAAGACGTCTAAAAACCGTCGAAAAACAATTACAAAAAAACAGCGACTAAATAGCGATAAACGGGCAATAAAACGCGATACCGCGAAAGCTAAATCAACACGGCAGATAAAATTATGAAATAAATCTTCCTGATGTTCCCATCGTCTTTGCCTCAGGGGGAACACACGTCAATAGGAGCCAGAAGCTGTTCACATTTATTATCTAGCGAAAATGGCCTGATGTGATCTTTAGGTGTCCTCGAGGAATAAATGCCGCTAGAATAAAACGCTATTCTTGCGGCATGCCTGTGCCCAATGTTGCCGGAAGGTTGGGAGATGAACTGTGCAGCCGTAAGGTCTAAAATCACAGACCAGCAGATATAAATTATTTGTGTCTCAATGACTGTACTACGACAAAAGAGAACGGATTACTACATGATGCGGAGCAAAAGTTCAGTCCTACATCGTACAGACGGTGGGTGGGTGGGGGGAGGAGTGGGGGGTGAGGTGGGAGAGAGAGAGAGAGAGAGAGAGAGAGAGAGAGAGAGAGAGAGAGAGAGAGAGAGAGAGAGAGAGAGAGAGAGAGAGAGAGAGAAACAAAAAGTGGCGAACACACGTGCAAGGAACGACAGAAAGAAAGACAGTGTACTAGGGTCATGTCCTTTCATATCCAGGTCACAGTGTTGCTTGGGTGACCATGACTCCATCGCACAGAAATGCATAAAATATGGGACAGTCATCATGGAGCCATAACCGCAAGGTTTAATGTGCATCTAACTGCACACAAAAAAAACGCGGGGATGCAATGCTTGGCTTCTTTTGTACGTTTCCTCATATGTGCTGGTCTGTGAATTTTTACCTTACGGCCTACGGCCGTAAGGTCAAAAATCACAAACCAGCATACAATTTATATAGACCCTCAAGAATAACCACTGCGGACAAAGTATTTTGACAACTGCAAAAGAATGACATTAGCTATGAGGCCGAAACATAACTTTCAAATTCCAACTGAGATAATTCAATTGCCTGGGTATAACAAAGCACGGTGCTTGCGGACTAGTGGCAAAAACCTAGGGAGGTGGAGTTGGTCAAGGTGGCGGAAGAGAGAGAGAGAGAGAGAGAGAGAGAGAGAGAGAGAGAGAGAGAGAGAGAGAGAGAGAGAGAGAGAGAGAGAGAGAGAGAGAGAGAGAGACTCCTTGTCCTTCGAGCTCTTTTGCAGCGATCCTTTTTTTTTTCTACCAACGAACCCAACAACCAAGCCCCAAGCAGATCTTCACAAAGAACACATCTTCACCAGGGTTAAAACATACTCACAAGAATCCACTGTCCAATAACCACCGTAAATTTACATCTGTGTTACCCATCCACAACAGATAAACCTGGTTTAAACCGCAGACTGACTTCTCTAAACCTTCTCTCGGAATTCGGATCTGAGACTGTCACCCGCGTGTTAGAACTTCACAAGGCCTGGGAAGGGGAAATACGGTATCCCTCAACCTGACCAGCATGTCTGCAAGAGACATAGATTCACACTGCAAGGGCTCATGGGAATCTATCCCCCTTGCTGGCACAGATTGGCCCTCACGCTGCCATCTCAAGAGTTGTCTTCGACGAAGGAGACCTGTCGGCGTTTGCATCCATGACTGTGAGACGGATGACCTTTACGCGATGATCCAAGCAGGTGCATGTCGTGGTTGTCGCACGTGCCGTGGCGGCTTTTGGCTGCACCCTCTAACACTCCCTCCGTCTGAGGATGCACGTGAAGTTGTCGCCACTCACCAGCAACAAGCACGTAATGATCAACATATTACACGAGACCCTGCAGCGCAAGATTTCAAGTCTTTATCTGGACCTTTTCCTCCGTCACTGAATGTGCATGCGACCGGTGAAACTGACTGCTAGATGAAGAGATTTTCCTGTAGGCTGCAAGCGCTCATGAGAATCTTTGCCTCTTGCCGGCTTACTAACCCCTTTTCTGCTAGTCTTTCTTCATTCAACTCCCAGCCGGCCAAGGAACATGGACACAGTGGCATAAGCAAGAGACATAGATCCTCACGAGCCCCCTCAACTGGGGGAGGAGGGAGGGGGGAGGGGGGGGGGGCTCGTGATGATCTATGTCTCTTGCAGTTGAATCCTGTTCTTTTCTTCTCGGCAGTGAAGGTGTTAACGCAGGAATTATGAAAAGCGGTGTCACCCGTAAACACTAACGTTATCCGCAACTGCGTCCGTGTCTAGCGGACTGCAACAAAAATGGAACCACGAGGGTCTGTGCGTTTTGCAGATGTTGGGGACTGGCTGATCGACACTCCTTACCACCAGATGCAGGGGCTCATGAGGATCTCTCGCTCTTGCAGACGAAACGAGGATGGAGCTGCGGAACCGTTAGGCTGTCACGTGGACCAACCAACAAACAAAGAAGAAAAAAAAAAGCCCGGCGGCGGCGACCAATGAGGTTAAAGGTCAGTGTGGCTCACCCGTATGCAGTGACGTGCAACTATGTGACCCAGATTCGGCCACCTGCAGCTCTGGAGTTTTCTTTTTTAAAAATGTACTCTACACTTTCTCTTCAATGAGCTGATGGTGATACCTTGTTTCCAGATGCTATGAATGCTGCCATTTAAAGACTTAACGGGGCGTGTGTGTGTGTGTGTGCAGAGGGCACAGGGGTTGGGGGTGAAGGTGAGGGTTAGTAGGGCACAGGGGATTGAAAGTTAAAGAATAGGTTCGAGGCCGGTTCATATTGTACCTTCAGCCAAAAGGCCAACGCAACTTTTACGTGACCAATTCTCTGTCATCAACTGTGTGCTGGTCTGTGATTTTAGATCTTACGGCGTTCAGCCGTAAGGTCCAAAATCACAGACCAGCACACGGCCGTGTGTATCCTGCCTACTAACGAGAACACCTTCGTTCAGCTATAGTACTGTGGAACTCAAAGCTTTCCGACAAGCCTAAAAATTTTAAAAGCCCTTAGTCCTACTTTCAAGGCTGCAATGTCTTTGATCATCTACAACTTCTGGAAATTGTGCTTGCGGAAGAACCTATCCCATTCTCAAAATGTTACCGGAAGTGCGATAGGTCAAGGCTGTAGTGAGTTTTTTTTTTTTTTTTTTTTTTTGGGGGGGGGGGGGGGGGCAGGGAGGAGGGGGGGGGGGGGAGAAGGGGGCAAATCGTCTGTAAACGATTCATGTTTTTGAAGTTCGCGACTGCGTGTGAAGAGGAATTTGTGAAATTTTAAAACCTTTCTTCCCAAGCAGAGAGACGTCTGGGAGAGTGTTACGCCTCCTAATCTGTTGTCACAGTTTTTCTTCCCCTACTAAGACGCTGCATGAACACATGAACACTGAAAGGGTCTACAACAGGCACTCAGAAAAGGCATGAACTCAAAGACAACTCAAAATGTCAACAGCCAAAACGACGAGGGGCAGACAAACCGAAATGGGCTATTAAAGACCAAAATCAAAACGACAACAACAACTGGAGCAGAGGATTACTCTGATGATACACTCCGAAAATAATGTCCGATTAATCCATTTAGCCCAGGGACCCTGCAGCAGGAGATGGAATGATCATGATAACTCAAGGGTAGTGCCAGATGAGCTTGGCGCCTTTAGGCGCCAAGCTCATCTGGCACTACCCTTGAATTATCATGATCAATCAATCTGCTACAACTGGTACATAGTCGTTAGGCAAAACCTCAAAAATTTGAGAAATGGGACCTTGGGGGTAAAAGGGTTACAGATTAGTACTTCCTACCAAAGACAACGTCCACACAGAATATCGATCCACGCAGCCAAGGATGCAACTAAACTTCACACAACCACAGCACAACAAAGGAACAAGCATGTCCACAAAGGGCAAGTTCAACTGAATACTTGAAAATGCGTTGTACTTATACTTGATAAGCGGGTTTCTTTTGCTGGGAATTGCTTCGCATTGTACGCTCTGGGCGGTCACCACTTTTGTCTGGATTCGACGATAAAAAACAACCCAGACAGTTCAAAAGCGCAATACAGCAGCAGTGCTTCACGCCAACACTACACTGATCCTACAAAACTCGATCCATGTACACCGTGCACAACATCAAAACAACCGGGTTTTACGACAGGATCACAACAAATCACAAAAGTCTACGCCTAACTCAAGCATAGAAGTGGTAGGTCCTGGAATGGAATTAACCAATGAGCTGTCGGTCGCGCTTTTTGTCGAGTTGACTCCGAGAGGAGTCAACTCGACAAAAAGCGCTACCAACAGCCAAAGTGTTAACGCCAAGTCGGAAATGTGAAAAATCGTCCTCAAAAACCTGAGGATAAAGTTATTGTGCAAAAGAGCTGCAACTTACCGTAAATGGTCACCTCCTCACACTCTGGGTTCCAGCCGCTTCTCCATCCATCAATCACATTCTGGATTCTGAGGAACGAAACGACAAACCGAGCGTCAGTTTATAAGAGATATCATGATGACCAACTAAAATTGTTTCAAATAGAATGCGGTGCCCACTCTTAATGTTTTAAGGTGATGTCTTCATTTGATAACGTTCGCCTACAACTCGCAAAGGCAATACTAACCCCCGTTCAGCATTGTTGCACGATCCGTCATCCCACGCACAGTAAGGATCTTGGAGCTCAACACAGGTTCTGAAACACATTCAATTTACAAGTTTTTTCTTCATTTGATCTTGTTTTGAGACTGTCAAAAAAAAAAAAAAAAAAAAAAAAAAAAAAAATAACATAATAAGAGATGCTGCAACTACCGACATAAGACTAAATACAATTTTTAAAAAGTCGGCGCCACTCTTGGTAGTTCATCTGTTGATGATGTTGAAAATGTGTAAACTTATCTATAGAGTTTGATCAGAATCAACTGAAAGACCAAGATCATAGGGTGGGGGAGGGGGTCGTGGGTTGGGGAGGAGAAAGGGGGGGGGGTGGTGGGGGGCCAAAAATCAACCAGATCTACCTTGAAATCATTCATATGTGTGAATATGAAAAAAAATCGACAATTGATATGCGTGCTGCACTGCTATTTTGGACCTTTCAGTTCTTAACCTCTTATTGCCCAGAAAAGCCGAACACAACCCAACTGCAAGAGGTATAGGTCCTCATGAGCCCCCGCATTTGCGGGGGCTCATGAGGATCTATTCCTCCTGCGGGAACCCACTTTCAATCCATGTTACTTGGGCGGCTGGGGATCTCTGACGTTGAATTTACGATTTCAAAAACACAATCTGCGTCCACAGGCAGTGAAGGCCGGGATTATGAGCCGATCACCACACTGCATTACACACACACCTGCAGTGAAGGCCGGGATTATGAGCCGATCACCACACTGCATTACACACACACCTGCATGTTTTCCTGGCGTGACAGCGGTGCAGGGGGATGGACACGACCTTTTCCCTGGAGACCACAATCAGCTTCTCGATACCCTTGGCCTTATCGCGGAACACCTTGAGGTCGGTTACGGGGTCATGGGAGTCGAAGACCTGGATGTCCTCAATGACGACTGTCTCGATCTTGGAAGTGGCGCCCTTGTTCACAGACTTGATCACTCTTCCATCGTCTGAAACAAAGGTTGACAATAGTGTCGGTGTATTACTGGTTCTTATTTGAATCATCTTCTACAGCATTCTACTTCAAGAGAGATGGAAGTGTGTGTGTGTGTGTGTGTGTGTGTGTGTGTGTGTGTGTGTGTGTGTGTGTGTGTGTCTGTGTGTGTGTGTATGGGTGTCTGTGTGTCTGTGTGTGTGTGTGTGCGCGCGCGTGCGTGCGTGTGTGTAAAATAATAACTTGATAGTGGATTAATGAATACTGTCACTGTCATCCATCCAACCATCCATCTAACAACCCATCAAAACACCTACTCATCCATCCACCCACCCATGATTTAGATTATACCATTGGGTAAGACAAAAAGTAGTATGGTGTTTGATGCCCAGTACATACCTGTACCAACAAACATGACGTCATAGTAGCGGTCATCAGCTGCATGCACTTGCCAGTCCACGGCAATCTTGGTAAACTGAGCCCTGCACAGGTAAACATCAATACATTAGGTGACCAAACTTACGCGCACTAAAAAAAAAAAAGGTACAGATTGGTAGGATAAGATATATGTTAGAAAAGACGACACATCAGAAACTGCTTTGAGAAACGACTTTTTTGTTGTTAAAAAAGTGGTCCTAATAGACATATGCTCTCTCAAGGATTGTAAACAATGCCACCTGAAAGACCATCATTTAGGTGGCTACAGCCACAAAGGTAGTGCTAGATTAGCTTGGCGCCTTCCAAGGCGCCAAGCTAATCTAACACTACCCTTGAACTTTTAAGGCCGTTCCGTCTCAAGAAGCTGGTAAATACAAACACCTCCCTAAGCTGCGGTGACACTGGACTTGAAAAAGCTGAACACTGAGACATGGTGATGACGTTTTCTTAAAGCACAGTTAGCTGAAGTCTGACAGGCGGTAAACCTACTAAAACGCAAGCGTGTTGGAGATGGAACTAAACACTGCAAACTGCCGGATTTACAAGTCCTTTTCTCAACCAGCTCCTCTCTCTCACACAATACCTTATCTTATAGTAAACTGGTAAACGGCAGTAAGTCCAATTTTGAGAAACGCGAGATTTTCATTGTCATACAATGAACATTTCGCCTTTCTCAAAAGAAAATGGCCAAATGACGGCAGTGTGTGATACAGCTTAAATGGTAATCCATAATTATACTTGTATAAGCTGGCTGTATACGTATTGTCACCCAACCGATTATCACCGAGCTGTTACGTGTGTCATGATGGAAGAAGCTCGCAAACGGCTTATACTTCAAAAGCAGCCCTAAACCCGTCATCTCTCTCTCTCACTCTCTCTCTCTGTGAGAAAATATTCTTCCTTTGAGGATCTTGTTAGTCTTTGCGTGCTACGGCTATCTTTTGCAAACACGTTAGCGCCCTGGATACAATCCTTGTCTAAATGTGAAAGCAGAAATTCCGAGCATGAACAAAGAGCAGAAATATGTGAGCTCTCTCAATGTGTCTGGCAATCTGACAAACTGCATTTTCAAGCTATAAACTATATTGTAATTTTCAAGCTATAAACTATATTGTAAGTCTACTCCGCGTATAGCAAGGTCGGGTATAACACAAATCGGATAAAGCAACACTTGTTCAAAGGTCCCAACAGCAGATTTTCAACGTACATTACTTCGCTTTTAAACCATATCATACTGAGGCTAAACTCTTCAAATTTGTACACTGCCATATGCAAGCTACATTATAGTATTTACAGATAAGGATATGGACCAATGGTTTTAGTTCAAGGGTAGTGCCAGAATAGCTTGGTGCCTAGAGGCGCCAAGCTATTCTGGCACTACCCTTGAACTATTTTAGTCAAACTTATTTCACAAACTGGTGTATTCCGAATGATAAGGGTTAACAAACATCGAATATAACAACAAGAAAAATGGAGTCCCCTGGCGAGTTGTCAGATCCAGATTGTACTGTAATAGTGTGAAATAACACAGAATAAATAAGTTGAGAAAGAATAACATAAATAAAATAAACATTATAAACATAACAGAAAATAATAGAAAGCAAGGACAAAATAAAGAAGAAAAAAAGAAGAAAAAAAAAAGCTATGAAATCCAGACCAAATAGGTGATTGCCAAGCGTGTCATACGCAAAGAGGAACCCAACGAAGAAAGAAACACGTTTAGAAAAGACAGTTACAACACAATGTATTGTGTCGCAATTGTTATTTCGAAGCGTGTTTCTTTCCCCTTTGGGTTCTTCTCTGAAAAGAAGATGAATCGGGACTGACTGGAAGCTAGTATGAAGAAGGAGTGGAGCGCCACCACTGGCCGGCACAGCGTTGTTCATCAGAGGGTGGGTCTTGATGAAGTTCAAGGTCGTGTCAGGCAGCTCCCGACTCCGGTTGGAACACTGAAATTCAAGAGATAAAAATATAAAGATTAACTACTTGCGTGTCGGTAGCGGTTTTAGTCCCGATGATTCCTACAGGAATCATCGCGCCTGTAACCGCTATCGACGTGCAAAGTCCTACAGGAATCATTGATCCTATAACCGCTATCGGCATGCAAAGGGTGTGTCGGTAGCGGTTTTAGTCGCGATGATTCCGACACGCAATGAGTTTACTATGAACAGTGAAATACAGGGGAAAAATAAAGATTAACCCTTTGAATATCGTTAGCGGTTTTAGATACACCATTTGCATGTCGGGAACGGTTATAGTCGTAATGATTCATGTAAGAATCATCGCAACTAAAACCGCTACCGACACGCAAAGGGTTCTATATGACACGTCAGATAATTTGTTGTATCAACTTTGCTATTTACGGTAACATGCATGAATTAATTCAACGGAAAAAGCCAGTGTCTCGAGACTTCACCTGGTGAGGGTGGGGCTGAGGTGTGTCGTCCCAGGGTACCGTCAGCCAGTTGTGCCAGAAGGACTTCTGACCTTTGTAGCGACCTTCAAACGTCCTTGTGATGTCAGAGTACCGGAAGGCGCACACTGCGGATCCATGGATGCTGTTTCTGTAGACACGACAAATAGGTTAAGTTACACTGAAACCTAAAGATGAAACAGAACTGTATTGGTCATTCGAGGCGAAAGACTGTGAACACTTCGCGCCCAAAGCTAGGAGTTGTCCTCAGAAGACAAGACGCAGGTTCAGTTCGAATGTCGACCAAGATAGTATTAGGGTGGTGACAGCCGGATCAGCTAGGCGCTCAATTCAAATGCGTCTAATAATGAAGTAGTCATTTCACTAGAACTCCGCCAGGAGGAAATGACTTACGCTGGTGTGTTGAAGACGGCGTACACCATGTCAGAACGGTCGCCGCTGTCGTATGTGGCGCGGTAGTTGCCTCGACCCATCTCCGTTGTGGATTCTGCAACAACAGACAAGCGATTTTGTCACACGTGCAAAATATGTTAAAACACGTGTAAAACAACCTTTAAACGTTTTGCGTGTCGGTAGAGATTTTTGTCGCGATGATTCCTGCGCGTCAAAAACCGCTACCGACACACAAAGGATTAAACCACGTGTGAACAATGTAAAGTCAAGTGTAATAATTTCTAGTTCTTAAGAATTATATTGTTTACGTCGGGAAAACATTGCTCGTAAAACAAGGCGACAGATACTCAAATTGGAAGCCGGACAGTTCGCTCACAGGCAAACTGTTTTATTTGTTTCAGACAATCAGCGCCTTAAACAGACCATTCACACTTAGAGCTAACTGTCCGGGTACAGTATTACATGCTGCATCAAACCATCCTTACCTGAAACAATGAACTAAATCGCGTGCTATTTATATCATGTGCTGGTCTGTGATTTTCAAAATCGGCGCCGACCAGCAAACAATGGTGTAAAACCAGCGACTCACGGATTTCGTCAAAGTAGAAAGGGAAATCCCCGGGGATGGAGCAGTTCAGTCTGGCCTTGAAGAAGGACGTGAAGGTGTTGTACAGGAGGATGTTGCCGCCCAGGTCCTGTTTACACACGCGAGCAACCCTCGAGAACACAGCCTGTAGAAAACAAACACGCACAGTTACATGCACATGTTAAACTACGATGTACATACGATGCCGGTATGTAAAAGGAAACTTTTGCATATCCCAAGTGAACTCATTCAGCCCGACGGCCGTATTTTCCAAATTTTGGAGGCGTCATCTAATGACTATGCACCAGTTGCAGGAGATGGATCGACCATGATAATTCAAGGGCAGTGCCAGATTAGCTTGGCGCCGATAGGCGCCAAGCTAATCTGGCACTGCCCTTGAATTATCATGGTCGACCCATCTCCTGCTGTAGTGCGTCAGGGCTGAATGGGTTAATTATAAGCGAAGCAATTTGTAGATTATGTTCTCAGGACCTCTGAAAAAGTGTTGTTATATGAGACTGTGATCATATGTGACCTTGTTATATGAGACTGTGATCATATGTGACCTTGTTATATGAGACTGTGATCATATGTGACCTTGTTATATGAGACTGTGATCATATGTGACCTTGTTATATGAGACTGTGATCATATGTGACCTTGTTATATGAGACTGTGATCATATGTGACCTTGTTATATGAGACTGTGATCATATGTGACCTTGTTATATGAGACTGTGATCATATGTGACCTTGTTATATGAGACTGTGATCATATGTGACCTTGTTATATGAGACTGTGATCATATGTGACCTTGTTTTAAGCGAAGTCGACTTATTATAATTCATCCACTGGAAGAAAAACGTCTCATTATAAGCAGATATTAGTGAGATTTCGTTCACGCCGAACGACTCTCAACAAAGGAAAGTAGGTTATAGCACTGTCAGGGGAGAGAAATGTGCATGATCGACCAGTGATCATAGATCTACTGTGGCCAAAGCACAAAAAAAAAGAGATAGGAAAGAGAGGGGCGCTAAGAAAGTGACTGCAAGCGATGCATATGGAAGCCCCCCCCCCCCCGAAGGGGGGCGTATCACATATCCACTGTTCCAGCCACTCAGTGCATGGAAATTTAAATCTAGGTCCCCCAAGGGGGGTCCAGATATTTAGCCGGTGTGGACAGCTGTTTCGGTCTTGGCGACCTCTTCAGCACACCATCGGCAATACTGGAGGAGGCAGGAAATTCTGCCTACCTGCAATGACAACCACATTTTACTGTGGTGTCTGCAGGGGCATACATTCCATGCCACCAACTAGAGTTAAATTTCCATGCACCCTAAAAGAGAACCTACCAAAAACCTTCCTAAAACATTAGCACTGGCAGTCTCCCCTTTTCTTTTCATTTTGTTTTTGACTCTCAACAAAGAACGACAGCGAAGTCACGGCGGATAACCAGTGTGTAACAGAACATAGACAACACTTCAAACACCTCCAAGAGGCATAGATCCTCATGAGTCCTCCGGGCTCATGAGGATCTATGCCTCTTGGATATGTTTGTAGATGCCTCTTCAATGGTATGATATGACCTTCAGCCATAAAGTCCAAAATAACACAACCAGTCACAAAATGCCCATAGGAGATCCCGCGACTTTTTAAGATGGAATGTTAATTATGCACACTCTGCAACCCACCTTTCCGCAGTTGATGTTTTCAACAGCAGTCTCTCGGAAAAAGAAGTAGACCAGGTCGTTCTTCTCCATGGAGCCCACAAAATTTGGTTCTGCAATGAAATGCAAACAATGAAAAATTCAATAATGTAGGAAAAACTAGCCTGTCATGCACTTAAACGATCATCTGTTGTCATACCAGTTATCATAATTATTCTCTGCTGGAAGT
The DNA here is from genome assembly GCA_036245525.1 of Semisulcospira habei. Taxonomy (NCBI): domain Eukaryota; kingdom Metazoa; phylum Mollusca; class Gastropoda; family Semisulcospiridae; genus Semisulcospira; species Semisulcospira habei. Next base: position 65,664,176 of record BTPG01000001.1, read on the forward strand.
GCGAAATGCGCGTTGCATGCAACAGTCCAATAAAAACGAGACTGTGCGTATCTCCTCTGTCTTACCGTTGAGCCATTTGGAGTCAAACTGGACGGTTCGGACCATGTGGGTGCTCTCTAGAATCAGCGAGTCCTGGGCGTTGAAATCGGACACGGTGGCGGAGTACAGTTTACCATCTGGAACACACGGACAATTGTAATTCATTAATTTGATGTAAAGCAGCGTCAGAGGGTATAACAATACAAACTGTGATTATTTTGAAGGATCAAATGCAAAAATTCAGTTGCAGCAATAAAGTGTATAGTGTGTTTTTTTGTTCCCTTGACTGCCTAGAAAAATAAGGAACACGATCCAACTGCAAGAGACATAGACCTTCATAAGCCCCGAAGTTGCGGGGCCTTATTAAGATCTATTCTTTTACTGACACCACTTTAGATCCATGTTCCTGGGACGATTGGGGTTATTTGGCGCTGAAATAACGAAGACTGCAGAAACACAATCTGGGTCCACTGGTATTAACCATATCATACTGAGGCTAAAAGCTTCAAATTTGTACACTGCCATAATTATGCAAGCTACATTATAGTACTTACATATAAGGATACAGAACAGTGGCTTTAGTTCAAGGGTGGTGCCAGAATAGCTTGGCGCCTAGAAGTGCCTATTCTGGCACTACCCTTGAACTATTTTAGTCAAACTTATTTTACACACTGGTGTATTCCAAATGATAAGGGTTAAAGGGGTTAAAATCAGAACAGTGATAGTTATTCCGGTTTTATTGAAATTGTTAATTTTCTTCTGGAGGGAGTTTTAATTGCTCTCTCCCTCGTACGACTGAAATGGACGCATAAACATCGTACTATCTGCAAACCGAAAACTCGTAGGACAATCTAGAACCTGGGCCGTAATTCTGATCCAACTTTTCGCTGATTGGTTCAACGTCACGTGAGCATTGCGCGTGCTTATCAGATGATTGGATGGAAATCCCAGACGACTTTGTGAATAATGCATCTTTTCGCAAGGGAGTCTACACTCATTAATCAAGGAAATCATAGTTCTATATCGTGATAGGATCCGCGAAACAGGAGAAAATTAATATATGCGCAGAGGTGTGCCGCGAGAGAGAGAGAGAGAGAGAGAGAGAGAGAGAGAGAGAGAGAGAGAGAGAGAGAGAGAGAGAGAGAGAGAGAGAGAGAGAGAGAGAGAGAGAGAGAGAGAGCAACCAAAAATGGCTGAGTGTTACGTGAAAGAAAAGTGTTCGCCCATTCAGCATCGAAGCACTACAAGAAAATACATGGATGGACTATGGTATCTCAAGGGTGGTGCCAGAATAGCTTGGCGCCTCTTGGCGCCAAGCTATCCTGGCACCACCCTTGAACTACAACGGTCGAACTAGACTCTTAAACCGTTATACATTCTTTATATGGCAACATTTCAATTTGAGAACTGCAACATTCAGGAGCAACGTGTACGCCTACTGGTCTATGCACTATGTACTAGTCAGTCATTTTGGAGCTTACGCCAAGACCCAGAGGGCCTACAGTCACAGACCAGTATACCATAAGCTGATAACATTCAGTCTTTTCTGTTCACAAGGATTTCAAACAGATTTTTTTTCTAACCGAATACATTACACTACTTTCTGCATCGCAACATAAACCCACTTTTGTAAAGGCGCGACAAAGGACAAAGCGACGATAAAGATCTTCGATGTTTAAAAAAGAAAAAATGAGGAAACGCACAAAATGAACATAATATGAAAATAATATTTTATATTCATATCAAGTTAACCCTCTGGCTGGCTTTTTGTCGTGGTGATTCCTGCAACCAATGGGTTAAGTCGAAAAAAACCTTGACGGCCATAAAAAAAAAAAAAAAAAAATCCAAAAGCCCACGGAATATATCTTCTCCTGACGAAGTCACGTCGACACCAATTATTCCGGCCTCAAAACGCACCAGCTACGACCCTGCGACGCCGAAAGGAAGACAGCGCGGCAGGCGTTGGATACTCTCTCTGTGCTCCTGCAGTACGCTCCCTTTCTCTACGCGAGCAAGCTCTCCGCTGGCAGGGAAACCATTAAAAGCGCATTCTCCCGGCTTCTGAATTTCAAAACACCCCAGTTCTCACCTATTAGGGGATTTACGACAAAGGAGGAGCAGACATCAAGTTGAGCTTATCGTGTGACCTTACGGTCTGCAAAATGCGCAGAGTATCAATGGCGCAAGGGCCCCATGAGAACATAGGTCTCTTTCATGCAAGGCCGGACGATCATTTATAAATCATAATACTCATATCAACGAGATCAAAGTGGTGAGAAGAAGGCATCAACTGAGGAGAACACTGAGGATATTGTTGCTTGGCGGATCTGTTCTCGCTCTATGATAGTGACGGCGATGAAATACTCACGGACTGAAATCCCTGATACCTGCTCCACTAACGGAGCAGAGATGTATGATGCCGATGGCGTATTAGTAGCAAGAGCCTCAATTTAGGCCTCTTGCATATGACAAGGATTGAAAAACTGCTGTGTCGTGAAACTGGGATCACACTGTGTTGTTCATGGTAGCGGAGGCTTTGCTGGCCAGGCTTGACTTCTGCTTGCTGGCCTCATTTTGCAGCGGTTCAAATGGGACCTACTGCGACATCTAGCCCCGTAAATGCAAAAGGCAAGAGTCCGTTTTTGTGAAAAGCGATATTTTCATGGTAATACGATGAAAATCTTGCTTTTCGCAAAACCGGACTTACACCTCTTGCCTTCACAGGGCAGGCGTCTTCAGTTACTTTCGAAGATATATCTCACTTCCGGCCGCATTCCCTGCTCTCTTTTAAATAAACATAACGTGGACTTCTAGTGACTTCTCAGTGACTAAATCTTCCGTGTGAACAACAGACATAAGGTGGACGAGCAAAATGAACAGACTCTTCATAAGCCTCCACATCTCAAAACGGCTTGCGAATCTGTGCGGCTTGAAGATCAAGTCGCGTTTGCTTCGTCGAGAGTGAGTGGGCAAGCCATCCCTCACCCCTTCACTGCTGGCAAAATATGAACGCCATCCAAATGCAAGAGGCATAGAACCTCATGAGCCCCCGCAGTAGCGGGGGCTCATGAGGTTCCATGCCTCTTGCTGACATCACTTTGGCCTCTATGGTTTTGAATTCATGAAGATTTCAGACGCACGCTTGGCAGTGAAGGGTTTAATGTTGGAATCCTCATTTGCTCTATCCAAATATGACTTTGAAGTGAGAGGGAGGAAGAAGCGAATCTAATCTAATCCAATTTATAATTCTCTCTTTCACAAAGCTCGACTCCTCGTACAGTACAGACGCTGTTTGGACATGCCTCGCGTGATTGCCTTTGTACTACTAGCCAGGGTACGAATGGTATTCTTGATCTTGTCCTGCCATACTGATTCTACCACACACTGGAGGTAGCTCATATTGTATTTGTAATCTAGATATTTTTTCGACATTCGTTTTCTCTATTGTTGCATACATGACAATTTTTTTTTAAAAAATCCATCACGTGAAACGACCAAACACTACAGTTAAAATTGCATGACAATGGAACGTTTCTTGTATTTTCTATTATCGCTTCTGAATTTCACAACGCTGATGAAAAAAGAAGAAGAAAAAAGCACAGTCACTGTTAGTATACCAACCACCAATCCAACCGCTGACTGATTTGATTCATTATATCTGCGTCACACCAAAGCTCTTCAATCGTCTGCAGTAAGACACCTCATCTCCGACTTAACTCCCCTGGGGAGAAAGATTCTGGGCATTTTTACATCAAGGGAGACCACTGAGGGTGTTAAGGGCAACAACCGTATTGTTGCTGGGTAGATGTATCGGGCATAAAATGACAGGTGCTCCCACAGTGAATTCCCATTACAATTCTCTCTCCAATACATCTCCGTGCTTCATTTCCTACCGTCGATTTCGCGGAGCATGTCAAGAAGAGATGTTTTCATGAGTGTTTTGGGGACTTTCAGAGACAAAAGTTTGTCATTCGAGAACGAATTTAGTAGTTGCTTAACACTTTCACCAGAATTTTCATGTTTATTTTTTATCGTACCTAGTCTTCATTTTAACACATTCAGCCCTGACGCACTACAGCAGGAGATGGATCGACCATGATAATTCAAGGGTAGTGCCAGATAATCTGGCACTACCCTTGAATTATCATGGTCGATCCATCTCCTTCAACAGGTGCATAGTCGTTAGATGACGCCTCCAAAATTTGGGAAATACGTGCGTCGGGCTGAATGAGTTAATAATACCATTTTCCTCATGTAGACCTCACGACAGATTCCAAGCAATTCAAAATAGAACATTTCACTTGCTTGGTCGTACGCTCCAACTTGTAAGCAAACGTGGGTGACCACCCTCCTTTGAACTAAATCCTCAGTGACGATACTTTTTCTCATGCCAAATGTAAACATCACAACAGATTCCAAGCAAATCAAAATAGAACATCCGATCCGGAGTTTAATGTTCCGACTTGCTTGGTCGTACGCTCCAATTTAACATGATCCTTGGGATTTGTTGTAGGCGAAGGAGTTTCTCCCTCCCCCCCCCACCCACCCACACACACACTTTTGAGCTAAGTCATCACCGCGAGGCCCCCGTACTGCTTAAGGGAGGCGCAAGTAATCTTTATTGCCCTCGCGGATTTGACAAGCACTTGACAGCATACACCATCGTAATGATAATGGCAATTAGAGGTCCCGTCGGCAGATCTATTCAAGTCAAAGAATGGTGCCTGAAAAGTAAAAATTCTGGGTCAACGTAGGCTACATCGCTGACATAGCTGACCTAAATCAACAAATTCGTGAGTGACATCCTTGTAAAACGCAATTGACAACATAGTCTACGATACAGCCTCCGACTTTTCTAGGCAGTAACCATTATACAGTGGTACCCTGTTTAAGGCGACCAATAGTTTTCAGGTCACGAAAATTGTCCTTCAGTTACTTCTGTTCATCGACCGTCTTTTCAAACTGATCATTAACTATGGCTTCTGTCACCCTGCCATTAACCACTTCAGTGCGAAACAGAGAACAACAGCCAAATGCAAGAGGCATAGATCTATACATCTTGGGGGTCTCACTTATATCCGTGTGCCTCAGACAGATAGAGATTTCTGACCTCAAATCTGCGATGGTTTTAGAGATATAATAATAATAATAATAATACCGTTATTATATAGGCGCTTTTTCTCAATTTTTTGGCGAATCGACTCAAAGCGCCGCGAACTGAAACCCAACACGCACGTAACAGACACGGATTTACGCCATTTAAGACAAACACAGTACAAGACAGACGAAAGGCCAGTTCAGCTACTAAAGTTACAGAGATTTTTGATCGCTTGTATTTGAAATTTGTAAAGTGGCCTGAAACCGGTGCCAAAGTGTGGGTTGTGGGGGGTGGGGGGGGGGGGGGGGGTGGATATGCTTTGTAAGAGCTGCCAACAAAAGCATCTAGCATAAAACGGGTTAGCACAAAGGTTTGCCTGTACCACGAGAACGTGACTTACAGGTATGTCTCTTTATTCCACGACTATGTCGAAGAACTCTTCAAGAATTAAAAACATCTGGGCGTCTTTAGGTTAAGTTGACAGTCTCTAGTCCAACCTTCTTAAAAGATCTTTTCATGAAACCACGGTGTCCTTTTTCAAGAATTACAATACAGCCTTTCGTTTGCAAGAGGCACAGAGGTTCTATGCCTCTTGTTAAAAAAATCCGCTAAATTTGTATCTATGTTTCTAAGAAGAGGGGGGTAATGGACTTTGAGTTTTCATACTATCACGCTGAATTCTCGGGTGTTGACGATGTGACAGTCACTGTCCGCGAGTGACATTTAGCATTAAACATCTAGAGGGATCATCTGCGTAACACCTATTTATCCACTAACCCATAAAAATTATCATACTGAGGCTAAAAGCTTCAAATTTGTACACTGCCATATGCAAGCTACATTATAGTACTTGCAGATAAGGATATCGACCAATGGCTTTAGTTCAAGGGTGGTGCCAGAATAGCTTGGCGCCTAGAGGCGCCAAGCTATTCTGGCACTACCCTTGAACTATTTGAGTGAAACTTATTTCACACGCTGGTGTATTCCGAATGATAAGGGTTAAAGAGACTCGGGAGCGTGACGGAGAAAAAATACACCGCAGTTTAACCACTCATTTATTTATGCTCACTCGCACAAACGTCCTGGAGCTCTGCTTCTGAGAGAGACAAAAAAATGTCCATGTCATATAAATTAAACCAACAAAACAACAACAACAACAACAACAAAACGTTAAGGGAGATCATGAGGATCTATGCCTGTTGCTGAAACCACTTTGTATCCACGTTCCTTTGGCGTTGATTGTACAATGTTTTCCAAAACACCATCTGCGTCCTCTGACAGTTGAAAGGTGATAGCTACCGAGCCGAGAAGAAGGGGTGTTATGTTTCACAAAATGAATAATGTATTAATCAACTTTAATAACTGAGAACGCAATAGACCCATGAATACCAAAACAACAGCGATTACCCGTAACCCTATTCTGCAATACTGTACGACTGATCCACTTGTAAAACCGTCCATCAAAATCAAAGCACGTGTGATCTACATGTTACTGGACACACGTAAAGACGATGGAAACTTGACGCAGACACTACGATTCAACCCTCTGGCTGTACTTACTTACTTACGCCTGTCACCCCTACCCGGGTATAGGCCGTCGACGAGAGACCTCCAGCAACTCCTGTCCTGTGCTTCTCCTTCGATTCTACTCCAGGTGGTTCCCAGTCTCTTGATGTCTGCTTGGAGGTCTCGACGCCAGGAGTTTCTCGGCCTACCTCTTTTCCTCTTTCCCTGGGGGTTCCATGACAATGCCTGCCTAGTGATACTGGAAGCTGGCTTTCTCAGACTGTGACCGATCCATCCCCATCTTCTTCGCCCAATTTCATTCTCTGCTGTTATCTGCTCTGTTCTCTCCCAGAGTCTGACGTTGCTGATCTTCTCTGGCCAGTGGATTTTCAAAATTCTTCCAAGGCAACTGTTCATGAAGGTCTGTACTCTGTTGACTGTGGTTTTTGTCAATCTCCAAGTCTCTGCTCCATATAGGAGAACTGCCTTTACATTGGAGTTGAAAATCCGGACCTTGGTGTGCTGTGACAGCTCTCTGGAACTCCACACTTTTTTCAACTGGAGAAAGGCTGCTCTGGCTTTACCGATTCGTGCTCTGACATCTGCATCAGTGCCGCCCCTTTTGTCCACGATGCTCCCGAGATAGGTGAAGGACTCCACCCCCTCCAACGGGGTGCCAGCAAGTAAGACCGGCTCCCCCCTGGCCGCGTTCAGCCTCATTGTCTCTGTTTTCCGTTTGTGAATGGTGAGGCCCACCCGGGACGAGATGTCAGCAAGCCTCGCGGTCTTGTCCTGCATTTGTTGATGAGTGTGGGACAGTAATGCCAAGTCGTCCGCAAAATCAAGGTCGTCAAGCTGTGTCCACAGTGTCCACTGTATTCCACTTCGTCTGTGCTCTGTGGTCATCTTCATGACCCAGTCTATGGCCAGTAGGAAGAGGAACGGAGACAGCAGACACCCCTGCCTGACACCAGTTCTGACCTGGAGCTCCCCGGTGAACTGCCCTCCGTGGATCACGCGACATGTCATGCCATCATAGCTGCTCTCGATCAGGCGGACGAGCTCTGTGGGTACACCGTAGTGTCGTAGGAGTCTCCACAGAGTCTCTCGGTCCACGCTGTCAAATGCTTTCTCATAATCCACAAAGTTGACGTACAGCGGGGAGCCCCACTCCAGAGACTGTTCCACGATGATGCGGAGAGTGGCGATCTGGTCTGTACATGATCGGTTCTTCCTGAATCCTGCTTGCTGGTCTCTCAGCTGGGGGTCAACGGAGCTCTTCATTCTCTCTAGGATGATCCTGTTGAAGACCTTTCCTGGTACTGACAGCAAGGTGATTCCTCTGTAGTTGGAACACTTGCTGAGGTCGCCTTTCTTGGGAAGCCTGATTAGGTACCCCTCCTTCCAGTCAGCTGGCATCACCTCCTCTTCCCAGATCTTTCCAAACAGTGGGTACAGCATCTCAACTGTTGTCTCTAGGTCTGCTTTCAGAGACTCCGCTGGGATGCCATCTGGCCCTGCTGCTTTTCCATTCTTCAAAAATGCCACTGCTTTTCTGATCTCTTCCCGGCTGGGTCTGTCACAGCTGATGGGTAGGTCGGTCTCTGCCGGCTGGATGTCGGGGGGGGGGGGGGGTCGGGTGGGCTAGGTCTGTTCAGTAACTCTTCAAAATACTCGGCCCATCTGTCGAGTTGGTCTGCTCTGTCTGCAATAGGCTTGCCTTCTTTGTCTTTTACTGGTCTTTCTGTATGGCCATACTTACCCGACAATCTTCTGGTAATGTCGTAGAGCTGTTTCATGTTGCCGCTGCCTGCTGCCTTTTCTGCCTCTGCTGCCAGGCTGTCTGTGTAGGCCCTCTTGTCTGCCCTGATACTCCTCTTCACCTCGCGGTTGGCTTCCGAGTATTCCCCCTGTGCCCTTACTTTGGCTGCTCTCGTGCGACTGTTGTTGACCGCTGCTTTCTTCTGCTTCCTCGCTTCTATCTTCTTCAAGGTCTGTGCCGACAGCCAGTCCTTGTGGTGGTGTTTCCTGAACCCTACAGTGTCTTTGCAGGTTGAGTTCAGCGCCTCTCTAACTGCCTTCCACTGCTGCTCTGTGGTGACCGCCTCCTCTTCATTTACTAGCTCCTGTAGCGCTTGAAACCGGTTGGACAGCACCAGTTTGAACTCTTCTCTAACTCCAGTTTCTCTCAGGAGGCCTACATTATAGTGCTGTCTTCTTGTTGTCTCTGTGCGGCTTTTCTTTAGCTTGAGCTTCATTCTTAAGGTAAGCAGATGGTGGTCTGAGGCGACATCTGCTCCCCTCCTCACTCGAACATCTTGAAGGGATCTTCTAAATTTCTTGCTAATGCAGATATGGTCTATTTGGTTCTCTGTTGTATGGTCTGGTGAGACCCAAGTTGCTTTGTGTATTCTTCTGTGTGGGAAGATGCTGCCTCCAATGACAAGTCGGTTTAGAGCACAAAAGTCTACAAACCTCTCCCCGTTCTCACTCATCTCCGAGCCTAGTCCCTGTCTCCCCATCACCTCTTCGTATCCGGTGTTGTCCTCCCCTATTTTGGCATTAAAATCGCCCATGACGATGGTGATGTCTCGCTCCGCACATTTGTCCACGGCACTCTGGAGTCGGTTGTAGAACTCTTGTTTCTCTTCCTCGTCACTGTCATTGGTGGGCGCATAACACTGGATGACGTTCAGCTTGAGCTTTTTCTTGGTTCTAAAGGCTGCTGTTATAATTCTTGGCCCAAGAGGTTCCCAGCCCATCAGCGCTCTCTGTGCCACTGGTGACAGCATGAGTGCTACTCCTTCTGTATGGGGGGCATTCTCCTCTTCATGACCTGAATACATAATCATCTCCCCACTTAACAGCCTTTTCTGGCCAGACTGCGTCCATCTGGCTTCACTGATGCCTAGCAGGGAAAGGTTGTACTTTTGCATTTCCGCTGCTATCTGGGCGGCCTTGCCGCTCTGGTACATGGTCTTGACGTTCCATGTGCCCATGGTTGTATCCCTGGATAGAGAGAGGCGGCTCGGTCCTGTGGCTTCCGAAGACTTCCGGCTTTCACCACAGGACGTCATGTCTTCTAGTAGAAGAACCTTCCTCCTCCAGGAAAGGAATTACTGTTAGTCTTTTCGTCGGCGTTTTTGTAGCTATTTCCTTTTTTGCAGGGTGGGGAAGCTACCCCCACGCCCAACCCCCTTACTAGGAGGACCAGGGGTTTTCTGTCGGGGTCACCTTCCCTTAGACCATGTTGGTTCACGGCACCTTATTTCATTCGGTGCACCCCTCTCACGAGGGACCCCCTATCCACCACCCAGGGGACGCGCCTCAACGCCGTATGGTCCCAGCGCGAGGCCTCTGGCTGTGGGTAGCGCTTTTTGTCGCGATGATTCCTGTAGGAATCATCGCGACAAAAAGCGCTACCCACAGCCAAAGATTTAAGTGGCAACATAAGCCCCTTGACATTGCGCAAGTCTGTCGTTCAAAGTGTGGGTACTGTGTTGTGCCGTCAGGCTGACTGACCTGAGCACTTCTGCTATGATTCCCCATTGCGCAACAAGTTTTTTGTTTACAAAACCCAGACGAAAAAGGTGACTGCCAAGCGGGTGAATGTGGAGAATAACCCAACGAAGAAGAAACACGCTTAGAAAGACAGCTACAACACAACTTATTAATATTTTCTCTCTTTGTTTTTCGAAATAGACGGCGGAAAAGTATGCAATTCGCTACTTATCTGTCAGTGTGAAGAAGCTCAGTGCTTACAAAGACAAAGCTGCAAGGAAATGTCTTTTAGCAAACCACACGTTAACCCTTTGCGTGTCGGTAGCGGTTTTAGTCGCGATGATTCCTACAGGAATCATCGCGACTAAAACCGCTACCGACACGCAAAGGGTTAAATGCGCCACCTGTCTAATGAGGCAGCCCATTTCTGTTGCCACGATTTTCGTGCAAGCCCATACCATGTGAATATAACAGCCATGTTCTGTTATTTTTATTATTTAAAAAAAAAAATCATATATGTGCCAATACCAGAGACGACCTAGCTTCTACAAGATATAGTAACCTTCCCAAATGTCCTGTAACAAGTACGCAGAATACTAGCCAAAGACTACAGCAGATGGAAGAAGATATCTGGAAGACTGGTAGAGAGCATACAACGTTACACTACGCTGCCTTAAGACGCACTTCGAGACTGACATATCTGTATGGTGGTCAGTGATTTTGGACCTTAAGGCCGTAGGCGTAAGGTCCAAAATCGCAGACCAGCACACACAAGTGGTGCGACTGTACTACCACCGACACAGGGCAAAAAGGCGAAGACTCCAAAAGCCAGAAAATTAATCAAGTTGACGTGGGGCCGTCACAGGGGTATCAAACACAGGTGGGAAAGAGAGCTTAGGTCGCTAGGAGAAGTATCCGCACGCACGGTATTGGCTCATTTTTCCAGCCGCCGCTGTATTAAACTTACATTGAAGTAGTTGACATCTACCTACTACCCTGGCGCGCTAGTAGACTGTGCCGCTTTTTTTTCTCTCTTGTGACTATCTATTTAGCGTTTTACCATCACACCGCTGAGCTCGGTTAGTTCTGTAGATTAACGGACTGATAACGGACGGCCCTACCGGTGAGGGTTATGGGGGGACTGAGACACTTATTACCTATGGAGTAAGATCTGTACTCTGATCAATTCAGGCGCACTGCAACTGTGCCACTTTGATCGACCAGAACCTTGAACTCATTCTGCCCGCGACACATCACAGCAAGATAGGGCTCGAGCCTGTAGGCCTTCAAGCTATTCTGCCACCATCCTTGAACTATCATGGTCGATCTGTCTTCTGAATTGTGATGCCGTCCTCAGAGGATAATTCCAAAATGTGGGTATTTCTTACCTCGGGCACAATGAGTTAAACGGACATACCACATAGAACTAAAGAACATCAGCGTCTTTTTCCCTGCACACAGAAATGCGCGTGACCTGAAACGTGGCAATGTACTTGTAGTTGCGCAAAAACTAGGAAAGGTTGCACGATCTTGACAACACAGCGAACACGGTTGTGGACAAAACTACAATCGCGCGTTTTTCTTACCGCGTAGTTTTGGTTTTTGTAGTTGTTTTGTTGTTGTAATGTTGTCGCGCGACCCATGTTAATACTGACGTGTCCAATGAGGCTTACAAAACTGAAGTGGAATAATGCCCTCAACCCCACCCCACCCCCTGATCAACTCGGGATACCTTGTAGCTGTCCCTGCGCTTATAACTATCGTATTGTGTGGATTTTCACTGAGTTGCACTCATCCTTACGTGGAGTTTTCAGGTGGTGTTAGAAGAAAATCTTACAAACTTCCGCGCAGCCTTTGGGCTCAGGGTACTGGAAAAACGTTACGGAGTTGTCTGCTTGACATTACCTAGCGGGGATTAAAGAACAACAACAAACATCATTGTGTTTTGGCTGAGGATTTGTTTTGTTATGCCAGCAAACACCTCGATCCACACACATTATCCACAGTTTTGTGATTTAATTGCACAATGCGGTCGGCGTCTCGCGCAATGTGTGCTGGTCTGCGATTTTAAACCTTACGGCCTGCGGACGTAAGGTCTAAAATCACAGACCAGCACACAGTGGGCCGAAGTTTCCAAAATCACAGGCCAACACGCACGTACAATGCACTGTGTAAGCACTGTGGTACTTATGGATAAGTAGAATGGCTCGAACCATTTCTTTCACAGTCTGTAAAAGATTCTGGGGCCGACGCCAACCGCAGTGGGCCCGCGCACTGCGGCCGATGTCGACCCGAGTGTCTTTTGCTTAACGCGTTGGATGCTCGCCAAAATCACAGCCGAGTGAACTGAACGGCCTTTCTGAACTTGCCGGAGAGAAAGACTTTACAGAGAGACCCAACAGGCTTGTAACCCTTTGCTACGATACGCGAGGCGCCATGCTAAGCATGCTGTCACTATCCTTGATTTAACATGGTCGATCCATCTCCTGTTGTAATGTGCTACATGGGTTAACTTAATCAACATCGAACTCCCCTCTGTCCTCCCAGGATGAAGGAGGTCAACAGGAGATTCAGTGTGACTGGTCAAGTGGAAAATCAGGTAACAGGCAAACACAAAGTCAGACCGCACCGTCAGAGAGCGACACAATAGTAGGTTGCTTCATGGGATTGATTATCTTTTTAACTCCCAACACCCCAGTGTGACTGGTCAAGTGGAAAATCAGGTAACAGGCAAACACAAAGTCAGACCGCACCGTCAGAGAGCGACACAATAGTAGGTTGCTTCATGGGATTGATTATCTTTTTAACTCCCAACACCAACTGCGATGGATGAACTGTGATGGCTCACGAATACTGCCTGATGAGCTTAGCGCCTGGGGCACGGACAGTCCTCGACTTGTTCCTGGGCTCACTCATGCAACTGGCCCTTGGTGCTCAGCTGACGACGCTGACAAGCTGTCTAGCTCATTCTACCCCAGCAAGATAAGGATCGACCATGATAGTTCAAGAGTGATGCCAGAATAGCTTGGCGCCTATGGGCGCCAAGCTATTCTGGCATCACCCTTGAACTATCATGGTCGATCTGTGTCCTGCACTACAATGCAGTCTTTCGAGGACAACGGCAAAATTTGGGGATTTCGGTGATGGGGTAGAATGAGTTAAGCCAGTTTGCGGATTCAGCAAATGACTTGTGGCAGACTATATTGTGGTGAGCCCAGTTATGACAAGTCACAGCATAATAAACGACGGCCCTGCGTGTCCCCTGGTCCTTTACCTTATCTTGCCATACGGGTTATCTAGCACACTACATACTGGACGCATAAGCGCGGCGTCAGACCGTAACCTTAACCCTTTGGTTGTCGGTAGTGTGTTTGGTCGAGGTGATTCCACGGTAGTGTGTTTGGTCGAGGTGATTCCACGGTAGTGTGTTTAGTCGAGGTGATTCCACGGTAGTGTGTTTAGTCGAGGTGATTCCACGGTACTGTGTTTAGTCGAGGTGATTCCACGGTAGTGTGTTTGGTCGAGGTGATTCCACGGTAGTGTGTTTGGTCGAGGTGATTCCACGGTAGTGTGTTTGGTCGAGGTGATTCCACGGTAGTGTGTTTAGTCGAGGTGATTCCACGGTAGTGTGTTTAGTCGAGGTGATTCCACGGTAGTGTGTTTGGTCGAGGTGATTCCACGGTAGTGTGTTTGGTCGAGGTGATTCCACGGTAGTGTGTTTGGTCGAGGTGATTCCACGGTAGTGTGTTTGGTCGAGGTGATTCCACGGTAGTGTGTTTAGTCGAGGTGATTCCACGGTAGTGTGTTTGGTCGAGGTGATTCCACGGTAGTGTGTTTGGTCGAGGTGATTCCACGGTAGTGTGTTTAGTCGAGGTGATTCCACGGTAGTGTGTTTAGTCGAGGTGATTCCACGGTAGTGTGTTTAGTCGAGGTGATTCCACGGTAGTGTGTTTGGTCGAGGTGATTCCACGGTAGTGTGTTTGGTCGAGGTGATTCCACGGTAGTGTGTTTAGTCGAGGTGATTCCACGGCAGTGTGTTTGGTCGAGGTGATTCCACGGTAGTGTGTTTGGTCGAGGTGATTCCACGGTAGTGTGTTTGGTCAAGGTGATTCCTGCAGGAATCACCTTGACCAAACACTATACCGACAACCCGCAAATGGTTAAAAATGAACAGTGGGTTTTGCAAGAAGGCCGTCGCAGAAACATGGACAAAAAGTGGTTCCAGCAAGAGGCATACACCATCACCAAGGTGAACAACAGCTTGACCCCCCCCCCCCCTCCCACCCCCCCCCCAAAAAAAAAAAAGAAAAAAAAAAGAAAAAAAAAGGTAACCTTCACTTTGAAAACAAACACCAAAGAACAAAAAAAAAAAAACAAAACAATAACTACTCTTCATTTGCACTTTGAGACCGTAGCTAAGCCGTCGAACGATTTTGCTGCACTGTCTGTAATGTTTGTAGGGGAAAAGAAAAGAAAATACAGCACACGACGGGGCCGGGGTAACTTTTACATATCTTCTTCAACCTTTCTCTCCGTCCCTTTCAGTTAAGCCGCTTTCACTCTAGTGTCAACCCGATAGCCACGGTTGACAAGTGACATTACTGAAAGTCAACACACTAAGCCTGTTATGACTGATCATGTCATATGTACACTGAAAACTCCGAATACGTAGATTGAAACCTGCGTTATATCCTATCTGTCGGTGCTGGGAATGAGAAAGACGCAGCCAAGAGAGTGGCAGGCTGCGTCTCTCTCATTCCCAGCACCAACTGTGAGAGACAGCTGACGGCCACTGAAAAAGCAACTTTCCTAGAAGCACTCATCGTAAATCTATACAATAAATGAAGTCGACGTTCCGTACTCCCAGACACATGGGAATAAATAGGAAATTTGGGGAGAAACACGGACACGCCGCGAAGAGATTCATTCTGAGGATAGCAATTTCCTTACTGTCTCGTGTGAACCATTAATTGCAGACTTTGCGGTTTGTAGGCATCTTGTAGGCATCTTGGGGTAAGTCGATCAATCGTTTCATGACGACCAATGGAAATTTCTTGAGGTGGAAGATTTATTTTCCACGTCAAAAGGCGTGAGGAATCATCACAAGTCAAATTTAACGAAGACATCGGCTACAACCACTAACACAAAAAAAGAAACATTGACATTGTTTTGATGACATAGCAGTTCGCTGATAGTTTGGATAAGAAGACAGCGGACACCTTCAGTGCAAACTCGTATATCACTCTGCCGTGTAAAACACAAAAAGCGCTTCATCACTTCGGCCATTATGCGGACAGGGACAAGTGCCCCACAGGTGTCAAGCGAATAGAAAAGTTCTGAGTGGAAAGCGACCAACTTTCACCCTGTTCTCGCCGCTTAACCCCTTAACTGCCGAAAAAAGGTGACCGTGATACAACTGCAAGAAGCATATATCCCCATGAGCCCCCGCAGTCGCAAAGGCTCATGCGGATCTATGCCTCTTGCTCACACCACTTCGACAGCAACCATGTTCCGTGGACAACTGAGACTTGTTCAGATTTAGATTCGGAAAACTTTGACGTTGAACGGTTTAGAAACAAGATCTGCGATCGCTGGCAGTCACGTGAAGGGGTTAAACTGCGGGATGTAGATCGACCAGGACACAGCCGGGTAGTGCTTGTGATTCGTTCGGCGCCAAGAGAGAGGGACGACTTGTGCCCACATTCATTCATTCAATCCTCTCTGCGCCGTCTGGTGCTTGAGGCGACGGCAAGGGAGCGCCACTTTTGTCTGTCAGCTGCTATTTTGGGTGCTGTTTGCAGAGTAAGGCCTCTGTTCTTGAGCTCTCGCTCCACGGTTCGGCGCCACGTCTCCTTTGGTCGCCCACGGTTTCTCTTCCCCTGTGGTGTCCATCTCAGTGCCACCCTTGGTAATAAGTCGGGTGACATTCTGCAAACGTGGCCTAGCCATCTCCATCTCCGTGTGGCGATGGTTTCAGCGATGCTGTCTGCGCCTGCTCTCTTCCGTAGTTCCTCGTTTGTAATCATGTTTGGCCAGAAGACCTTCATGATCCGTCGCAGGCACTTGTTCTGGAAGACTTCCAGCTTGCGTTCCGTCTTGTGCCCACAAAGATCTGTTAAACATATCCTTATCTGCACCTCTTCACCATGGCAAACAATATTACTGTCTTTGCTAAGTACATGATTACTCACGGCCAAGTGGAAATCGCAGAGCTATGCCTACGAAGAAGTGAATTAAAGACAGTCGTAGATTTAAGCCTGGAAGTCAAAGTGACAAAGATGTAAATGTGGCCCGTGTTTGGTGGCAAGAGGCATAGATTCTCATGAGCCCTACTAGAGCAGGGGATCATGAGGATATATGCCTCTTGGAGTGAGGAAACACAATACATAAATTTAATCCGCTCATTACAAGTTATTCATGATAAAAGACCTGTAATGGTCATGGTCACTACAGAGCCATATCCTGCGCTTGCTTTTCACTGTTTTCTGCAAGCACACTAGCCCCCCCCCCCCCCTCCAAACACCCTGTCCTTCCCGTCGGTCACCAAGAACATTTCACTTCTTCGGACAATGACAAGGCATTATTAATTCAAGCAAACGACAGATTAACTGCCGGCTGACCCCGATTTATGTCCCTTGATGCGGACAAGGGGCAGTTGTCCGTCCCCTGACAGTCACAAATGTCGCACAGGAACAGGAAGCGGTCATTAGGCGGAGACAGCCAAGTTTTGACCAATGAGCCGCTGTTTCGCACCAGTGACTTCGCCGCAGTTTCGCATAAATTTGATGTTTTCTTTTGGCTATCATAGGTGTCAACCGCAGGTGGTCCCCGATTTTGATGAATATTATTTTTGTGTTCGGCAAATTTACGGCGACGTTTTCGTCCAGTTATGATCTTCTTTAATTATTTGTACTTGCCGTCTGGCAGTCAATGTAATGAAGAATTACAGTTCGTCTCCGCCAGCGTGCCTTTACCAAATAATTCTTCACGTTACTGTATAAAGTAGGTGTTGATGATTGTGTGAAATAATAGAAGACGTAAAATATTCAAAGAAGAATGGATCGATTATATAAACATTTCGGATTTCGTGGTCCGTTCTTACTGTGAACTTTTAACTAATTCGAGACGGGCTGCATTCGGGTACTCGGTTACAGCCACGTACCCGAATGCAGCCCGTCTCGAATTAGTTAAAAGTTCAGCACCAAATGAACTGCAAAGCTTTGGCAACTAGGAAAAGCAAACAGACTTCACAAAAGAGGCCAGAGGGCAAAAGCTAGGACTCGTGGAACATCACTAAACCCGGGGAAACAGCAAAGAAAAGAAAGAGGGGGAAAAGAGAAAGAAAAGCAAAACAAAGCTACGCAAATGTACAACCACAAAGTAAGATGGCTACTAGCTTTTCGTTTCCCACGGCGACACCATAAGAAACAACTTCGAAGAAGAAGAAAAAAGTACACAAACTTTCTAGCATTGATGGCTTCGAACGCTAGTTTGAAGAAGTTAAAATCACAAGAAGTAAGAGCTCAGGGTCGGGAGAGGTGGAGGGATGGGGGTGGGCGGGGTTGGTGGTTGGGGTGGGTGGGTGGGGTGTGTGGCGGAGGGAGGGAATACGATACAACATACCACAAAGCTAAGCAGACTTCTAACTTGTTTCTAGAAGGCTTTTCAAAAAACATCTTGACACAAAACGTCAAGACGTCCCTGCTAAGAAGTTTGCTTTTTTCCGCGTCGCTTTGTCGGTTTCACAGAGGAGGTACAATGAAAAAGAAGCTCAAAAGCACACAGACTTACCGGCGTAGATGGCGGTGGTGTTGTGCGAAGGGTCAAATGGGCAAACAGCGGTTCCTGGTGTGTCTTTGAGCGTTTTCTTGTACTGCCCATTATCCTGTGTGGACACAACAAACCACAGCATCTTACTGATGAGCAAAAGGTCCTCGGACCTGGATGACTGCGTCAATACGCTTCATGCTGTACTCAATGAACCGCGGAAACGTACGTGACTGAGCAACCATGACAGTCCGGTGATAGTTCCTGATCTGCATGGGCATGTTATCCAGATGCCAAGCTAATCAGGCACAACTACAGAGCTATTAATTTATGGTCGATCTGCTGCCCCCTATCTACATATTGTCACCGAGGACACTTCTCCGATTTTGGACGCTTGAATTGAAAGTGTTCTTTCAATAACCCTTGAGACACCACAAAGCTTAACTTTCAGAGCAGTGTCGGATGATTTTGGCGCCTTAAATCGCCACGCTAATCTGGCACTACTCTTGAACTATCATGACCAATCATGGCCAAACACAGGCGCAGTTGGCACATTCAAACCTGAATACGGCGACCACTCAAGGGACTACGAGAAAAGTGGTCCTCTTTGACCGCTGGTCTCCTTACACAAGGCCAACAGAAAGACGACCATGGGACCATGTTTAGCCTGGTCATCTAACAGAGATGGCCGTGGGTCCATAAATGGGTGGTCTGCTTACACAGCCTGGGTGGTCGCCTTGATAGGTTTGAATCTACAACTACCTTTGTACAGATGATCCTAAATTTGCCAAAGTCGATCATGGTTGCTGTGAATGGGTTTAAACACAGAATGTACATTGACAGAGCAAAAGAAATGCGACATAATTCGAATAATCGGAAACACTGAAGTGTTTCCAATGATTCGAATGATGTCGCGTTGTTTTGCTTGTGAGTATATCGTCTGCACACGAACCTCCTGCATGTAAGTCCTGCAGATGGGCTTGAAGGCGTTGGTGCCGCACATGTACAGCTGGTTTGGCCCCTTCTTCACCAGCACCCGAATGTAGTTCTGGCACTCAGACTGTAAACAACACAAACAGGCAAATATACATGTATAAGCAGGCGATACAGATCATGTACACAAAAAGAACAAGGCTTAATCCTTTGGTGTCGGTAGCGGGTTTTGTCACGATGATTCCTACAGGAATCATCGCGACAAAACCGCTGTCGACAGCCAAAGGATTAAAATAAGACTGATGCGTTAATTTGTAGCGCAAAACCTGGTCCCTTTCATACTGGCACAAGACATCATAAAAGGTACTCACAAACCAGATAGGAGAGGCTAGCGCTGGCAGAATTGTACAACAAACCAAGGGGAATTACTCAGCGCTGGACAGAACAGTTAGATCCCCTGCCCCCTCCTATCAGGCACCCAATCGCCAGCCCTTAAGAGACCTGATGCATCTTATTTGGAAGATGCAAATGATCGTCTTATTCTATACCTGCGTATTTCTCTGTGGGCTGGCGATTGGGTGCCTGATAGGAGGGGGCAGGGGATCTAACTGTTCTGTCCAGCGCTGAGTAATTCCCCTTGGTTTGTTGTACAATTATAAAAGGTATACCAAATTGCATCAAATAAATTCGTCTTACTGCTCTTCAATTAAGCGAAAACATGTCAGGTGTATTTTATGGAAATTTCTTAAGACACATAAAACAAACAGACATACAACATACAAAAACATTTTTTCCGCCAAACTTTTCCTGTTGAAGACTATTCAAATTCAAACTTCGAAGTCAGTTACAAGGGCTCTCCCAAGGTCACCTGACACCTGTCAGCATATCCCCCTCCCTCCTTCTCCTCAGCCCATACCACTCCACCACCCCACCCCCTCTGCCCCTTTTCCTCGGACACAGCTCTGTGGCCCAACAAAGCTTGACCCTTGGCCTTCATTGTCAATGTCCTGCTGTGATGACCTTGGTCTTACATCGAGCTGCCATGCAATTAGCCACTCCAGATTTCAATTCAATAGGGCCGGTTACTAACAGCTAACGGTCAATCATCTGCAAGAGACATAGACCCTCATGAGCCCAACAAGAGACATAGATCCTCATGAGCCCCCGCAGCCGCATGTCTCCGTATCTATGTCTCTTGCTAATCCGTTTTGCGTGTTTATCGTCCCGTACGAAGTCCAGTGACGTACCAGAAAGAAAAAAGTCGCCGAGAGAAATAACAACAAAATAGGGAACAGGAGAAGACAACTTTGTGCTAGTCTGTGATTTTAGACTTAGGATTCTAAGCCTTAAAGCCTACAATCACAAAGACAGCTAACACGCAGTCGCTATAGCTACATCCTCGGGCTAACAGGCCCAAATCTGCCCTCAAACGAAAAGCAACCGGGACTCTGAGAACGTTCGTAAAACATTTACGTCGTCTGTGTAAAACGTCACGTCACAGATGGTGATTCTGCACGTCAGTTTACCTTGTCCCCTCACAAAACAGTTGAAGACTAAAACATCAGACCAAATCCCGTTCCAAGACAACAGATGACATCGGTAATCGTGTCCATTAACCCAATGACTGTTACTGACGATACCGTTCGGAGAAACACTGAGACGCGCAGTTTCTCCGAGCGGTACCGTCTGTAGTAGTCAAAGGGTTAAATTTTCAGTTGTGAACGCAGTTGTGAACGCAGTTCACAGTCCAGCACCTCCAGGCAGGACTGCGCGACGTACAACTTTGGTAACGTTGTATGCACATCTGTCAGCCATACTTCTTCTTCTTCTTAATTAAAATTTTCATGTCCCTGCGGCATCAGAGCTGATCAGGGACTAGCAGGTTTACTTTGATTTTAACGATAGCAGTGTTACTATGGGGTTTCAATAACCGGAGGAGAAACTTATTTTCATAAATTATTAAAATTTTCTGCCACTATGTTTCAGTTCGAGGTCCAGGGCCTATAGTATCTTCCGATCCGAGAAGTTGGGAAAGGTTGATCAGTCTAATATTGCGTTAGGCCCAGGGCCTATCGGTCGCAGCAAGGTTAAAAATAGAGAGTTAGCCATACTAGTCCAGTGCTAGCCTAAATAGTATGCACGAACGGTAACCCAAACAGGCTGTGTTTACAGGTGGTCGAACCCCAACCCCAACCAGTTCCCACGGCGACAGGGTGACACGGTTAACCTCTCGGTTACCACTTGAAGGATGGCCCAACTAAGCCTCGTAGACAAGATGACAAATTAACCCTTTGGCGGCAGGTGAAATATCACAAAAGTAAACTTGGTTGACAGATGACCGACTTATCACTTTTGCCACCACGCGAAAAGTGTCAAACTTAACCCTTTGTCTTTCAAGAGAAATATGGCCTAAATAAACAAAGCTGACAGATGACACATTTAACGCATTTCATACCACGAGAAAAAGCTGCCAATTTTAACTCTTTGCCTGCCGCGAGCAAGACGGCCAATGGAATCTACGTACACAACTGACACACCTTAACCTGACGATGCCACAAAAAGAAAATCGCGAAAAATGGATAGCTGACACAGTAAACCCCATCAGAGTCCGGGCATTTATCGCCGACGTTGTCTCCTATCCTCCTGTGCATGCAGCCACCGGGACTGACTTTAGTACCGGTGGCTGTGTGCGCAAGGGGGTTAAGCGAATGCCGGCCTTTGACAAGAAATTATCTAGCAGCTTAGAGGGTTAATTCCTCCAGTCCTTAATCCCTCTATTTGTCTTCCTCTCCATGCGGGTCGTTTTCGTCACTTAACACCGCATTAGCCCGTGGAGATGGGGTCAAGATTTTAAGCCAGACACGACACTTCAGTTTACTTATAGCAACAGATTTGCACCACGGAAGAGGAGCACAGATGCAAGTTCTCAGCCAGCAAGACACATAGATTCGCATGAGTCCCTGCATTCGCAGGGACTCATGAGAATCTATGCCTCTTGGAAAGACCAGCCAATTTTATTTCATCATTTTGAACTGACGAATATTTCTGAACGGAAATCCGAACAGACCCCCCCCCACACCCCCTGGGGGAGGAGGGTTCAATGCACGTCCTTCAGTGAATAACTACAGAATTTAAAAAGATCGATCGAACTTTGATTTTAAGATGGATGAGTGCAGGTCAAACCACAAAGCAAACACAGATCTATAATCTGCTGAAAAGAAAAAATGTGTTTACGAGGGAAAAAAACAAAAAAAAAAAAACAAACATCACCAAGGTCAATTCAATCTGTCTTCACTGCCTAAAATACCATCACACTATCAACCCATTCACTGAATGGCAAAGGATAAAAGGTGAAAACACAATCCAACTGCAAGAGACATAGAATCGTCACGAGCCCCCGCAGTTGCGGGGCTCATGAGGATCTATGCCTCTTGCTTAGACCAAATTGTAATCTGGTTCCTTGAAATGCTGGGGCTTTGGGTCGTTGTATTTAACAAGGATTTCAAAAACACACTCTGCGTCCGCTGGCACTGGATGGTTCGAATCACTGAGCATCAGGCTGTTCACTCCAAGGCCGTTGTCTTGTGTCTGCGAAAGGACTGTGGGGCTCCCACACCTAATCACGGCCCTTTCTCACAATGTTGTAGGCGAGACAAATGCGAGGCATCTTCAAAATTAGACGACTCTGACAAAAGAGTAGTCTATAGTCTGCGTGAAATAGTCTTGCTTCGCCAACACAGAAAAGGCGTCAACGCAAACACAGCCGAGTGCTGGTCTGTTATTTTGGACCTTACGTATGGTCCAAAATCACAGAGCCGAACGCAGTTAAACTACCTCGTCGGCAGTTTGCTTCCCAAACAAGCAGGACAATTCTCCCCCTCTCTGTCTCTATCTTTCTGGCATTTTTTGGGTGGTTGTTCATTTGGTCTTAGCTAAACGGTAGTGCCTCTGGTGGGCTGATGATGGTGGTTGGATGGTAGTGCCTGGCTGGCTTGGCATTTCCTCAATCGCCAAGCTGGTCTAACACTAACTTTGAACTAATATTATCGGTCAGCAAGATCGCCCGGGGTAACTGAGCCTTTACGGCTGTGTCAGTAATGGTATTCTTGTTTTATCTTGAATGTTGTCTTCATGCATTTTAATGCTAATTTTTTTTTCTTTTTTTTTCTTCTTCTTTTTTTTCTTTTTTTTTTTTTTTGGGGGGGGGGGGGGAGGGGGGGGGGGTGGCGGTTTTTTTAATTCGTGGAACAGCTTGTACGAAAAGCGTAATAGCCTAAAGCTTTCATTCTGTTAAAATAAAAAATCTCTCTCCCCTCTCTCTCTATTTACGTGTGTGTGTTTTCGTGAAGGACGTAAAGAAGTTTTGATTTGTTAGCTAGGGGAGCGAAGAGGTCAGATAGCTTCATCCCAAAAGTCAATCTGTTGTCAAAACAGAGGATTCGTAATGGCGGGACGTTGGTTTGTAATGGGCAGTGGTTTGTATGCCCGTTGCTCACACGAAGGTCGCCGATTTGTGTGCACGGATGACGCAGCTTCGGCCTTAAACCCAGATGACATTCCCAAACTGAGAAGCAGTGAGAAGCAAATTAGATGACAGGAATGAGCTCTCCACAACAAGAGGCACAGATCTTCATGAGCCCCTGCTTCGCAGGGGCTCGTGAAGACCTATGCCTCTTGCAGATCACGAGGACACGCCTGTCAGGATGGACACTGTCCATCGTCAAAGAAAAACCGCCCGTTTTTTTTTCTCTTTCTTTTTCCCTTTAAGAAGTGATGACGCCCGTGTGTTTAGGAGGCTTTAACAAGTTCTCGTGGCCACCTCTCGCTGTCTTTTCACACCGGCAGCAAGCAAGCGAGCAGACAAACAAAAAACATTGCAGCAAAAGGCGGTAATGTGTTGATAAGAATTCCGCGACTTTCTGTGGACACTTGGATGTTTTCTCGCCATTTTTTGTGGATAAGGCATCAGCTATTAGGTGAAAATGCCATGTCTAGCAAAACTTAATTTTGCTTTGACGAGTTTCAGAAGTTTTACCTTCGATGGAAACTGAGACAGCGCTGAAAGAAACGAAGAAAAAATATGTGCCTGACAGAGAAAGTAAAACTAACTGTAAGAAAAGTTTGCTGTTCTGTTCTGTGTGTGTGTGTGTGTGTGTGTGAGTGTGTGTGTGTGTGTGTGTGTGTGTGTGTGTGTGTGTGTGTGTGTGTGTGTGTTTGTGTGCGTGTGTGTTTCGTAGAAAGAGAAACAACAATGCGTTTGAATCTTTAAATTCGCGTTGTTTAAATTTTGGTTCATTGTCTTTAGATCTATAGAGAAAGTGGCTATGTGTGAGCACAATACATATGAATCAGAGTACTTTCAGTTACGCCAATTGCCATATCTTTAGGATAGTCATTTTCATTAAAAGTTCGGTGTTATAATACAGGTCAACCACAGTTTCACGCGTTCCAGTATACTGCGGTATTTGATATAACACACACTGGTCTCTCTGGCTCCCACGGAGAATGCCAGGTAATCAAAAGGTCCTCGGGCCGACCTCAAGCTAAGGCTGACGTCGGCCAAGAACCCTTTGCTTACCAAGTGTTCTTTTCTTCTTCTTCACAATTCTATCTCAATTTAGCACTTTCAATAACACTATCGCAAATAAAGCGGTCGGACTTTTTGGCTCCCGAGTACCGCGCTGTACTGAGGTTGACCTGTAACAACAAAAGTTCAAAAGCGACACCAGTTAATTCGGAACAGTGACAGGGAGGGTTTACTGGAGGATGGGAGGGGTGCGGGGATAGTGGAGGTTAAAAGTAAGGTGTTTGAAAGATTTAACAAACACAGTGGGGGTCCCTTCTTAACCATTAAGGGCCCAGCAGACAAAAGCCCAAACGCAAGGTCACTAACAATCAGTTTGAAATCAGCGTCACCCCTGGTATACACACAACCCCATTATACGCACATCAATCGAAGGTCGTATGCTATATTTGGTCCAGGCACAAGCCACAACAGTGCCGGTGAACTTTCTTCATTCAAGCAACAGAAATGAAGTAAATGAGTCGAGTCCGTCCAGCAAGAGACGCCGCAGGAACACATGAGAATATGTGTCTCTTGCAGGTAGATGCGGGGTTTGAGAGGTTGACGACTACTGGCGACAAATCAAATAGATGTCGAGCCCTTTTTGGACACCCGCACTACGTATCGTAGGCTGCAATCGCTTTGAAGAGTGGCGAGGCAAGAGTAGTATAGTCGTGAGGGAAAAACACTCGCCGGAATCTGCGGTATTCGTTATGAACAACAGTCTGTTTGTAATGACACATGATACAACTTGCCATAGCTCATATGCGTCAATACCTCCCCTACAGCTTTCAACTCCCGCCAGTGGCTTAGACTTATTTATTTGAATCAGCTGCCCGCACAGAATAATGAGAACAACTCACGTGCGCTTCTTGCTAGTACAATCGGCTTTATTTTCTTATGTAAGCCTATAGGTCTATTCCTCACTAAAAAGAAAAAGAAATCATTGCTAAAATCAAGCGAGACAGTTGATAATTTTCTTTGGATAAATGTTGAAACACGAAGTCTTTCTGAAAGGTCAGGGCTCTTTAACCGAGATGGTTTGCTCCATGTTTAGCACACACTTTAAAACATTCACTTGAATTGATCAGACATTACAGGACATCCCGACGGTGGACAAAACCAGATCTGGTTAGCATACCTCTTTTAAAAGTTTTTTACTGTCGAGAAGAACTGCCACATAACTGCAAGAGGTATAGATCCTCATGAACCACTGCAGTTGCGGGGTCTCATGAGGATCTATACCTCTTGCTGAAACCACTTTGTGTCCATGTTCCTTTGGCGGCTGGCGCTCTTTGGCGTTTGGTTAACCCTTATCATTCTAAATACACCAGTGTGTGAAATAAGTTTGACTAAAATAGTTCAAGGATAGTGCCAGAATCGCTTGGCGCCTAGAGGCGCCAAGCGATTCTGGCACAACCCTTGAACTAAAGCCATTGGTCTATATCCTTATCTGTAAGTACTATAATGTAGCTTGCATATAGCTGTGTACAGATTTGAAGCTTGTAGCCTCAGTATGATATGGGTTAAGAACAGATTTCGAAAAATCTGCGTCCACTGGAGTTGAGGGGGAGAATCAGTTCACGGTTACAACGCGAATCTACTACCTCACAGCGCAAAAACGATGCACGCTTTTATTCCACGCGTTGTTGCATACTTCTCGAGTCATACACTGCTGCCACATTCCCAAGAAGTGAAGTAGTGCGACCCCTGCCCAATTAGCCAGCACTTGACAAAACTTGGGACCTCTCGCTTGTGATACAGAAAAGAATAGTTGTGCAAACACGCTTAATTCCTCCATCCGAGGATGTACATGCAAACAAAACTGAACTTTGCTGCAAGAGGCCATATATTCTCGTGAGCCCATACTGATGTAGGGGTTGATGACAACCTATGCTCCTTGATTATGGACTGACCTTTTGTTTAAGGTACACAAAACAAAATCTGCAAACATGAGTGCAGTTTGACGAATGCTCTTTTTTATCCTTCAGAAGGCGCAGGTGTATTAGTTGTAATTGCTTCGAGGGAAAACCGTGTGTCGTGGGTGTTATTGTAAATGAAGTGTTATCACGTGGTTGTTTGTGATGAGATAGACAATCGTAGTGATAGACAAGTGTCCACGGTGTAAGAACAGCGAACAGTTAAGTGAAGCTGTGACTGATGCGCTTTGTCTACGCGTTGAAAATGTCATTGTTTGCGTGTGGCTGAAGTAACACTGGTGTTGGTCTTTTCCTACGTTTATCTATCTATCTATCTATCTATATCCCGTAGTCTTGCCGACCGTTGTTGTACCACTGATGACTTGGCAACCAGCTCCCTCCAATCCTCTCTGTTCTCTGCCATTCTCAGCGTATCGCCCAGCTTCAGTCCTGTCCACTCTGAGATATTGTCCTCCCATCTTTTCCTCTGTCTTCCTCTCCTTCGTCCTCCTTGCTCAGTGCCTTGCAGGATTGTTTTGGCAAGCCCTGCTGAACGCGTGACATGCCCATACCACTTCAGTTTGCGTTTTCTCACAATGGCTAATAAGTCTTCATAGGGCCCGATGGCTTGCCTGATTCTGCTTCCCACTTCCTCGTTTGTGATGTGATCTCTGTATGAGATGCCAAGCAGCCTTCGAAAACATCTCATTTCAGTGGCTTGTATCCTCCTTTCAAGGTCTGCTGTGAGGGTCCATGACTCACAGGCATACAAGAACACTGAGATGACTAAGGAGCGCATCAGTCTGATCTTGGAGCAGAGTGTGATGTTTCTGTCCTTCCATATGTCTTCAATCTTGTGAGTGCTGTTGTTGTCTGCGCAATCCTGGACAGTATTTCTGGTTTTGATCCCACATCTGTCACAATGGCTCCTAAGTATTTGAATTTCTTAACTGTTTCCAGTTTTTGGCCTCCAACCATGACTTCAGTGCCAATGCCACTGGCGTTATTGGTCATCAGTTTGGTCTTCTTTGCACTGATTTCCATCCCATATGCAATGGCTGTACTATCCAGCTTTTCCACCAACTGAGCTAGCTCCTTCTCTGTTCCTGCAAGGCCATCAATGTCGTCCGCAAAGCGCAAGTTCGTGATTGTTCTGCCTCCAATGCTGACAGTTCCTTCATGATCTTTCAGAGCGTCCGTCATGATTCTTTCCAGAAAGATGTTGAAAAGAGTAGGTGAGAGCAAGCAGCCTTGTCTGACTCCAACTGTAGTCCTAAACCAGTTTCCTATTTTGCCGTTGAAGTTGAAGCAGACTGCGCTAGTGCCTTGTTGTAAAGGTTTGTTATGACTTGTTGTAAAGGTTTGTTATGACTTTGATCAGGTTGGCATTGATGTTGTATAGCTTTATGGTGGACCAAAGGGCTGCATGCCACACCCTGTCAAACGCTTTCTTAAAATCCACAAAGACATGATAGAAGTCCTGCTGGTGCTGGAGGTATCTCTCACATAGAACTCTCAGGTTGAAGATCTGCTCAGTTGTGCTGCGCCCTGGTCTGAAGCCTGCCTGTTCCTCAGCTATGATTTTCTCTGCCTGTGGCTTCAGCCTGTTCAGTAGGATCTTTAACATTCCTACGTTTAACGTTCTGGCAAAGCGTTTAAAACTGGCAAATGGCCACGCACCACCCTCACTGAATCTAACAATGGCTGGCTATCTTGTCAGTTATTTCTCTACCAAATGTGAGCTGGACTGTGACTCTGGGCTCCCCTACATCTCATCCTCTCAGTAACCCTTTCATTTCCCAGAAAAAATTGAACATGACCCAACTGCAAGAGACACAGACGCTCATGAGCCCCCGCAACTGCGGGGGCTCATGAAGGTCTATGTCTCTTGCAGTTGGACCGTATTCACTTGCCGACACGTAACTGTATCCATATTATCTGGACGGCCGAGGCTCTTGGCGTTGAATTGATAACGATTTTAGATGGCAGTGAAAAGGTTTCTGAGAAATCCAGCTTCCAATATCACTAGGCAGGCATTGTCATGGAACCCCCAGGGAAAGTGGAAAAGAGGCAGGCCGAGAAACACCTGGAATCAATCAATCAATCAAAGCAACCAATTAATCACGCATTCACTGTCTTTACCATCAAAGATCGTCACTTTTACAATAGTCTAGCGCAAGGCTTCGACAGGTTTCCATCACACCCTAGCGAAGGCGACCACGATGTGCATGCATAGCACTGAGCATAGGCCCCGTTATCGCCTCCAAGCAGACATCAAGAGACTGGGAACCACCTGGAGTAAAATCGAAGGAGAAGCGCAGGACAGGAGTCGCTGGAGGTCTCTCGTCGACGGCCTATGCCCTGGGAGGGGTGACAGGCGTAAGTAAGTAAGTGAAGAGGTTAATATTCCGGATGTAGAACTTTCTCGAGGAGTGACGACTTAATTGACGGTGAAAACTAGCCCACGCATACTCTGCCGGTTAAATAGCGTGTAACCTACATCATGTTTGTATTTGAATTAGTTTTAGAAGTCATGGACGATAAAGTACAGATGCATACGTGGGCCAATTACGCAGGATCCAGAGTTGTTTTCATCGCCAGGCATACAATTGGCATCTTTGGTGTAGACCCTTGTTGTCTTTCGTACTAAGTTACCTTTCACGAACACAAAAGACCAAAGCCTACAGGTTATGTTCTATACAACAATCAAGCGATAAGAAACAAATTTCTTCTTAATCCGAAACATAATCCTAATTTTGAGGATGGAAATGATACAGATCTCTCTCTGCATGAGACATGTGAATGGACCTACGATGGATGGATGGATGGATGGAAGGATGGATGGATGGATGGAGTAAATAACACTACTACGTGAAGAGGAAAGACAGCAAGTCCACTTTTTTCATTGTGGTAACAGTGAAGATTTCGCTTTTCACCACACTGGACTGGCCGTCTCACAAGCAAGAACGTCTGCATCTCGACCACCTGATTTTCCAGCGACTAGCCTGCTACGTGGAAATGAAACTTTATTTCTAACGGCCTTGCAATTTTTACTTTAGCTTGGACGGATGTAACCGGGGAAAGGTGGAAGTCAGGCAGCGTGGGGTTTTAACTCACCCGACACACCACTGCAAGACATGGATCGAGCATGATAGTTCAAGGGTGGTGCCAGAATAGCTTGGCGCCCATAGGCGCCAAGCTATTCTGGCACCACTCTTGAACTATTATGCTCGATCTGTCTCTAAAATCGTGATACAGCCCTTTTAGACAGCAATTTCAAAATCGGCGGATTTCGGTACTGGGGCAGAAAGTAATAAGCGGTTAGAAAAACACCGGTGATGGTGCATCAAAACAACAAGCCGGTGTTGCACTCTTTGGAAAGGCTGACCCTTCCACTTTCAGGCTCAACGATGGGCGACAGACCGACCATCACACCCTAGGGTGATGCCTGATTACCTTGGCGCCTATAAAGGCGCCAAGCTAATCAGGCGCTACCTTTGAGTTCCAGGCTAATCCGGCAATACTCTACCCCTACTACGGTTAATAAGACTCTTGTGGCAGGACTCTTGCAAAGGAAAAAACCCCCAAAAAACCTGAACCATTCAAAACCCTTATTTGTCAGAAAATAGTACGTCCATTTTCTTTGCGTAACAATAAAATTTTCGCTTTTCTCAAGAATGGACAAACCGTATTTTTTCCCTTTGCCACATAACGACACAGTTTGCTCTATATGTAAAGGGGCCCAACAGGCACGCGCACTCGTTGATCTGCCCCCCTTTACAATCCCTGTCCAAACGTACGAAGTACCCGCGACCCCGTACGCAAGAAAAGACTGTACTGACTGTACATGCTAACGTCCGACAGCAAAGGCTTCCAGGCTGCAGCATACAGCAAGAGGCATAGACCCTCATGAGCCCCCGCAATTGCCGGGGCTCATGAGGATCTATGCCCCTTGCAAATGGGTTTAATAGTGCTCGCTGCGGGGGTACACTATAACGGGGACATGTCAAAGTGTGACTCATAGGGTCAGAATGGCGATAACGGGGCCTATGCTCAGTGCTATGCATGCACATCGTGGTCGCCTTCGCTAGGGTGTGATGGAAACCTGTCGAAGCCTTGCGCTAGACTATTGTAAAAGTGACGATCTTTGATGGTAAAGACAGTGAATGCGTGATTAATTGGTTGCTTTGATTGATTGATTGATTCAGTGACTGACGGATCGACTCATTGTTTTACTTGTTCTAGGCACTGTGAAAGAGACGATCTTCTTGGGTAAAGACAGTAAATGCGTGAATGATTGACTGACTGACTGAATGACCGATTGATTGACTGATTGATTGTGAAACAGACAATCTTCATGGAAAAAAAACAGTAAATACTGATTGCCTGACTGACCGCCTGCTTTCAAGCTTGCTTGACTGATTGATTGACTGACAGCTTGACTGTTTGATTGATTAACTGACAGATACACCTCTACTGAGGTAATGTCCAAAATCATAGACCAGCACACACATGGCCAACGCTGAGGTGAGTCACGTAACTGTTAGATTATCATATCATATCATCAGCAGGTTATCTGCGACACTCGTTTCAAAATGTCAATGTGGGGAAAGAATTCATATATAGGATGGGGGCGTGAGAGAGAACAAAATAGGCTGAATCTGGCCATCAGGTACTCCAAAAATAGTCCCTGTCATTACCATTAATTTTATCTTGGTAGTTGAGAGAGTGCAGATGCACCCTCAGGAAAAATGTCAACAACGGAGATACATACAGCAGATCCGAACCTGTTTTGCACCCCACAATCTGAGAAATCACCTGTCATTAAACACCGCTCTTTAGCTGGCTGTATCCACCTGAATGATGGATCTTTAACCCTTCAACCTCTGAAATGCTACAACAGGATGTGGATCAACCATGATAGTTCAAAGGTGGTGTCAGAATAGCTTGGCACCGATGGAAGTTCAAGGGTAGTGTCGGAATAGCTTGGCGCCGATAGGCGCCAAGCTATTCCGACACCACCCTTGAACTACCATGGCCGATCTGTGACAGATACCTCAAAAGGATATCTACACAAAAGTTGATAATTTCTCTCTCAGAATGTAATGGGTTAAATGACAGGTGTCACTTTTTTCCCTTCAAGACCTCTCTTAAGACACCACCTGTCTTTTAAGACCCCGTTTTCTAAAAAAAAAAAAAAAAAAAAAGTTGCTCAAAACAGGTTTTACTGTTTATAGGTCTTGAAGTGACACGTGTGTTCCGTAGTGATTCTTTACTTTCCAAATCAGTGCTGGTCTGTGATTTTGGACCTTACGGTTGGAAGCCATTAGGTCCAAAACCGCAGACCAGCACACACGGTTGGCGTTCGTGTCTTTTGTCCCGAAGTCCATCGCGGTTGACGTCATTCGTGGTAACCCTCCTGTAGCGGCGCTGTCATGGCAGATAAGACAAACGTAATCTGCCAACGAACATGACGCTTGGCAGCTATACCATTTGCAATGAGGTTGACACTGTCATGTACGCAGCTGAGATCATTAGCTACGAAGTTGACATCATTAGTCAAGTTGATAACATTACGGTTGTGAAGTTGGCGTCATCGGCTATAAAGTTAATATAAGTAGCCATGAAGTTGACACCATTAGCTATCAAGCTGGCATCGTCAGCTCTACATTTAATGGAATTAGCTATGAAGTTGACATCAGTAGCTACGAAGTTGTCACCGTTAGCTGCAAAATTGGCATTATTAGCCATGAAGTTAACAAAGTCAATATAAATAGCTATACAAGTTGACATCACCATCAATGCATGTAATTCGTCATAGAAGTTTATGAACTTAGCTACAAACCCAGTCAGCAAAAGGCGTCGGGCCGACGTTGACCGCCGTTGGCCGCGCACAGCAAGGGAAAAAATCCACACAAACGCTTGCTTAACGGAAAGCTTTTGCTACCTACTGCATCAACGGTTTAACCCCACTGACAGTACCGATGGCTGCATGCACAAAGGGGTTAAAACGACACAACAACGGCGACCATCATGGCCACAACTGACCCACTATCTATATCTTACCTTGAACTGTTTCACAGCAAACTTAGTTACGTACGTGCATTTTCGCACGCAGTGCCGACCCGAAAGATAATGGGCGGATCAGAAACACTGTGACCGGTTTGCGTACACATGTCAAACATATCTTCACTATCCCTCCAAAGCCCATTTACGCGACGGTGATTCTTAAATCTCTGGGACAAAGCCACGCGACACAAAGTTTAACCCCTTTCCAGGCGCGCCTCCGGCAACGCTATACGACACTTCCGCAGCTATTGATGCGGCGCGCCATCAACGACTTAAAGGCACTATAGGCCCAGTTTCAAATTACAAGAATTTAGTTTGAAAATACAACGATAAATAGGTGTGATGGTCTGTGATTTTTGACCTTACGGCCAACACACTCCTGGACAAAAACGTCCAGCGTCACAGAACCGTACACTTCTTTTTTTGCGGCTGCAGCGGACGCCAAACCATAACACCTACTCTTTTTAAAACTCATTAGCTTCAAATCGTTATACCAGAGTAATTGTGTCTTTACCAAAGTGCTTAACTTGTAACGGGACCGTCTCATTTCGAGATGACGTATCATAAACGCGCGGATTACTGCGACGATGTTTGCACAAAACAGCTTCGTAGCCAAATTCCTCAGAGGAAAACAAGCCATCGCTTTTTAACTCTCCTGTGCTTGCAGCTACCGATATTGTTTAGAATACCGTTAACTGCATGCACTAAGGGGGTTAAAAAGAATTCCACAAGCCACCTGCATTGTTGGAAAGCGAGAGCATTCTTTCTTCGCGTGACAAAAAGAAACATGTCTCACGGACGGGCAAGTAGAAAAAACAAATGTCACATTGTATCCCTTGCAACTGGTGCATGCGTGCATTTTGCGCACGTTTCCTTTTATTTATACATTCATCAGGGTTTGCTTCTTTATTGTTTTCTTTTTCTTCTTTCTTTTCAGTTTGCCTACTGACTGCGAAAAGTTGCAAACATTATAAATTTTGAATAAAGTGGGTTTTTCCCCCCCAACAGATCTTAAATTGCAAAATAAATAT
This sequence comes from Semisulcospira habei, assembly GCA_036245525.1. NCBI lineage: Eukaryota > Metazoa > Mollusca > Gastropoda > Semisulcospiridae > Semisulcospira > Semisulcospira habei. Next base: position 65,697,602 of record BTPG01000001.1, read on the forward strand.
GAAAACATACATTGCATGTGAGCTGCTCTATGATTTTGGACCTTACGGCTGAAATCATAGACCAGCACGTGTAGGGTTGCCATATAACCACTATTTATTCGCTTGTAGCCTTAATCCTCCAGATATACAATTTTAGTTCCGTTCGGCGTTCCGTTCAGACAAACAAAAACGCTGAATCGCTCTCAGAACGATGTCAGCAAAAGTAGCCTTCCAAAACACCGTCCGACCTACTACCTTATTATCTGTTTATCTGAGACAAAGCCTTACGACCGCCTTGTCAACTCGAGCCCCCTTTTTGTTCCAGTTTTTTTTTTTTTTTTTTTTTAAGCTGGAAGACGTGACGCCCTGCACGGTGGGCTGAGGAAGCAAGCTATCATGTAGTGTGGATCCCCGATCAGCCGGGCTTCTCGATTACGAACTGTGGACAACTGAACCTGTCCTGAGTAACCCAACTCTCTGCTAGAAAAATGTGGTGTTGAACCACAACTGATCTCAAGAGAAGGGCCAAATGTGTCACCTGTCACTAAATGTGTCACCTGTCATTAAAGACCATCATTTAGGTGGCTGAAGCCACCTAAATGATGGTCTTTAATGACAGGCGATCTTTCATAAGGGTGGTCACTCAAAATAGGTTCTGCTGTATTGCCTGAAAGCACCTGTCATGTGAGTGGCAAAAGTCATTTAAAAGATCACACTACAGTGTAGGAGACAGATAGACCATGATAGTTCAAGGGTGATTCTAGAACAGCATGGCGCCTAAAGCCGACCCACACATTGTTGCAGTGCGACAGGGCGCAATAGGATAATCAGATGCATACACAAAACCATAACCCCTGCCTCGCGTACTGATTTAATGGCGAGTACACGCCGTCAATGCCAAGATCGGCCAAGTTTGATGACCTTCTCGAAATCGGAAGCGATGGCACTGTCGACCCAGTAGTCGAAAAAGCTAGGCAGCATTACTTTCCATTCCACCGCCAAACCGCTCACGCTGGACAACGCACAAGTTGCGGGAGAATGGGCAATCGTGGAGTTTACCTAAAATGCATGGCTCCTGATGTGACAAACTCATCCGGCGCTACCACGGAACTATCACGATCGATTCCGCCAGGCACAACGCTGCTTAAACCGCAATCACAGATTTATCATACAGGATTCCTCAGGCACCGAGCTTATCAGGTCGTACTACCCTTGGGCGATCGTGGGCGACCTATCCAATGTAGATGACGCTGGAAGCGAAGCAGTTAACTTTATCTGCAGACACTCCAAACTGACTTCGACTTCAGGCGAACCCAGATCGTGATTGCTTAACACGAATCGGCGAAAAGTTATGTCTACTAGAAGCCGCTCCCTTTGAATATATTATCCCCAGTAGCGAAAAGGTCTTCGGGCCTATGTCGGCCGCACTTGTCCCGCGCACGGCCGTGCGCGGGCCCACTCCGGCCGATGTGGGCCCCGAGAACCTTTGCGTGTTGGGGATAGCAGTTTGAAGCCTTTTAAAACAAGGCAACTTGCTGGCACCCCGTTGGAGGAGGTGGAGTCCTTCACCTATCTCGGGAGCATCATAGACAACAAAGGCGGCACTGATGCAGATGTCAGAGCACGAATCGGTAAAGCCAGAGCAGCCTTTCTCCAGTTGAAAAAAGTGTGGAGTTCCAGAGAGCTGTCACAACACACCAAAGTCCGGATTTTCAACTCCAATGTAAAAGCAGTTCTCCTATATGGAGCAGAGACATGGAGATTGACAAAAACCACAGTCAACAGAGTACAGACCTTCATGAACAGTTGCCTTAGAAGAATTTTGAAAATCCACTGGCCAGAGAAGATCAGCAACGTCAGACTCTGGGAGAGAACAGAGCAGATAACAGCAGAGAATGAAATTGGGCGAAGAAGATGGGGATGGATCGGTCACAGCCTGAGAAAGCCAGCTTCCAGTATCACTAGGCAGGCATTGTCATGGAACCCCCAGGGAAAGAGGAAAAGAGGTAGGCCGAGAAACTCATGGCGTCGAGACCTCCAAGCAGACATCAAGAGACTGGGAACCACCTGGAGTAGAATCGAAGGAGAAGCACAGGACAGGAGTTGCTGGAGGTCTCTCGTCGACGGCCTATACCCGGGTAGGGGTGACAGGCGTAAGTAAGTAAGTAAAACAAGGCAAACGTTCGAAGCCATTCAGAACATGGTAATCGTCTCCAAGGGTTTACAAGTTGTTCGCGCGAGTTCGACCTGAATATGCTGACTGATACCGATTCCTAAACTAAAATTCTTGAGTGGGTTTCACTCATTCGAGACGCGCCGCATCCGGATATGCGGCATAAAGCCGGGTATCCGAATGCAGCACGTCTCGAATGCGTTAACTCATTGTACCCCAAGACCGAAATCCCCAAATGTTGCCGTTGTACTCTGAAGACTGCGGTGCAGTGCAGGACACAGATCGACCATGATAGTTCAAGGGTGATGCCAGAATAGATTGGCGCCCATAGGCGCCAAGCTATTCTGGCATCACCCTTGAACTATCATGGTCGATCCATATCTTGCTGCGGTGTGTCTAGGGTAGAATGAGTTAAGTCAGAAGGACATACACTTTAGTACTTTAGCGAGCTAATATATAGGTCAAACGGAGACAGATATGAAGTTTAACTCTTTGGCTGTTGGTAGCGTATTTTGTCGCGGTGATTCCTGCAGGAATCACCGCCACAAAAAGCGCTACCGACAGCCAAAGGAATAAGACTGTTAGTTCAACTTTGCGTATCGCTGATTTCAAGCCAGGTTTTCGTTTTGTGGTCTTACGTGGTTCCTTTTGTTCTGGTTTCGGGAGAGTTTTCCTGACTATTAACTCATTCTAGCCCAGACACACCCCAGCAAGATAAGGATCGACCATGATAGTTCAAGGGTGATGCCAGAATAGCTTGGCGCCCATGGGCGCCAAGCTATTCTGGCATCACCCTTGAACTATCATGGTCGATCTGTGTCCTGCACTGCAAAGCAGTCTTCAGAGGACAACGGCAACATTTGGGCTTTTCGTTGTTGGGGTAGAATGAGTTAATTCAAGTACCATTACGCGTAAATCTGAAGACACATTTCAGCACCATTTGTCGACACACCTAATGAACTTTAACAGCAGTTTGGACACGCAGCAAAAGCACACGCGTAATCTCACTTATTTATTCCGCGCTACCGTAAGCGTGCCGATCTATTTTTAGTTGTTTCTCGTACTGAAAGCGTTGTATTTCTAGAACGGAGCGGAGTCATCGTCAGGTTACTTGATATACAGACCTGTGCTGAACTGGATTGTCCTGTCAGTGTCTATAATTATGAACCATAACTAGACCTTTGTGTAGCATTTCGTAACCATCTGTTACAGAAGTGTATCTTTGGACAGTTACGGCGGTAGTGGGCCTTGAAAGAGACCATAACGTGTTTTACGTGGTACAGCACTGCACCACTGCATAACATTTCAAGACAAAAACACGACAGAACAGACTATAAACCACGTCCGTCCCGTAGCCTCTCGACGATCTGATCCATACAGTGCAACTAGTGGCGGAAGCCGGGTGCATTCAGCAGTACGAGAGGAAGAGTACCACTCCCTCCCCCTCCCTCTCCCCCCCCCACCTTCCCCATCGACTCTATTTCCTCCGCAAGATGGAGACAGTATTTGCCGAGTGAGTGCCGGCATTTGACTGCTAATCAACCCTATTGTGGGCCGCCTCCAGGCCTTTTGAGCCTGGCATCAAAGGTTCAGATCGAGTCTCAGTCACAGACCGACAAATCACAGAGACCCCCCTCCGTTTGAAAGTCAGGCATAGGATTAGATATGATCAGAGTAATGCCAGCAAGAGGCGTAGATTCTCATGAGCCCCTGTGTTTGCAGGGGCTCATCAGAATCTATGCCTCTTGAAGACGAAAGGGGATTTTGATGAGGGATCAGGTCGTGATTATCTTCTGATTCTCTCGATTTTCCCGCCTGCAGGAGGGGAGATAACCTTTTACGCCCTGGAATTGTCTCGCAGAGTGACTTCTACTTGTCTCCAAAAGGTGAACAGTGTATGTGGTTAGCGAGTGCGTATGCTTACGGAAAAAGGATGGTTGGGGGGCGCGGCGGGGAGTGGTGGTCTGGGGGTGGGTGGGTGGGTATGTGAGAGCACGTGTATAGGCACGTGACGTGTATATGCGCGAGAGCGTGCGATGGTAATAAGTTATGGATTACATTAAACAGTTTCTTGGTGAATAAAAGAAAAAATACATTAGTTGATGAAAATCTTCGAAAGACGCTTTCTCGCGTGTCACATTTACAAATCCTAACATCCTACCTCAGAAAGAGATGCCTTCTAAGACTTTGTGGCGACACGCACAGTCTTAGTAATGACTTTCAGCATAAAGAAAACAACGCAATTACCGACTACAATAGTCAAAAGACAATGCTGAGATATTTTCGATTTGAAAGTCAATACCCACACGTGTCAGGAGTAAAAAAGACGACACAATCAATGATTCATGCCTCGAACAATCACCACTGAGGCGAAAAAAACAACAACAAAAAAGAAAAACAAAAAACCAACAACAAACAAACAAACAAGACATGAAAACAATAATCATTTGCGCGGTGGCCTGCGATTTTGGGCCTTACGGCCTGGGGCCGTAAGGTCCAAAATCACAGACCACCGCACACATATACTCCGGCCATAAAGTACGAAATCTACTCACCAGTGATTTTTGCCGCTTCTGGCAGACGTCAATGTGAGACTGCTCCGGGGACCACTCGATCGCCTAAAAGTACAACATAGTCATGGTTACGCTCACTTGTGCAACTGGCCTCTGGCACCTACACTGCTACTGACGATACCGTTCGGCGGAAAAGACGCGTAAATACGCGTCTTTTCCGCCGAACGGTATCGTCAGTCAAGGGGTTAACAAATCAAAATCACCGGTGATCACACAAATGAATCCGTTAAATTTCCAGCTGATTGCGACAAAAAAAAAAAGTGATGTCTGTGCAACATCGACCATTAATGTTTCTGCACTTACCGAGTTGGCCTCCAGCGTGACCATGCTGATGTTGTACACGGTATTCCTGAAACACGCGAGAAAAAAAAAGTGTTCTGAGCGTTTACAAATATGCAGCAATACACCATGTTAATCACAGATGCACAGGTTTTTGTTATACTGTGTTAATTCCAAAGCAGTTCTGAATGCTCTCTCTCTCTCTCTCTCTCTCTCTCTCTCTCTCTCTCTCTCTCTCTCTCTCTCTCTCTCTCTCTCTCTGTGTGTGTGTGTGTGTGTGTGTGTGCGTCAGTGCGTGTGTGCGTGTGTGTGTTCTTCGAAACTTCGTGTTCTGCGCTTTATAAGTATGATTTATTATTTTATTATTATTATTTGAATTATCATTATTATTTTTAAAGAATGCACTCTGTGAAGCATTGGAATCGGGCAGGATGGGGATATGGCTTCGCAATTACAAGCCCAAACCAGATGGCTGTGAGCGATACATGGGAGGACACGAAATGGCTATGGTAACAACACACACAGCCAGAGTAATACGAAACGCGATGATAAAAAGGATGTGTAGACTGCCAAGCCCCATCGAATAATGATAAAACTGATGGCCTCAGCTTCTGGGTAAGCTTAGTCCTGCGCAAGCCACTAAGCAAGGTTGTCCGCTATAGCGGAGCACCTTGCTTAGTGGCTTGCGCAGGGCTTACGCTCACCTGTGCAACTGGCCTCTGGCACCTAATCGACCAGAAACGAAAGGTTGCACAGAAACATTAGACGACAGACGATACGACATCACGCCTCTTAGAAACGGATGAAAGAAAAGGTTACACAACAATACCAAACAGAAAAAGCCGCTCAGTTTGATAATGGGATGGCATACCTCTTAGATGCACGCACGCGTACAAAACAGAAAGTAACGCATGATATGCTGAAACAGGGACACCTCCAAGATGATACGAAGGCATGTCTCTTGCAAAGCAGATGACGGCAAAGGTTACACAAAGAGAGAGAGAGAGAGAGAGAGAGAGAGAGAGAGAGAGAGAGAGAGAGAGAGAGAGAGAGAGAGAGAGAGAGAGAGAGAGAGAGAGAGAAACCTTGAAAATGCATACATGGTGCAGATGAAGAAACAAGCATATGGCTAGAAAGATTACGAGAGAAAATGAAGACCCCCCCCCCTCCCCCACCCCCAAACACACACTCTCTCCCCCTCCACCCCCCCCCCCGCACCCCCTCAAAACAACAACAAAAATCTGATGATACAGATGGGGCGGGAGGCAAATGGGTAGAGAGATATTAACCCGTTGGCTGCCGGCAGCTAAAGGGTTAATATGTTACGCAAGAAACTCGGAGATGAGTAATGAACACACACAAAATCAGAAAAAAAGACGACGCAGATGCTGTGGAAGACACATGGAAAAGGTTAACGCAAACACAGAGAAGAATTAAACTTAGATAAAGCGGGATCTGGTTACCGGTCCCAGTTGCAGAGAAAGATTACAAATAAAACAGCGCAGGTAGAAAAAAAAAAAGAAGATAAACTCCATCTTAGACGATACAGAAGCTAATATAGAAGACAGATGGGAAAGGGTTACGCAAGAAGAGTAAGACAAGAGAAGCGTTTAGGAAACACAGATGGTGGGGTCCCGGCCATGACATTTAGTTCCCTTGCATCTGAAGGGCGCGCCCGTGCAGGTCCCTATTGTTGTAGGGGCTTGTGCCACAGCCAGCCCCTTCCCTCACCAAAAAGCATTGGCCTCTCTGGTCGTCCTTCCCATTTTGGCAAGAGGCATAGATTCTCATGAGCCGCCCTGCATTCGCAGGGGCTCATGAGAATCTATGCCTCTTGCGGACGGATCGGAGCATTTTCATATACTGTGCATGTAGAGATAGATGGGAACCGCGCACGTATATCTCTGTTGTTCAGTCTGACATAGAACGTTTTAGGGAGTCAAGGGTGTGATTCAGAATGAATATGTGTCAGCTGGCGCTGCGTGGAATGTCTGTACTACATCTATGACGCCGAATGAATGTAAGCCACTATCACCCAGGAATACGATGAGGCACGACTGCAAGACTCCGCAAACGAATTGCCCGGCTCCAGACAAGTGCACTCATGTGCCACGGAGACAAACTACCGCTATTGTCCTGACAGGACCGCAACCCATTGCATCCTGAGGCTGATCCACTTTTACTCGCTTACTGTCCTATGAAGGCTACATTACTGATTAGCAGATAGATCGGCGATTACTTTAGTTCAAGAGCGGTGCCAGAATAGCTTGGCGCTGGCATCACCCTTGAACTATCGGCGGCAAGCTATTCTGGTACCACCTTTGAACTACAGTCATAAACAAATTTATTTCGTGCAATAGTGTATCAGTATGAAAAGGGGCTAAGCAAACAAAAACACCGGCTGCAACATTATGTTCCTGTAAAAGGACCCCTGACCACGCCCGGACGTCAAGTCTGTTTTGGGTCTGATCTGAAAACAACAATGGAATCAAGGTACGACTGTACTGAGAACCGTACTGACGTGCACACGTACAGTACTAACACGGAGAAGAAAGCAACGTGCGTATGCCTACCTTGCTCCAACCAACATGGAGTCATCTTCTGCCAAAAGTAACCGGAAGTCGTCAAGTTCGTCAGATTTGCCGGCAAATGTCTGAATCGTCTCCCCTTCTGAAACACACAAAGTGAGAACACATTATCAAATAATGTCAACTAAGGACGTGTAAAATGAACACAATTAAACTGTAGAGTCTGTAATTTTAATACGGTTTTCATTTATTTCTTAACAGAAAGACGGTAAGCGAATGCCAAAAGAAAGTACTGATCCGAAGGAGTAAGGACATCAAAATCAATTTAAAAAAAGACAAATGGTTATGTGAAAACTTATGGCAATGCGGTGTGTCTGCTTTAGTGCTGTATTTTAAATGAGAACAGTTTGAAATATGTTCCTCTCTCTCTCTCTCTCCTCTCAAGAGTCTCAGTCTTTCTCTCTCCCCCCTTTGTTTACTGATGTTACAAAAACGTGCAAGTCGAAATACGCAGTGTGTAGTACATGTATTAGTAGTCGATAGATTAGTAAACGGCAAGTTTGAAAAATGGTTGTCACAGCCAAAACTTCTAAAGAAATCGTCGTTCTCCGCTCCGCCCCTCCCCTCCCCCCCCCCCTTTCATCAACCTCCCCTCGGAGGATGCACTGCAGACGCCAGCAATTTGCTCTTCTGCGAGTGTAAACGTTCTGCGCAAGTCTGTTTGAAAATTCAAAGCGGTGGAGCATTTTGAGCAATTCGCGTAAATAGAAACAACACATGTTCAAATATAATCATGCCAAAAATTGATTTCCGACCAAAAAATGTGAACACGTGAGTTGTTAAAACCACAAGCCATTGTGTAGTGCAAGAGGCCGGTAACCTCGCAACCATCCATAAATCACGCAGTCGGTTTACACTGTCTCGCTCAAATGCTCAGAACCCCACGGAGTTGTTTTCCATCGTGTAATGTACACATGTTGATCTCCGCATCTCACAAAGGAACACAGATGGAAATGGAGCCATCAATAAGCATGCGGTGGCTCATGATGATCCACGCATCTTGCAGATCTGGAGCACGTGTGTGTGGTGAGCCTTGAAATAAATTGACACAAGGATTTTGGCTTGTCAAATTCGAGAGAGCAGTCAACTCGGAGCGAACAAGCAAAACTATTTGCGCGATGCAACTATGATTTTGCTGGCGTAGCCAAAGGCTAATGTTTTACGAGCCAACGACAGCGCAAACGATTCTTAGTTTTTACGATGTAATGCATGTTGAAGCATGTCCGCTGTCCCTCCCTCCCCTCCCCTTCATCATCCCCCCCCCCCCCATTTTCCCTATATCACTACTTTTCTTTTCTATGCTTCTGCAGGTGCTCTTCTTAAACGAAAGGTCAAAAACTGGATCGGCGGAAACATTGAGTCGTTTGTTTTAGGCTTTCAAAGTCAAACGTTTCGTTTCGCAAAAATCGGTTTGAATCTAGGTTTTCAGTTGCGTGAGTAAGGAAGGTGCGCGTCCGAGCGTGCGCTGGCCTGTGATGTTGGACCTTACGGCACAAGGCCGTAAGGTCCAACATCACAGACCACACACGTGTCAGTAACCGGTCTATCTGCGGAACTGATTCCGTATTGGCTTCAACTGCCGACGTGTTTTTATGGGTGAGGCGCACGTCGACGTGTGCAAATTGGAGTATAAATCTTCATGTCTGCAGGCAGCTACATGTAATGCAAGACTTCACGCCGTACATCAGCGGAAAATCCAATCAAATCACCTGTAGCTGTCAAGAGATTAAAGCAAATACATTGGTCACAGAGGTGCTAATGCGTTTGTAAGCGAACGGCAACTTTCAAGGACGGCAATTCCTATGTGTGATATGTTTTAACCCCCCTAGTGCACGCAGCCACCGGTACTGTCAACAGTGGCTGCATGCACCCAGAGGGTTAACACTCCTATGACTAAAGAAGCAGCTTTTGCAAGTTGACATAAATCATATTTTTATATGCCTATTGCTGACTATGCACAAACGGAGCCTATTTTCAAACGGAGTATATTCTAAAACGGAGTGTATTCTAAAATGGAGTCTATTATCAAACGGAGTCTATTCTCAAACGGTTATTCAAAGTATACATATTCTCAAAGTGAATTAAAAACCACAAACGCGTAAAATCTAATGTGTTTATGACTTGTAGATGTTTCAAGTGCATTGCATTTCATAGCTGCCACTTGTTGGTAGCATGTGAGAGAAAAAAAAAACCCACTTAAGCGTGCCCACACACGAGATTAAACGGGTGCATCCTCGTGTAAACGGGTGCATTCTCCAACAAAACACACGCATTAACAGTCAAATATCGTGCTGATCCTCAAGTAGGCGACGGCTTGCAAAATAAGGGTGGTCTCTTTAGACGAGTGCGTATATTACTGTCCATAAAAGCTGGGTTATCAGGGGAATCTGATGATCGTTTTCAATGCAGTTGTGTACTGGTTCTGACGTAAAACGCAGGCAATTTACATACCCTCGGGACTTGGGACCTCATGATAGACATCTGCACGAGGCATAGATTCTCATGAGACCCTGCTGTCGCAGGGGCTCATGAGAATCTGTGCTTCGATGTCGCAGGGGCTCATGAGAATATGTGCCTCTTGCTGGTTATCGGCAAAATGTGCATTCTAAACGCAGGGAGTAATCGGGTTGTTGTTATTAAAGGGACGTGTGTGCGAACGCAGTGGCTAATAAACACTACCACCCGCTGCCTTGAAGTTAAACCTTATCCCACTTTTATTTATGTGTTTGCGCCCACCCACCCCCTCCCCACATCCCCCCCCCCCCTCTCTCTCTCTCTCTCTCGGCTTCAAACACACACTCACACATCTTTAGACGGCGCTTATTAACTTGAGATGGACCCGGCTGTGTAAGGCGGCCACATATAAAACAAACAAATATAGCTCTAAAAAAATAGAAGCCTTTTCGGAATGGCTCTGCTTAGGGTGACAAACTCAAAATCAAAATCAGCTCAGATTCAAATTCCCTTCGCGGAACAATGATGAGAGACTCTTTTACTTTGCTGACTTGCCTGTTTCAGAGTTTGGCTGCGCCGTCGTTTGAGCAGCACAGACTCCTGCATCCTATAACGGTTACCTGGGACACGCCAGACCATCTCAATGCAGGTGTCCTCTCAGGACTGTGCTACGAAGGGTAGCAGTTTGTATTCAGTCGGCGTTAGACGCCGTAAGGTCGAGACAGGGTCACCGAGACGCAATCACTCATCGTGGCCGTCCCAGACACAAACTGCTGTTTCACTACAAACTTCGCGAAAACCCCCAGACGAACCTACCCTATCCGGCGCCCGCAAAAAGTGTAGATCCTCGCGAGCTCCTGCTGTCTGCTGGAGCTTATGAGGATCTGCAGCTCTTAACAGTGATGGTAGCCCATGTTAACGTTGTGTTTCTCAGATGGGGAAGGTCATGGGGGCATTCAGCTGGAGTTATGACTTGCTGACAACTGGGACACCCCTCAACACGTCAGAAACCAACTGCAACCAGGTATTTCCATGAGAGGACAAGGGGAGTGCCCAATTAGCTTGGTGACTGAAGGCGCCAAGCACTACCCTTGACGTTTCATGGTCTTTTTGGCCCCTCCCCCCCCCCCCCCCCCCCCGCCACCCACCCGAGAATATCGACGCCGCCAAGCAGACAATTCTAACACGCAAACCGTTGACTCAAAAAGTGAAAGTGGCACGTACACTAGGCCAGACCACAACACTTCGAGACCGACTCCGTGTCGCCACCATCTGCTACAATTATACCCATAAAATTCCACCAAATTCACATATTTTATCAACTTTCTTCCACAGGTTGGTCACAGGTGGAAAAATACACACATGGGAATAGATTTATGGGTGAGAAAGCCAAACAAAGCGATGATATTCCAGTTTGAAAATTCACAATGAAATGTGTATAACACGTGATTCTTTACAACTGACAGTTGACAGGAAGGGAGGGAGAGGGGGAAGGGGAAGGGGTTGTAGTGGTGGTGACGACAGAATGATTAACTGGGACACGACTCCCAAGTTTAAAAAAAAAAACAAAAAAAACGGGAGGATCGGGAGAGGGAGGGGGGGGGGGGGGTAGGTCGTAGACGGCGAAGAGAACGAATGTGGGGTGGGGGGTAGGGTGGCGGGGGTTGACGAAAAGTAGGCGCAGATATTACAAAGGAAAAAAGAAGTCTTTGCAAAGTTCAGTGTCGTCATATTGTAATTGCAAACACAGAGCAATCTTCCGTCAGCATCGACTTCTGAGAAAAAGCAGGAGAGGGGAGTGTGGGGAGGGGGGGGGGGGTAGGAAGAGGGGGGGGGGGGGTGAGGGGGAGGGAGGTGAGGGAGGTGACTGAGGGCGGAAGATGTGCAAAGTTTCAGGCAATCATGCAGCTCATAGATCAACAAGGATAATAAAATGGTAGCAGAAATTAGTATTTATTTTCAGTCACATATTAACAGGGACACACCTCATATGTCACAGAAACGTCACAACGTCATGCATGTGTGTCAGTTAACACTTGCGTGAAATGGTGACTTTTTGTGCGACACAGGAGAAGCGGACATGCACACTCTCTATCATTCCTAACATGTGTTGCTATTATATGAAATCACCGGGGAAATCCAATCCAGACAAATCGTATTGTTTCCTACACCAGACTTCTGCAGGCATGAATCACAACTGTGCGTAGGTCAGTGCATCTGTACTTAATACCCAGCAGACTAGAAAACAGTGCCAAGTCCTGTAAGACAAATAGCATTGCAGTTCGTATGCGTAATAGTATGAATCAAGTGCGAGTCAGTCAACCCATTTAGCCCCGAGTCCCTACAGCAGGAGATGGATTGACCATGATAATTCAAGGGTAGTGCCAGATTAGCTTGGCGCCTTTAGGCGCCAAGCTAATCTGGCACTACCCTTGAATTATCATGGTCAATCCATCTCCTGCAAGTGGTACACAGTCATCAGGCAACACCTGCAAAATGTGAGAAATGGGACCTTGGGGCTAAAAGGGTTAAACGTACTAGAAATCCCGAACCTGAGCAGCAAGAGACATAGATTCTCATGAGCCCCTGCATGCAGGGGCTCATGAGAATCTATGTCTCTTGCAAGACGGGCGACTAGAGACTTCGGAGGGCCACTAGAATCTATGCTGCTTGTACAAATAAAAGCCCTGAAAGTTATCTGCGGTGTCCTGGACAGTCAGCTCATGCGTGTGGCGTGGGTCTGGTTTTGTGGTCGTGTGGTACACGTGTAAACCAAGTGACTCAACCAACCTGCCTCCTGCTTGAGACAGTAATCATAATCTCCTTAATCCTTTAATCCGCGGAAGAGTTAACAATTTTTAAGGTGGGCGGACTGAGCGTGGAGTCCGTAGCGGAGACTATAGGTCTCCGTCGCCACGGCATAAGATACATATATGGCGGGTCTTGCCACGACTGAAACAAGGGGGCTCCTTGACACCACATATATCGTGGGACTGTGTTACGAGGAACGAACGGAAGAATTGTGTTTGGAAGTCCCGCGTAATTTCGATGCTAGTCGTAAAATGACGGCAAAGACTTTCTGTTGTGTAATAACGATAGAAGATGTTCGGAAATCACAAGGTCAAAACTGTACGCGTTTCGACGAAAACAGTGCATTAACTCATTCGCGGCCAGCCGCATCCAAAAGGCTGGTCAAACATGCGAAACCGCATGTTAGTCCGGGCTCTTAATCCACTGTTTTTGTCGAAACACGTACAATTTAGACCCTATTTTCCGGAATTGTCTATTATACACTAATTCGGTTTTTCACTTTATAAAATGACTCTCGCAATGACATCAGATTGATAATATAGGTTTTATTTTCTTTCATGTTAATTTAGACACAGGAATTATGTAACTGAACAATACTTCTGTGTGTTCATTAAGGTGACGCTCAGTAGATTAGTCATCTTGTCGGCTGGTTAAAAAAAAAAAAGTTTTCTTGGCAAAATGCAGGAAAGCTGATGAATCGTCGTGTCACTTCCACTTTCTTGAGAGGCAGATAGGAATAGCAGGGACGTGACTCGACGAATCATCGCGACTAAAACCGCGACCGACACCCAAAGGGTTAAGGATAAACACAGAAGAAAAATATATCACATTAAAAGTATGAGTAATGTACACAAACCAAGGGGAATCACTCAGCGCTGGACAGACAAACAGTTAGATCCCCTGCCCCCGCCTATCAGGCACCCAATCGCCAGCCCACAGAGAAATACGCAGGTATAGAACAAGACGATCATTTCCATCCTCTAGAGAAATACGCAGGTATCGAACAAGACGATCATTTCCATCCTCTAAGAGGATGGAAATGATCGTCTTGTTCTATACCTGCGTATTTCTCTGTGGGCTGGCGATTGGGTGCCTGATAGGCGGGGGCAGGGGATCTAACTGTTTGTCTGTCCAGCGCTGAGTGATTCCCCTTGGTTTGTGTACAATTCTGCCAGCGCTAGCCTCACCTATCTGGTTTGTGAGTATGAGTACTGTAGGACATTTCAGTTACCACCTCCGCATTGAATTAATTCTGACTAAATACGCCTTTCACCAATTCAAAAGAGTAAATCTGTCACCACTGCGTGAAGCTGAAGTCAGCATTGCTGCGTCGACACGTACAAATGGTTGCGTGTCCCCCCTCCACCCTCACAACCCCCTTCCTAAAACTGCTGCGTTTGTCTATTGGACGGAACAGACATAAATAAATTTAAATGTAACAGTGTAGCCTGGGCGTCGACTTGAATAGATCAAGAGTGACAAGAAAGTCATGACCAGACGACTTCGTGTACGCATCAAGGATACAAGGAGACAATCTCCTTCATAATCTTGACAAGGGACACAGTAGTTTTACAAGCGACCATTGACAGGTCAGCCTCACCGTTGCGCTCACCACTCAGTCATACAGTGACGCCAAAGGTAGTCAAATAACGCGGACAAATGTCACAGCTCCCAGCGGGAGCAAAAAGTCACCGGGCCGACGTCAGCCTTAGCTGGCCTGCGGGCCAGCTAAGGCTGACGTCCTCGGGCCTGCGGGCCAGCTAAGGCTGACGTCGGCCCGAGGACCTTTTCACTACTGGGCGGCTGGTCTTCACAAATAAATGCTGCCGACTCAACAGAAAAACACGCAATAACGCGGTTAGACTTTGCCGTGTCATAATATTAATATCGAGGTACATTTGTACATTCGTAGATTCTATTCTCTCGCTAAAGGAATACAGATATATATTTGCACAAGCACTGGGTATGTATCCCCATGAAGATGCCTACAAATCTTCATTAAAATCAAAAAAGTTTCATAAATCGTCTTTTAGTACATATCTGCAGTCCCACGATGGCCTATGTCTTAACTCATTCTACCCCAGACACACCACACAAGATAAGGATCGACCATGATATGGGCGCCAAGCTATTCTGGCATCACCCTTAAACTATCATGGCCGATCTGTGTCCTGCACTAGAGTGCAGTCTTCAGAGGACAACGGTAAAATTTCAGTGGGGATTTCGGTGATGGGGTAGAATGAGTTAACTCACTCTACCCCAGGACCGAAATATCCCAAAGTTTGAAAGTGCCCTATGAAGGACTATATTACAATTCTAGAGACAGATCGAGCATGATAGTTCAAGGGTGGTGTCAGAATAGCGTGGCGCACATCCGGCACCATCCTTGAACTATCATGCTCGATCCATGCCTTGCTGTGGTGTGTCGGGGCTGAATGAGTTAAGACGATATTCGCTGTAGAAATGTGTGTAACCGATACTTGTGCGCAAGACAGCTAATGTCTAAGCTGTTTCGAAATTTTAATTTGCTATAATACTTTCCCGTCTCTATACATCAATGAGCACTGCAAAGATTGTTAAATTGTGTTTGCACTTTCTCATCTTCATAAAGTAGTAAAGATTTTTCTTCGTTTTGTGAGTGTTTGTTTTCTTTTTAAAATGTGTGTGACAAGTCAAAAACTGGAACGACCAACATTCAGACGAGTTTTCGTGGTGTTTGTACATAAAACACTGACGCTATTTTGAGTCTGTGAGGACTACAGATAATTGTAGCATAAAGTATTCTCGAGTCTCGGAAAATAAAAACATTACCATAAAAGGTTAACTGCACTGGAGTGAACTTGAAAAGCGAAACAACTGTGGACTGGTCTGTGATTCTGGACCTTACGGCTGAAAGCCGTGAGGTCCAAAATCTCCGACCTGCCCACAATTTGTGGCTCCGGCCCACAGACTAACTTGACCCTGCCCTATTAACCCTTTTAAAAAACCAACAGGTGACTTCGCCCCAATTATATCTGGGCTTGACGCTTTTCGGCCGGCATCGTTTACAGGTTAAAACTGAAAAAAAAAAAAAAAAAAAAAAAAAAAAAAAAAACTTGAAAAAGTCATGCGACATGAAAACGTACTCTCTATAGGAGAAAACAGACGTAAATTAGGTCGAGCCTTGCCAGCAAGAGGCACAGGTCTTCATGGGCCCCTGCGAATGCCTCTTGCAGATGGGTTGTTGTTTGGTAGTTGGACTGCAGAATCTTAAACAAATGTGTGCATACGCTAACGGGTGTAGTGTAGAGGCAACGTGACTGGGTTATTCCCTTGCTAACGCTGATTTTAGTTTATTTTATTTCATTTATTTTTTTTTTTTTTTTTTTTTTTACGTTGCCTTGGCATGTGACAGAAACATTGAAAAATAAAAATCAGTCTTTTTCTTAGACTGTCTCTCTCTCCCCCCCCCCCCCCCCCCCGCCCCCTCTCTCTCTCTAGCTATTCTGGCACTACCCTTGAACTGTTTTAGTCAAACTTATTTCACACATTGATGTGTTCCGAATGATAAGGGTTAATGTTGTACTCTCTGAGACATGTTCTAATTATAAAATGACCTTCAGTTTATGTCGCTGTGATTATGTTTGTTTTATTCACCTGTTATGCTTTTCGTACACTTGAATGTTCTTGACACTATGTTTGTTTGGGTTTTAAAAAAAAGTTATGGTGTTGCTCGATGTATATTTTTGTGTATAGATTAGCACTGCAGTTTGTAAGAGAGCCATTCGCATGCTGATGGGAGTTAAAAAGTATAGAAACAAAAAACAATGACTGAACAGGTCAGCGCATAAAAATCTGTCTGTCCGCTGCATTTCTTTCTCTTTCTGCCCCTCTCTCGTCAGTTTACAAGTTTCGTAGTGTGTTGCAGCAAGAACAAAAGGTCAGCGCACCCATTTTCTTTTACCCCAGGAAAAAAGTTTTATTTTAACATCTCTCTCTCTCTCTCTCTCTCTCTCTCTCTCTCTCTCTCTCTCTCTCTCTCTCTCTCTCTCTCTCTCTCTCTCTCACACACACACACACACACACACACACACACACACACACACACACATACTCACTCACACACTCTGCCTCTGTGTTATTTGCGGAACTTGGCCAGTGAAGTAAGGAATTTAGCAGGACCCCGTTATCCCGAGATGAAGTAAGTGTGTGAGAGGACGGGAGTACGCTCAAAATCCCTCAATTCAGTTGCGATCACCCTCAAGAGGCATAGATTCTCATGGGCCCCTGCGTACGCAGGGGCTCATGAGAACATATGCCTCTTGCAGCTTCATTTATTCACTTCTGTCTCAGACGGAGGAGGTATTAAATGGTTTAATCTGGTGAGTACGTAGGGTCAGCGCGTGTTTGAACAACTTTTTTCCATGTGTAGATTAAAGGACTGGCGCAGCGTTGACATACAGTTGAACATGCACGCAGGCACCGCCGCAAACAGTTGCTGCACCTGACTGCACGCCTGATGCAACGGGTTCGGCTATAAGGCAGGTGAACTGGCGTACGTGTATGTAGTATTGCAGACACTGATTTAGATGGGGGACCGCCTCCCCCCGCCCCCCCCCCCCCCCCCCCACCACCACCACCATCACTACCCTCCTCTCTCTCTCTTTTCCTCTCTCTCCAAAGTATTTCGCCATTTGTGTGCACCGTTATCAAAAAACAAGTCATTGTTATTCTCTCTCTCTCTTCCATTTCTTTTGCATGACAAGCAAAATGATGAATCAGAGCTTCATGTTTATCACGGAGTTCTGTTCACTGAGAACGGCCATGGCGATTCTGATTAATATCTTTGCTCAACGCCCTCGCAGAACTCTGCCTCATCTGAAATGCTCCATCACACTAAACCTCCAGTCATCCATCGCAGAACACCCAGTCACCCTCTCCGCCAAAGGAACATGGGTATATAAAATTATGGGATCAACAAGAGGCAGAAATCTTCATGAGCCCCCGCAACTGCGGGGGTTCATGAAGATCTATGCCTCTTGCACGTGGGTCGTGATCGCTGCAGGACTGAGTACCTCCATACATTTCTTGATGTTTTATCCCCAGACTCCATGTCTGCGGTAACGATTGTGTGATGTGCGCAACTTGCAGAAAACGTTTGGAAAATGAAAACAACACAAACAAACTTAACTCATTCAGCCCGACGCACGTATTTCCCAAATTTTGGAGGCGTCATCTAATGACTATGCACCTGTTGCTCAGTGGAGATGGATCGACCATGATAATTCAAGGGTAGTGTGAGATTATCTCATATGGCACTCCCCTTGAATTATCATGGTCGACCCATCTCCTGCTCTAGTGCGTCAGGACTGAAGGGGTTAAACGCCCACGATCAGGCAAAACGCAAAACATTTCTCACTTTGTGCTTGCGCTATGCAGCTTTGAATCTTAAATGACTAAAACAGCGGAAACATTAATGTTGGAAAATAAACAGATGAAGAAACGCTTACGCAGACGGGCGACACGACTGATGCCTGTTGAAAGATAGGCCTCGAGAGATTTCTCTGTGAAGGGCTTCCTGGCTTGGACAAAATTCGCCACTGATATTACTAACGGCCACGCCGATACTGTGCATTATTTAGTATGCTCCGGAGTGGAAGATGGCCAAGGCCTGGCCCAGCCACCCACCCCACGCTTGCCGTCTCTGACTGCAGATACATTGTTCAAGAGCCATTGAAAACCTGGCTTGGCCAAGAAATTTAAATCAATTACGATCGCGGAGGCACTGAAACGATCGACTGTGTATACGGTAACCAACACAAAGATCACACTGACGTACTGGATGCCAGTGATCTTCAGGAACGGGGGAGGGGGTGCGGATGCAGTTATGGGCTGATTTGTATTAACCCTTCAATGGCAGGGTGGCCGAGGCCGCGCACTCACGGGTGCCGGAACGGGCGGGCAGAGCAAGTAAGAAAGGGGGGGGGGGGGGGTCTAGACCATTCCATACAGCTGTTCGGGCAAGACACCTAGATTTTCATGAGCCCCTGTATCTACAGGGGCTCATGAGAATCTAGGTGTCTTGCAGATTGTGGTGGATTGATCTACGCCACTACGGGTGCGAACTAAGTCAGTCAGCAGTACAGTCCCGGCAGGGAGGTGTATAAGTGTGATCGGTTCGGAGGTGCGTGGGCGGTGCCGGTGAGTGTGTAGGGGTGGGGGCTGGGGGGAGGGCGGGGGTCTGTGTGTCGGGGGGGGGGGGGGGGGGCGGGGGGGGGGGGGACTTTAAGCCGGACAAAACGGAGGGTGGGGCTAGTTATGATAATTGTCAGCGCGTGCTTCAAGTGGCAGCTGTCTCCCTCCGTCTGGCACTAATGAATGAAGATGACTACCGCCCTTCGCTCTCCGAGTCTCTCTCCCTCTTCCCCAGTGGCAAAACGTCTTCGGTCCCACGACGACCGCAGTGGGCCCGCGCACAGCGCGGGCCCACTGCGGTCGTCGTGCGCCCGAGGTCCTTTGCTCACTGCGTCTGATTCAACACAACATCTGCAGGAATGTCTTCCTAGGAAATCCCGCTTTAATCTCCCTCTTCCTGAAAGCCAGTTCCTGAAATTCCAGGCTGAACTACTGACACCATCCCCTCTGCAAGAGGCGTAGATCGGCAAGTTGCAGGGGCTCATGAAGATATTATACCTCTTGTCGGTGCCATGTACATTCGTGTTATTTCGTGCAGATAACGTCATCGGGTGTTTAATCCGCACAGATGGAATTCTGAGACTCCCGACACAAATGCCGGCTACCATTCGGAACCAATGAACAAAGATCTAGGCTTTCGGGCCAATTTATAAGATTTCAGCAGCAATTTTTGGCCTCTCCCGGTCAATTAACAAAGATTACTTACAGTTCCTTCGGGTAATACCAACATGGGAAAGAAATCATTAGGCCATCAAACCAATTACCAGACATGCCCTGCTAATTCCATCCTCGAATATCAAGTTCAGCTGAAAACAAAACACAACCACCCACCCACCCACCCCCCCCCCCCAAACCCCCACCCCCCACCCAAAAAAACAAACAACAAACTTCTGTGAATGTAAACCTGTTTTTTGACGAAGCTCCAAAACTCAATTTCACCCTAACGACGCAACTCACAAATTTAACAGCCGTCTTCTCAGTGAAGACTACAATACAGCTGAGTAGATAGATCGACCATGCTAGTTCAAGGGTGGTGCCAAGCTCTTCTGGCACCACCCTTGAACTATCATTTTGTTGCAGTGAGTTAGGGCTGAACTTGTAAAATTCATGAGTAGACGGGCTGAGCACGGTTTCAATGCAGTAAATCAGTAGGCAACAAAATCATTCTCTGCTCCACTCCCAGGTAGTCTTCACTGACATGATTACTGATTCTCAGTGGATATTCTCGTGACATTCTACGTATTAATACGTATTCAGAGCTCATCAAAGCGACGGAATTACTGACAGGACAAAGCCGAACAATGGAGTCCTAAAGTTGGAAATCAGTGCAATTTTAATGCAGGTTGCCAGACACTGCACATCTCAAGAGCACTTCCGTGAATAATTCATTGTAAACTCAGTCTGAAGTCCCCAGCAGGACCGTTAAGCAAAAAGTCACCGGGCCGTCGGGCTATAACAGGAGCCGCCAGTTGCGTGAGTGAACTTAGTCCTGCGCCAGCCACTAAGCACGGAGAGGTGAGGCTAGCGCTGGCGGAATTGTACGGAATTGTGGGCTGGCGATTGGGTGCCTGATAGGCGGGGGCAGGGGATCTAACTGTTTGTCTGTCCAGCGCTGAGTGATTCCCCTTGGTTTGTGTACGCGGAGCACCTTGCTTAGTGGCTGGCGCAAGGAATTAAGCTCGCTCACGCAACTGGCCCCAGAACCGTACACAGCTGGGGCCCACGCGGGGCCACTGAACGTCTGCCCGAAGATCCTTTGCTTGTGTTTGTTCTGTCAGACACACCGCGTGAATCACTCGGAGTCACAGAATACGGAGACGACTTGTCGAAAGGTTCACCAATACTGATGTAATCGCATAGAGGATAATGTACTGCCCGCTACGCCGCAAAAACCTGTATGTCCAATTTTTTTAGAACAGCGAGATTTTCATTGTTTTACAACGAAAATCAGTCTCGCTTTTCTAAATAAATTTACCTAATATTTTTTTTTTTTTTGCCATAGAGTGGTAGTGTGTGTATACACGTGAGTGTGCGACTGGACGTGATGCGTTTGTGTGTGTGTGTGTGTGTGTGTGTGTGTGTGTGTGTGTGTGTGTGTGTGTGTGTGTGTGTGTGTGTGTGTGTTTAGTAAGATCAATTAAGGTTCCAACTGACAGATCAGCGCACACACACTTGTTTAGCCCTTTTCATCCGGATACACTACTGCTTTAAATTAATTTGACTATCACCGTGACAGTTCAAGGATGGTGCCAGAATAGCTTGGCGCCTTGAACATAAATGGTTAATCTGTCTCCTAATCTGTAACGTAGCCTTCATATGACGATAAGCACATTTTAAAAACTCAGCCTCAGCCTTGTTGCGATGGTTGTTTGTGCTTTGGGTGTGTTTATGTGCTGTTAATTTTAGAATTTGTATTGTAATATTTGTATTTTGTGTTGTTGCTTTCTATTGATTTGTGTTTAGGTTTTAACTTTGATTTGCATTGTACAGCGCTTAGAGCCTGCACTGCAGGGAGTTTGTGCTTTATAAATATAATTATTAGTATTAGGATATAATGGGTAAAATGCAATGCCAGTGCACCACAACAAAAATATACACTAGGCAAGCCGCAAAAAAGTGCATACACTCATAAGCATGCACAAGTATGGATCCGGCTTGGCCTGAAACAGCTGTATACCAGCGAGCAAAGACCCTCTGCACGACGTCCTCAGTCGCAGTTAGCCCGCGCACGCTAGCGTCGGCCCGAGGATCTTTTACCTCCTGGGACGGAGCGTAGCGAACCATCCCGCGACTAAAAAGGCAATATGTGTTCTTGATGCAAGATAATGTAATATGCACGCCGTTATACATGTAACGCCCAAAGCACTTTACGTAACGATTAGTATCTTGAGAGTATTACGTCAAAGTGCATTGTGTATTGGCGGTGTGTGGAAAGTTAATAGGATACTATCAACTAATGTCTAATGTATTTGCACGAAGAGGACTATACTGCAACAGCAACATAAAAAAGGATATGGCATTACTTGAGTGATGGCACGTGCTTTTGGACCTGACAGCTCTCGAGCGGAAGATCCAAACACACAGACCAGCAAGCACACACTCAAAATCAAAGCTCAGTAGTCAGTAGTACACAACAACCGTAACATTGACCACTCATGCGGATGGGCCCCGAAACTGAACAAACGCCAGAACATTTGTACGCGGTGGGCCTATTAGCAGGCGGTATTAACTCATTCTACCCCAACACCAAAATCCTTTTAAGGATTTTGCCCCTGTCCTCTAAAGACTGCATTGCAGTGCAGGACACAGATCGACCATGATAGTTCAAGGGTGATGCCAGAATAGCTTGGCGCCCCTAGGCGCCAAGCAATTCTGGCATCACCCTTGAACTATCATGGTGGATCCTTATCCTGCTGTGGTGTGTCTGGGGTAGAATGAGTTAAATAAGCGTTGATATTAGTGACATAATAGATCGTTTTTGCGATCGTGTTCTGTAAAAGTATCGGGTCACTATCAGCACTGAGATGTCAGTTTTGGAGCGGACGAAATAAACGCCCACAACATGACACAGACATTTCGGGTCTGTATTGGTAGATAGTCAGTAAGCACGTACGCAAGTAGTCCTGCGTAAAGATAAGGGGCTTAGTGGCTGGCGCAGGACTCAGCTCACTCGTGCAACCAAGCCGCCCACGGTTCTTCAAGCAACAGACCGCGGGCCGACATAGGCCGGGGTGGGGGGCGGGTGTGTGTGTGTGTGTGTGTTGGGGTGGGGTGGGGTGGGTGGGGGGTGGGGGTGGGGGGTGGGGGGTCTTTTACTTACTGGACAAGGGTGTCGAGGAGTCAGTGCTTACCAGAGTAACTGGCAGACTGTGTCTGTTTCTAGCGAGCGCATGTGAATTTTTTCTTTGCAAGTATAAGTGTATCGCATGATGACTCCTTTCCATTGCAATGGGTAAAAGCGCATTACATATGCGCGTCATAAAATTTGAAACTTTGATATCAGCCACCCCATTAGACGATAACAATCTTGCAGGGTCACGAAAAAACACGGGGATGTAACTGGCGAAGAATCATCGGCAGTAGACTCCCTCGTCAAGCAGGTACGGGAGACAACTCATGACAAGGAGTTGGAAGTTCACTCCCTTTGTTGTGGATTAAGAAAGGGATGCAACTTGTGACAAGGCGCTGAGAATACACTCCCCTGCTGATATTGCCGGTAGATAAAAAATAAAACTTGTTGCAAACATCGTTTATTCTTCAGACAACGGCATCGAAACGGCAACGACAAAAAGCGAAGATCCTCATGAGCCCCAGCAGATCATAGGAGCTTCATAAAGTTCTATAACTCTTGCTGGTTCTATGTTTCATTTCTTTTCTTCAGGCCGGCGAAGGTTTCTTCATGTGTAGGGCACAGTTTTCGGCAGAGCAGGCAAACTTTTCAAAGCCCCGAAGGTTGTTGAAGAGGCAGAAAGAAGACTATCGAGAGGCACATTATGCGCTGCTTGAGTACCCCTGCAGTGCCATCCGCGAGAGATACAGATCCTCATGAGTCCTTGCAGCTATATGGGCTCATGAGAATCTGTCTCTCGCTGAGTTAGCGTGGCTCCAGCCGTTCCTCAGATGGTTCAGTTCCATGAGACCAAGCGTATGGACCACTAGTGGAATTAGCACCATAGTGCTAGTCTAACGAGCGGGTTCGTCTGTAAACAGCAAGAGCTTGTGTTGGGTAAGAAGCGGCTGTAATTTGATTTGGTAAGAGGAGGGCAAGGACTGAGTCACACTTATCAGCGGTAGCAAATCGAGGGAGACAACCAGTGTGGCACCGAGCCTGCTAGTGTTTGAACTGGGCTAGATAAAAGAGTAAGCTCTCAGTGTGCACAGCTCGATATTATTCAACACGTGGTCCAGAGCTGAAAAGTCCGGTCGCGCTTGAACTGACTTGTATGAATACTGCGTCAAGACGTGGACAAAAAGACGGAACTGTCTGTGTACAAAGATCAAACAAGTTCAAAATGCATGCATTGAAAAGATGGCACGCAAATATTGAGTTTACATCGTGTTGCTAAAAACATAACTTGACGTACAGACCATACCAACCACGAGGTGTGGCACGCAGTTGTTTTTTTTAAATAATGTAACAATAGAGCTAAAAGCCAAAAGCTGGATCTGTGTCAACGCTAGTTAGGGGTTTTGGCTTTCAAAACCAACACCCAAAAGAAACAAACGTTGTTGCCACTCAGCAAGGGCTTAAACCATCTAAACACAGCTTCTTTCATTTCAATCATCCCTGAAGGACTATCGAACTGTTACGCAAGACGGGTTGAGAAGGGAAACAGGCAAACCAACAGAAACTAAAACTGGGTGTCAAGAAAGAAACATGGGGAGATTATGGCCTATTTATATTGCTTTTAACCCTTGAGGTTTACGTTAACTTTTTTTCCTTCAAATTATTTTGAAGAGAGGTTAGTTTTTGGCAGAGATGTCCGATCCTCTCTCTAAATCGGGCGAGCGGCGAAGGGAGTCTACTCTCGCCAAGCATCCGGGTCGGTTTGGCCAAGGGGAGGACGCTTCCTGTCCAACGGCGTGGTTTGCATTGTCTCCCTTGGTTGATCGTTCGCCTTCACCTTCCATCTGCAAGAGGCACAGATTCACATTCGGCCCTGCAGTAGCAGCGCATACGTGAATCTATTCCTCTTGCTGTCTAGATTAGCATGAGATAGTTTCCACATTGAGGTAGTTATTCCGGGTTAAGCGTATGACTGACTGTTGGCGGGACGAACACGATCCCAGGCGAAGCTAACCACTACTCTACTTTTAACTACACTTGCGCTATTATAATCTATCACATTTAAATCATCTCTCCCATCTAGCAGAAAGAAGTGTTTTATATATGTACACTGGACCCTACAAACACCGTGACCAAAAATGCAGTGTGCACTGAGTCTCCTAACCTTAAACGAATTTAAGCGGCTCGCCACCTAAAAAGTCTCACTTCGGAGTCTCAAAGATTCCCGGCACTAGATTTTCTACAAGTATCACATACCAGCTGCTGTTTTAGCCGTCTATTCTCCTTAGCTACTGTTGATCCAAACACCTTTCTGCGGCGTTAAACTATTTATTTGTATGTTTGCCTGCAGGTTTGTTTGCTCGTCGGCTCCAGGTTTTGGTAGCAATCCAATTGAAAAAGCCTGAACAAAAGCAGTCAGATGCGCATATTAGCTGACCTGACTTACAAAAACCTGCAGGAACTTCGCAGATGTGTAAGTGGGCGAGATATCCATATTGAAACTCTATCGGTAAGTGCAGTGCAGGTAAGATTCTTTGGCCAGTGACAAAATTCGGCTACAGGAATCCAACACAGCACAGGAGAGCAGTTAATGACGTGCTGGTGTGTGATTTTGGACCTTATGGTCAGTAGGCCGTAAGTTCGAAATTCACAGACCAGCACACTTTTAAGAGTCCACTGAAAAGAAGTGTCTGATCATTTACAACACGTTTTTTTTTTGTTTTTTTGTTGTTTTTTTTTTTTTTTGGGGGGGGGGGGGGGGCTAAATATAGCATAATTAAAGAATACCGACATCAAAGCAAACGACAAAGTAACATTCAATGGAAAAAAAAAATATAGAAAAAGCGCAATAGCTGGCAAATTTGCCGGAAATCCGGCCATACACCAGAGGTTTTCTTGCTGACCTAATTTCGCGCGGTACCGGGGCACATGCAACGCGAACGGTTGCCGCTATTTACGCCAAGCAATAGTCTGCCCTCGTCAGTAAGCTTGGCTGTTACTGGCGTTATTGGAAGGTTATTGCCAACTCCAGGTAATGATCAATATGATCCCTTGACTGGCCATCTGAGATCATAGAAGCTACGGACCTACGTCAGAGAGGGCGGAGAGAGAGATTGATTGATTGATTGATTGATTGATTGTACATTGCTTAACGTCCCGACAGCAACAAGGCTTTCTCAGGACGTGCCTGCACTGCTTGTGAAAAAAATAATAAACAGAACATTGAATGTATGTCGCCAGCCGGTCAAATACATTAAATAAACCTAACACATGGGGCCTAAATAAAGCTAAGACCATTTAGCAACACACATCCAATATCAAGAGCTACAGGCAGTGCAGACAGTAGGGAGAGTTTTTAAAAAGGCAAATACAGGTGAATGGACCAAGGGTAGACAGAAACACATGCCCCAGAATAGAGAGAAAAACTCACCCTGTGGGGCTGACCAGGGTGACCCTGGGAACTAAAAAGTACCTAACCCCACCCAAGTCCCCCAGGGCAGACCCGGGTGGGGGCGGAGAGAGAGAGAGAGAGAGAGAGAGAGCGGGGAGAGAGAGAGAGAGAGAGAGAGAGAGAGAGAGAGAGAGAGAGAGAGAGAGAGAGAGAGGAGAGAGAGAGAGAGAGAGAGAGAGAGAGAGAGAGAGAGAGAGAGAGAGCTTCCACCTTCTGACACATTTGCTGTATTCAAACTGAAGTGATGACACTAAAATACACCTCTTCGTGCAACGGTTTTGGTCACACGAGACCAAAATCTACAAAATGCAAATAGCTCAAAGTAGAATCGTCATCAACTGTCCCCAATGCATGACAGTTACTGTGCGCTGGTCTGTGATTTTGGACCTTACGGCATAGGACCGTAAGGTTCCAAATCACAGGTCTGTTCACAACTCTAGGTCAAAAGATGTAGATCACCTTGTCCTTATAGCGTCCCGACAGAAACAATCGGATACTTCAAACAAACAGGAAAGGCAAACGTTCATGCCGAAGCATGTCTCGTGCTTTCGTCGCTCCGACGTATAATTCTTCCAGCACAAGGTCTTTTTTGTCTCGAGAGGCACAGTTTTTTTTGTGTGTGTTGAAAACCTTGTCAGCCCAAAATATCATTCCGTGTTTGAACAAAATATGAGCGACATGAGAACGGAAATCAAAAAAAAGCAGAGGAAGACGGGAAGCCAACAAGAAATACAAACAACGAAAATGGGAAATTAACCCCTTCGCCGCCGCGACAAAAAGCCCATGTCAGCCCTGCTTTGATGGAGGCATAGAACCTCATGAGCGCCCCTGCATCCGCGGGGGATCATGAGGTTCTATGTCTCTTGGTAGCCTTATTTAAATCCTTGTTTCTTGGACGGGCTGATCGATGTGGCGTTGAGGGAGCCATAATTTTTTAATCAAAATTACTGAAAAACGACAGTGAAGGGGTGAAGATTGATTGATTGATTGATTGTACATTGCTTAACGTCCCGACAGCAACAAGGCTTTCTCAGGACGTGCCTGCACTGCTTGTGAAAAAAAAAACAACTAAACAGAACATTGAATGTATGTCGCCAGCCGGTCAAATACATTAAATAAACCTAACACATGGGGCCTAAATAAAGCTAAGACCATTTAGCAACACACATCCAATATCAAGAGCTACAGGCAGTGCAGACAGTAGGGAGAGTTTTAAAAAGACAAATACAGGTGAATGGACCTCGGGTAGACAGAAACACATGCCCCAGAATAGAGAGAAAAACTCACCCTGTGGGGCTGACCAGGGTGACCCTGGGAACTAAAAAGTACCTAACCCCACCCAAGTCCCCCAGGGCAGACCCGGGTGGGGTGAAGGGGTGAAGAGAGAGACAGAACAAAAGAGAGAGAGAGAGAGAGAGAGAGAGAGAGAGAGAGAGAGAGAGAGAGAGAGAGAGAGAGAGAGAGAGAGAGAGAGAGAGAGAGACAGACAGACAGACAGACAGACAGACAGACAGATAGACAGAAAACAGAGTCACGGGCAGACACAAAGGCAGGGCAGTTCCTCTTCGCACATTCTTAGCATTGGACAGATTTAACGAAATTGAAAAAAAAAAGAAAAAAGAAGAGAAGAACTGCTTGGCGAAAAAAAGACTTCTAGCCATGTTTTATTTGGCCAGCGCTTCCTGTGGTGGGATTTAAGCCAATTGATTCCAGGAAGTTTTCTTGCCGCTTCTCGCCTTTAGCCAAACGAATGGCGACCTTGCCACAGACGGAAACGGGGAAACAAGCCAATCAACCGACACTGTGTAATTTCCAGCGAATTTCTAATCGAATGTTTCGATGCATTTACTGCTGAAACACGCAAGAGGAACTCGAGAGAAATTTAGCCTTGAAAAAAGAGCAGGGAAAGTATTTTCAATTGTAGCGAATTCTTAGTCGAAATGTTTAGTTTCGTTGAATTTACTGCTCAAATTATGCCCCAAAGACACTTTTCGTCAGAAAAAAACACACACACACAAAACCCACACCGAAATAGTGCAACTTTGCAAAATACATCGACCCTCATGAGCCCCCTTATTTGCGGGGGCTCATGAGGATCTATGCATTTTGCAAAGAAAATCACGTGGCAACATTTTCACGAAAGGACTTCCGCTTGAAAATTTTGAAGAATAACAATCTTTTCATAACCCACGCGCGCGGTGTATGAAACTGCATAATTTTCCTATTGCTGGCGTTTAAGATGTCGTCTGCACACAGCGTCAGCACCGTTTCCAAGGGGGTGTGTGTGTGTGTGGAGGGGGGAGGGGGAGGGGGTGGGGGAGAGACACACACACAAAGACTGCGTCAAATTTTTTACATTTCATAATATATGACAGGTCCTTGGTTGGTCACAAAGAACACTGTGTTCTCTCTTGTTGAGAAGTGTACACCCTATATTTACGGATTCAATTAACCTCCCGCGAATTTTCTTCTGTCTAGACAGCACAGAAGTAAAACTCTGACGTTTATGAACAGGGTACAAAACATTATAGTGTCCTCTATGGGGATGAGACTCTACATCTCCTGCAGGCGGGGGGGGGGGGGGGGGGGGGGTGGAGTAGTGGGTGTATTTTTTGTGCCCCCCCCCCCCCCCCCCCCCAGCGAGCCCTTACCCAGTGCGCAAAAGGCTATAGGACCGACGTCGGCCCGATGGCTTTTGCTTACTAGATATAGCTCTGTTTCTCAAACAGGACAGCCTAGAGACGAGAAAGACCGAAGGCCCTCCTCGCGTGCTGTTTTGTGGACTTGGACATTACGGCTTCGAGCCGTAAAGTCTGCAATCACAGATCTGCACACGTCTTGGGACAGAGCTAAAGGAAAACACAAAATCGTGTCCTTAGACGTTACAGCTACTCTGTGCAACAACTGGGTCTCGAAGGCGAGGCAGACTAATTATTTGATAAACCGTCTCCAGTGGAAAGTTGATTGATTGATTGTACATTGCTTAACGTCCCGACAGCAACAAGGCTTTCTCAGGACGTGCCTGCGCTGCTTGTGAAAAAAAAAAACAACAGAATATTGAATGTATGTCACCAGCCGGTCCAATACGTTAAATAAACCTACGACATGGGGCCTAAATAAAGCTAAGTCCATTTAGCAACACGCATCCAATATCAAGAGCTACAGGCAGCGCAGACAGTAGCGAGAGTTTTAAAAAAGGCAAATACAGGTGAATGGACCAAGGGTAGACAGAAACACATGCCCCAGAATACAGAAGAAAAAAAAAACACCCTGTGGGGCTGACCAGGGTGACCCTGGGAACTAAAAAGTAATTACCCCACCCAAGTCCCCCAGGGCAGACCCGGGTGGGGGGTCCAGTGGAAAGTAGAAACAAAAAACCAAAACAAACAACAAAAAATACACAAAACAAACTGAAGCTTACAATCTTTGGGTGGATCCAACTGATATCCCAGTGCTACATTTGGGAAGTGACAAGGTTTTTCTTTTTAATCCATGGGTGGATCAAATCCTCCAAAAATACCACGTTCGAAACTTCACAAGTTTTTTTTTTTTTTTTTCGGTTTCGTTTCTTCACGCCGGTCGGCATAAAATAGTTCAATCCTCTCCCTCCCTGCCCGTGCCATCGCCTTTACAAAAAGGCCGGCCCCACCACTCCCTTAATTCTCGGCCCCATGCTCTAGCAAAAAAAAAAAAAAAAGTGTTGAGGACGCTGCGACACTTTTAGATGTGTGTATCTAGTTGACGTGCTATGTTTCAGCTGTCTTCACAAGTGTTTTCCGAGCTGAGTTACTTTTAGAATACGTATGGTCAAAACACCAAGCGGTAGCAACCTGTCTGTGCGAAATCATTGTAGTGCAAATTTGAACACCGCATAACCCCAGCCGCCCAAGGCACACAATTCAAAATTGATCCAACAAGAGGCATGGATCCTCATGAACCCCCGCAGTTGCGGGGGTTCATGATGATCTATGCCTCTTGCAGTTGCGTTGTGTTCACCTTGGTGGATACGTGAGATGACAGCGCAAAGGACATCTGCCTTCTGAACGTCCCGTGTGTGACCGTCTGACTAGCACAGGGATCGGTGTCAAACGCTTTGTGTACACTAGCTATTTTCTCTTTCTTTTGCTACTTCTTTGCTTGTAAAACGTGAGTCATGTCTCAGTTTTTAGCAGAACATGTTGGTCTTGTAGGTGTGATGATGTCGCTGCAACAGAATTTTTATCAGTAAAGTGTAGGTGTCTACACATTGCATCAGGTATTCCACATTTTGTTGGAAGGTGTGTTCAACAAATGGCGCTTTTGATCTTGTTTATCACCAGCTCCTTGATCTGCATCCACCATATTCATTAAATTACTTTACGTGACTAGTTGAGCGCCACTACACCAGTATTCATACGTCTGCTAATTTTGTTGATGATTCCTTTGACGACTTGGCGTAACGTCATTTATTTGCATGTCCACGTTGTCCTGTTCTGTAGGTACTAATGGACTGAACATTTCCGCCTTGTGACGGAAAAAGACATTAACTCATTGTACCCCAACACCGAAATCACCAAATTTTGCCGTTGTTCTCGGAAGACTGCAATACAGTGCAGGACACAGATCGACCATGATAGTTCAAGGGTGATGCCAGAATAGCTTGGCGCCCATAGGCGCCAAGCTATTCTGGCATCACCCTTGAACTATCATGGTCGATCCATATCTTGCTGTGGTGTGTCTGGGGTAGAACGAGTTAACTCATTAACTCCACATTTGTGAAAAGCGAGATTTTCTTTGTATTTCAATGAAAATGTCGCTTCTTACAAAGTAAAACAAACTACTGTCTTTCCGGACTCTTAGCGATTGTATTGAGACTGAGAGATTGTATTTCAATGAAAATGTCACTTTTCAAACAAGAAGAACATAGTACTGTATTTACGTTCATCGGGCGGATTTCTTGTAAGGTCTGTTCATAATGTATAAGTACATTTGTTACTAATGACCGATCCTCTTTTCTTTTGTACCTCCGTGTCACTGCTTTGTAAGGAATCTCGAGCACTGGTATCATTAAATCGCGAAGAAAGTATATTTTTCTTGTTCACCCATGCACAAAACGAATACGCCTGACATAACACCAGCACAGATATCTTCTACTGAAGCTCTGATTCTAGTGAGTACCTTCCTCCAACAGGCGACCCTTCCTCGTGCAAGAGGTATTGATTCTCATGAGTCCCTGCTACGCTGGGACTCATGAAAATCTATACCTCTTGCTGACATACAGATCAGTACAAGATACCCTCAGATTGAGGTAGTCATCCCGATTTGATCTGCAACAAAATGTACTAAAGACGTTTAAAACAGCTACTATAAAATAAAAAAAAAAACATAAAACGATTTCCACAATTTTAGAAATATACATCTAAATGATGACAGCAAGAGGCAGATTTGCGGGGGCTCATGAGGATCTGTGTCTTTTGAAG
>BTPG01000001.1:65729829-65757426 GCA_036245525.1 Semisulcospira habei
GAGAGAGAGAGAGAGAGAGAGAGAGAGAGAGAGAGAGAGAGAGAGAGAGATAGAATGAATGAATGAATGAATGAATGAATGAATGAATGAATGAATATTTTTCAATGATATAGACAATGGCCGCACAGGCCTATTTCCATGTCTGTCCTTGCTAAACCGCCGTATTTAACACAAAAACAAAAATTCAATGCAAGCGAATGACATATAATTATAACCATGGACAAAATAAGCTTTGTTGAAAAACAAAACAAATCAGTTTAAAGTCATTACACAAACATGCGCACACACACGCGCACGCACTCACGCGCGCGCTCGAGAGAGAGAGAGCGGGAAGCCAGATTTTCAATGTAGTGCATTGAAAGTCCATTAGGGCAGCAATGTTGTGAGGTATCACCATCATTCAGCCCTTTACTGTCAGAAAGCGCAGATGGTGTTTCTGAAAAATGTGTTCATTCGGCGCCAAATAGTCTGTATCCACAGTGGTGTCAGCAAGAGGCATAGATCCTCATGAGCCCCTGCCACTGCGGATCTACGTCATGATTATGAGGATCTACGTCTTTTGCCGTTTTTGAATCTTGGCCACTTTATCTCGGTGCCAGTGAAGGGGTTAATATTTCCCAAACCGCAGACCAGCAAACACTCAGTCCCTGGTGAGTATACGAACTCTGGCGAAAGGACCAGAACCCGCACACGAGGTGATAATCCCCGGAGATTTATTTATTGCGCGCTGATCTGTGACTCTGGGCCTTGCGGCTTCGGGTCGTAAGGTCTAAAATCACAGATCAGCCTACACGCTTATAATCGACTGCCGTTTCTGTGTGGACCCTTCAAAGCCTTCAAATCGCTGGATCCCACGATAAAGCTTCTTCGATCAACGTCTGATACGGGTCTCGATTCCTTCTGGGCAAGAATATACGAGGCTGCACTCTGCAAAAATCAGGATATCGTTGTTCGATCGCAGTTCGCCTATTGAACACACCTTATCTCCCAAAGAGGCATAGATCCTCATGAGCCCCCGCAACTGCAGGGGGTTCATGAGGATCCGTGCCGCTTGCTGGCTATGTTTCGCGTCGCGTGTTTTCTTGCATTAAGGACTAGGTGTCTTTGCTGGATAAGAAAAGGCGGTATCGTTAGTCGATAGCAGTCGCCTGTTTCGTAAAATCCAACTGCAAGAGGCATAGATCCGCATGAGCCCCCGTAGTCGCGGAGGCTCATGAGGATCTATGCCTGGTGCTTTATGCTTTATAACATGTGATTCTTTTCAGCGAAAAGCCCGTGTCGATTTTCAATCTCGTTCTTGATCTCGCCAAGTCTCTCACGGACTCTTTCAGCGAAAACCACATCATTATCTGAAAGACACACAGAACTTTATTCGCGCATGCATAACCTAACGAATCCCTGCCGATTCTGGAGTCATGAGGGCCTGTGTCTCTTGCTGGCCTGATTTTCACGACAATTTTAACCCCTCGGCTGCCGGGACCAGATGAACGCTACCGAGCTGCAAGAGACATAAATCCTCATGAGCCCCCGCAGTCGCGAGGGGCTCATGAGGATTTATGTCTCTTGTTAGTCCTGTGTTCTTTATGCCTATTTTTTCCTGATTGTTGGCAGCGAGTGGGTTAATTGATGCGAAAATCGGTTTTGATTGCGATACTTTGTCCAGCCATATTTGTCTGTGAATATTTCTCATGAAAGAGACCTTCCTGAGCCTGATGGTAGGTGGATGTGTGTGTGTGTGTGTGTGTGTGTGTGTGTGTGTGTGTGTGTGTGTGTGTGTGTGTGTGTGTGTGTGTGTGTGTGTGTGTGTGTGCGTGCGTGCGTGCGTGCGTGCTTGAGGGAGAGAGAGGGAGTGTTTTTTTTTTGTTTGTTTTTGTTTGTTTTTGTTGTTTGTTTGTTTGTTGTTGTTTTTTGGGGGGATTGGGGGGGGGTGTCGGGGGGCTCAGGAGTATGTGTTCCTCACATGGCTTTGTTTACAGCTGTGTTCCTCATGGGAAGGAGATCTGTTGGATGTCAGACTACACAGGCATTATATACAGTCTGTGCAGAAACCAGTCGATACTATTTTTCCTAGGCTGGCAAACATCATTACGGGTTAATATTTGGGCCAGGGCAGCTGACAACTGACAACTTTAGAAAACTAGCTTTGATTCGGATCATTTAATCCTAAATAATGTTTCCCAAACCTTTTGGGAGAATTAATAATATATGTGTTCACCAAATATCTGTACATTTATGCCTGTGTGTGTTGCAGAAGTAAAATGACAGTGCATTTATTTCACATGGTATCATATCATAAGTGTACACTGGGGAGCTAAAGAAATGCGACATTTTTGGACTCATGGAAAACTCATTTCATGTTTCCCATGATTCCGAAAATGTCCCTTTTTTTCGACATTTTATATATATTTATATACATACATACATACATACACACACACACGCACACACACACACACACACACACACACACACACACATACATACATACACACATACATACATACACACATACACATACACACATACGCACACACATACACATACATACACACACAAATACATACATACATACATTACATTATATTATATTATATTATATTATATTATATTATATTATATTATATTATATTATATTATATTATATTATATTATATTATATTATATTATATTATATTATATTATATTATAACAAATACCTTACGACTTTGTACCGCGTACGCTGAACAAAATTTTGCAGTATTACAATATGATTAACTGTTATAAAATATTTACGCGTGCATCGTTCTGTATTGTATGTGATCAGTGTTCTTTTCTGTGATTTTGGACCCTAATATCTAAAGCCGTAACATCCCAAATCACGACACAACGCACATACAAATTATGATCTGGTCGTTTCAATAGAAGGATTAGCCGCTACTTATCTTCATTGGCAGAAGGAATGTGGCAGCTGAAGGAGGTGACGTAAAATAAAAGAAAAGGAAGAACAAAAGTGCGGAAAAAGTAAAAATGACGTCAACGAAAAATCGTAATAGAGAGACTCGGAAAGAACCTGAACACGAGAGACAAGAGTGTGTGCAAGTACGTGCAGGAGCGAGCGAAAGAAAAGGCGTGTAGATGAGGCCAGAGAGAGAGAGAGAGAGAGAGAGAGAGAGAGAGACGGAGAGAGAGAAAGAGAGCGAGACGGAGAGAGAGAAAGAGAGAGAGAACGAACGGGGAGTACCCTTGGGCACGAAGTAGGCTGAGTGTCTAATACACAAAACCTGCTAAACACCAACCCGAAGGCAAACTTTATATCACCTTCAAGTTGAGGACTACCTCGGGGAAAAACGGGAGGACCCCGGGGAAAAAAAAAACCCCAACATTTAGCACGGTACACAATAAGTAAAAGTCAAAGGGTATTTACCCGAAATATTAATAAATTGTGTTGTACCCGTCTTTTCTAAGCGTGTTTCTTTCTCCGTTGGGTACTTCTTTGCATATTACACGCTTGGCAGTCACCTTTTTGGTCTGGATTGATGGTTTCAATAGAAGCTATACGCAAATAAGCAGTAGATCAAGACTCTGCGCGTATTTTTACGTCAGCAGTTCATTCGACCATTCAGTGCCGAGAAGATGTGAACACCGACCAACTGCAAGAGGTATAGATCCTCATGAGCCCCCGCAGTTGCGGGGGCTCATGAGGATCTATGCCTCTTGCTGACACCACTTTAAATCCGTGTTCCTGGGACATCTTGGGTTGTTTGGTGTTGAGTTAACGAAGACTGGAGGAACTGACACAGTCTGCGTCAGCTGGCACTGAAAGAGTGAAAAACCTCGAATAAAGAAGCCATGTTGCATGCTTGTCCGGTCGTTTAACCCTTTGGCTGCCGGTAGCGGTTTTTGTCCGCGATGATTCGCGACAAACTCTACCGGCAGCCAAAGCGCCAATCCACTATTGCCCTCGAAACATGTGCAATAGACGGTTTCCAGAAATCGGAAGGAGGTCAAAATTGCACGTGTTTTTGACGAAAACAGTGGATTAAAAGCCCGGAACAACGCGCGATATCGCGCGTTGGTCCGGGCTTTTAATCCACTGTTTTTGTCGAAACGCGTGCAGTCGTCCACGTTGACCTACGTTTGATTTTCCAACCGGCCTAGCAGCCATAATTATTGTTACCCATCTGCCTGTGATTGCCTTGCAGGAGTGGGAGGACGAGCGGCTGACGTGGGACCCTAAGGACTACAACGGTTTGGAGATACTGCGTATTCCCTGTGAGAAGCTGTGGCTGCCGGACATCGTTCTCTATAACAGGTAAGATCGCGACGCCATTGCCCGGTGCGCAAAGACCATCGGGCCGACGTCGGCCCGATAGCCTTTTGCGCATTGGGTGGTACATTAGACGCGAAACTCAAGGAACTTAACAGACTGAAGGACGGCAACATGTATAGTCCGTTTGAGCAAAGCTTGCCTCGTGGGTTGTGTGTGTGTGTGTGTGTGTGTGTGTGTGTGTGTGTGTGTGTGTGTGTGTGTGTGTGTGTGTGTGTGTGTTTTAATTCCAGTTAACCTTTAAACAAGACATATTTCAAGACAATGCTAAGAACAAAAGGTGATCACCAAAACTGGTCCTAATCTACTGTAAACTCTAGTTGGCTTTAAACCCAATGCTTTAGCCACTACCCTCGGGAGATCATCCAGGCGACATACATCAAAGTTAAAATATGTATACCATGTTCAGTGACCCCTGACCTGCATCACTGATGCTGAAACTGTGACAAGTTATTCAGTGATCAAACGCCTTGCAAGCCCAAGCTATCGAACATTCAACATGAGGTCCGTAAAGTTACCAGAATAAATAGGTCAGTGTTGCTGAGTGGGGCTCGATATTGTAGCAGATCTTAATAGGTCTTGATCAAAATTTCCCGCAGGCAGCGACTAAAGCATTGTTTTCAAGAGTAAAGAAACATTGAAATAAGTTAGAACCAATGTTGGTGATTATCTTTCTTTCTTTTAGTTGTATTGAAATTATCTGCGTTAAAAAGTTTTTTTTTTTTTTGTTTGTTTGTTGTTGTTTGTTGTTGTTTTTTTGGGGGGTTGGTGGGGTGGGTGGGGGGGGGGGGGTTCGTCGGCAGCGCTTTGTCAACGAGAGAAACACGCTTAACTCATTCAGCCTCGACACACCACATCAAGACGTGGATCGAGCATGATAGTTCAAGGGTGGTGCCAGAATAGCTTGGCGCCTACGGGCGCCAAGCTATTCTGGCACCACCCTTGAACTATCATGCTCGATCTGTCTCTAAAATTGTAGTACAGTCCTTCAGAGAGCAACTTCAAAATTCGGGGATTTCGATGCTAGGGCGGAATGTGTCAAGGATGGAAGCTGAAAACAAGTTATGTTGTAATTGTATGCATTCTAAATTTGGCAATCATCTGCGTTCAAAAGTTATTTGCGAAGAACACCAGACAGGCTTTGCTCAAAGGGTCTATTATACAGCAGATCACATACTGAAACTGGGTCAGCGGAGAAGGCAGACCCGATTGGATTCATCTGTCTGTCCTTACATCACTGTCAGATTTTTTGCCAGTGACCGAGTAAGCTGACTACAGTAGAACCTGTCCTGAGCAACCATCTGTTTTGCAAGGAAAATAATTGTGGTCTTAAAAGACAGGTGCTGTCTCAAGAGAAGCCTTTGAAAGGCAAACCGTGTCACCTGTCATTAAAGACCATCAGCCAGGTGGCTACAGCCATCTCTCATAACTCATTCAGCCCCGTCACACCACAGCAAGACATGAAGCCTTGAAAGTCAAAAAACGTGTCTCCTGTCATTAAAGACCATCAGTCAGGTGGCTACAGCCATCTCTCATAACTCATTCAGCCCCGACACACCACAGCAAGACATGAAGCCTTGAAAGTCAAAACGTGTCACCTGTCATTAAAGACCATCGGTCAGGTGACTAGACTACAGCCATCTCTCATAACTCATTCAGCCCCGACACACCACAGCAAGACATGAAGCCTTGAAAGGCAAAACGTGTCTCCTGTCATTAAAGACCATCAGTCAGGTGACTAGGCTACAGCCATCTCTCATAACTCATTCAGCCCCGACACACCACAGCAAGACATGAAGCCTTGAAAGTCAAAACGTGTCTCCTGTCATTAAGGACCATCAGTCAGGTGACTAGACTACAGCCATCTCTCATAACTCATTCAGCCCCGACACACCACAGCAAGACATGAAGCCTTGAAAGTCAAAACGTGTCTCCTGTCATTAAAGACCATCAGTCAGGTGGCTACAGCCATCTCTCATAACTCATTCAGCCCCGACACACCACAGCAAGACATGAAGCCTTGAAAGTCAAAACGTGTCTCCTGTCATTAAAGACCATCAGTCAGGTGACTACAGCCATATCTCATAACTCATTCAGCCCCGACACACCACAGCAAGACATGAAGCCTTGAAAGGCAAAACGTGTCTCCTGTCATTAAAGACCATCAGTCAGGTGACTAGACTACAGCCATCTCTCATAACTCATTCAGCCCCGACACACCACAGCAAGACATGAAGCCTTGAAAGTCAAAACGTGTCACCTGTCATTAAAGATCATCAGTCAGGTGACTACAGCCATCTCTCATAACTCATTCAGCCCCGACACACCACAGCAAGACATGAAGCCTTGAAAGTCAAAACGTGTCACCTGTCATTAAAGACCATCAGTCAGGTGACTACAGCCATCTCTCATAACTCATTCAGCCCCGACACACCACAGCAAGACATGAAGCCTTGAAAGTCAAAACGTGTTTCCTGTCATTAAAGACCATCAGTCAGGTGGCTACAGCCATCTCTCATAACTCATTCAGCCCCGACACACCACAGCAAGACATGGATCGAGCATGATAGTTCAAGGGTTGTGCCAGAATAGCTTGGCGCCTACAGGCCTATAAACGTCCTGAAGAGTTGATGAAAACAACTGACTGTAACCTTATTGGATTAGTCCTTCAGTTATCAAAGACATGAATCGTGCGCCGTATCATATTTGTTTATAAAAACAATATCGTTCAGACAAATCTTCAAGTGAGGTGTTGAAAATAGCTGTATGTAAATTTTATTGAATCTCCGTCGGCAACGCTTTGTCTAGAAAATCCCATCAACGAGAGAAACACGATTAACTCATTCAGCCCCGACACACCACACCAAGACGTGGATCGAGCATGATAGTTCAAGGGTGGTGCCAAAATAGCTTGGCGCCTACAGGCGCCACGCTATTCTGGCACCACCCTTGAACTATCATGCTCGATCTGCCTCTAGAATTGTAGTACAGTCCTTCAGGGGGCACCTTCAAAATTCGGGGATTTCGGTCCTGGGGCAGAATTGTCAAAGGATGAAAGCTGAAAACAAGTTCTGTTGTATGCATTCTAAATTTGCTAATATCCGACCATTCTTATAATGGACGTTTTACTATGAATGTTGTTGCGATCTTGCGGACTGCTCTGTTTAAAAGACAACGTGAATATCCGACAACGATGTTATACATACGCCACCAAGGACACACTGAGACAAATCGCAGTTCAGACCGCAGAAGGTAACTGCAAAGCGTGCACAATGCAAAGAGGATCCCAACAACGAAGGAAGCGCGCTCAAAAAGACCAGTTGCATTAAACTTGCAGGTTAAAGTACCATTACGGGTAAATTTGAAAACACATTTCAGCACCATTTATGTTTATTATGCCTTGTCGACACACCTAATGAACTTAAACACCATTTGGGTCACGCAGCAAAAGCACAAGCGTAATCGCACTTAATTATTCTGCACAGACGTTAGCGTGTCAGTCTATTTTTAGCTGTTTCTCGTACTGATAACGTTGTATTTCTTGAACGGAGTGGAGTCATTGTCAGGTTACTTCATATTAAGACGACACGTGCTGAACTGGATTCTCCTGTGTCTAAATGAACAATAACTAGACCTGTGTGTAGCGTTTCGTAACCGTCTGTTACAGAAGCGTATCTCTGAACAGATAGACGGTAGTGGGCCTTCAAACCCTTTTTGAAAATGTACATAAAGACAAGGAAACAATTTACTACTTATCTTAATGATACTTCTGGCGAAAGAACAGGATTGGTAGTGAATTGTTTTCTCTTTGTATGTCCATTGAAAAAAATGTTTAATAAACATATTTTTTTTTCAAAATGAACATATAGATCAGAAAGCTCAAAATGTAATAACTTAACTATGTTGTAGCTGGTCTTTAAGTTGGTAGTTAACCCATTCTGCCCCAGGACCGAAATCCCAAAATTTTGAAGTTGCCCTCTGAAGGACTGTATGACAATTCTAGAGACAGATCGAGCATGATAGTTCAAGGATGGTGAAGCTATTCTGGCACCACCCTTGAACTATCATGCTCGATCCATGTCTTGGTGTGGTGTGTCGGGGCTGAATGAGTTAATCGTGTTTCTCTCGTTTATGGGATTTTCTAGACAAAGCGTTGCCGACGGAGATCCAGTAAAATTTACATACAGCTATTTTCAACACCTCACTTGAAGATTTGTCTGAACGATATTGTTTTTATAAACAAATATGATACGGCGCACGATTCATGTCTTTGATAACTGAAGTTGAGGACTAATGCAATAACGTTAGTGTCAGTTGTTTTCATCAACTCTTCAGGACGTTTATAGGTTTATTTGAAACATTGTGTTTTTGAACTCTTCACTGTCGAGATGGTGTGAAACCCAAACAACTGCAAGAGACATATATCTTCATGCGCCACGGCAATTGCGGGGGCTCATGAAGATCTGTACCTCTTGCTGTCTTCATCTACGTCTGCGTTCCTCGGGCATATTGGGTCCGCTATCAAGGACGAAGTTACACACTTAGACGATGCAGACATGGGGTAGAGTGATCATAAAAATATACCACACTGAACCATCAGTTATAGTTGTTTTCAACACTCTCATTCATCAGAAGATGTTGATGTTTATTTCAGAATTGTATTTTGAACTGTCAGCTTCAGTGCCATTGAAATAAAGATAATATTTTTATTTTCTCTGAGAGAGAGAGAGAGAGAGAGAGAGAGAGAGAGAGAGAGAGAGAGAGAGAGAGAGAGAGAGAATGAGAGAGAGAGAGAGAGAGAGAGCGAGAGAGAGAGAGAATGAGAGAGAGAGAGAGAGAGAGAGAGAGAGAGAGAGAGAGAGAGAGAGAATGAGAGAGAGAGAGAGAGAGAGAGAGAGAGAGAGAGAATGAGAGAGAGAATGAGAGAGAGAGAGAGAGAGAGAGAGAGAATGAGAGAGAGAGAGAGAGAGAGAGAGAGAGAGTCGATTTCACATTAGCGAGAGACTCTTTAACTCACTCTGCCCGCTGCGACACACCACAGCAAGATATGGCTCCACCATGATAGTTCAAGGGTGGTGGCAAAATAGGAGCCAAGCTATTCTGCCACCACCCTTGAACTATCATGATCGATCTGTCTCCTGAATTGTAATGTAGTCCTCAGTAGGTATTTCGTACCTCGGGCACAATGAATTAAGGCGAGAGAGAGAGAGAGAATGTACAGTGCAGGCAATCTCATTACCAGCGGAACAAGAGCCTTGGCTGCACTGTCAGCGGTCACCAAAAAAAACATGTCTTTGAAAGCAGGACAGATTCAAAGCCGAATAAATCTAATGAACACGTCATAATGAGGGTCTGCGTGGGCTCATGAGGTTTTTTGCCTCTTGCAGTTGGGTGGTGTTCGATCTCATATAATCGAGAGTAAAGGGGTTAAAACGTATTGCACACCTTTCAGAAACGTTAAACTGATCAAACGAGAACTGTGTTACGGACTGCTTACATAGAAAACCCCTGAATTTTCCCGGCCTAAAAAAAATGACATCTTTTAACCTTCTTGCGCAGCATGCAGTCGCCGATACTGTTCATAGTTAACAGTAACGACGTCTGCATAAACAAAGGGGTAAACGCGCGTGTAATCCTGGCTTTCCGTATCTGCATTTTACGGACGTGTAAACATTTATACTGAAAACAGTTTAACCCACTCAGCCCTGACGCACTACAGCAGGAGATGGGACGACCATGATAATTCAAGGGTAGTGCCAGATTAGCTCCAGGCTAATCTGGCACTACGGCCCTTGAATTATCATGGTCGATCCATCTCCTGCAACTGTGCATAGTCATTTAGATGACACCTCCAAAATTTGGGAAATACGGCCGTAATAATAAAAATACTTGGTATTTATATGGCACACACACACACACACACACACACACACACACACACGGGCGATTTGATAAATAACGATCAGCTGCAGTGGTCAGCTTATTTGCGTGATAACCGACGTGTGGGCCTCCTTGAATTTGCTGCCAGTTTAAAAGCAGTGATCAGACTAATGTATTTTTTGTGTTGATGGACTATTCGGACACTGATAGTTCAGAGGAATATACATTTATCCATAATAGACTTATGACGTAATTTAAAATCTTTCATGACGTTGCCGTCTCCAGTAGTGTGCCTGTTGTTTCGAACAACACTATGTAACTTTTTACTTTAGAATTTTTGGTGATCTCTCATAGAACAAAACTCGCATCCAAGTCGCATCACATAGAGGGCTACAAGAAGTCCGCCAATTGTCGCTACAAGGGTTTTTGTAGCGAGGTCTGCGTTAACTCTTTCTACCCCAACACCGAATTTTGCCGTTCTCAAGACTGCATTGTAGTGCAGGATGCAGATTGACCATGATAGTTCAAGGGTGATGCCAGGATAGCTTGGCGCCCATGGGCGCCAAGCTATCCTGGCATCACCCTTGAACTATCATGGTCGATCCTTATCTTGCTGTGGTGTGTCTGGGGTAGAATGAGTTAAAGAATTGGTCGTGTGACGTAGGAATTAAAACAATTTACGTTGAAGGTGTGCTGTCATGTCCTCTTAAAAAAAAAGTGTTGTTACGTTCTACTTGTGTTATATCCGACATTGTTATAAGCGAAGTAGACTGTAAAAGCATTAGCAGTCATACACAAAGTAATACACGTAGACAGACAACCAACTGACGTCTCTTGTTTTCGCGACGTTAACCCCTCCACTGCTAGTACCATCTATGGTTTCTTTAAACCATCGCTGATTGGCCGCCAGATAATCCTAGCGCATCCATACCATTGAGTTAAATGAGGCCAGCAAGAGGTATAGATCCTCCTGTGCCCCCGCGACTGCGGGGGCACATGAGGATTTATGCCTCTTGCATTTGGACGATGCATTGTGTCTTTTTTGTGGGGGGGGGGGGGGGGGGTGGTCGTTCGTTCGTTTGTTCGTTCGTTCGTTCGTTCGTTCGTTCGCTCGCTCGCTCGCTCTCTCGCTCGTTCGTTTGTTTGTTTGTTTCTTTGTTTGTTAGCGTGGCTACTGTGTCTGTCTGGTGTCTGGCCGAGGACATAGGTCTATGTTTCTCAAGTGGAGACGTGTGGGTGTTGTCTGCGCTTCCGGGGCAATGAAGTGGTTAATCTCACCCATCCATCCTTTTATGTCTCAGTCTAGCTTTCCTCTGAAATTATCGCATCCTTCACCGTCTGAGTGATACCCACTTCGCCATCACTCGAGACGGTCTGTGTCGCTCTCTCTCGCTCCTAATTCATTATGCTCCCTGTTACAGTAGAACCAGTTTTCAACAACCACCTTATTTTGCAAGAGAAAGGTGCTTTCTCACGAGCAGACTTGAAGGGGGACATGTGTCACCTGTCATGAAAGACTGCATGTTACCGTAAGCAGATGGCTTGTTGAAAGATGGCTAGGGAATTAAGACAGTTAGGTTTTATTGGAGAACTTTACCACTTAAAGCATTGCCTAGAGAAGGCACCTTTAACAAGATTCATCAACTCAAAGTGTGCAAAGTGTCAGTCTGCTGGGTACTTTCGCAACCGCCCGCCCGCCTTTTGTTCGCGCAGACAGCGGGTCGTGTACAGGACCCGCTGTCTGCGCGAACGAAAGGCGGGCAGGTGGTTGCGAAAATCCTCCTACATGGCTATTTCGAATCCCGCCCCGGCCCCGGTAGCTGGACTCACAATCCAGGGGGGAAAAACGGATTTGTTCAATAGCATGTCCGTTGAAAGGTCCTGGTAAATCAAAGTGGCACAGTTGGAGTGCGCATGAGTTGATCAGTGTTCAGGTCGTACTCCATAGGCAATAGATTTCCCTGTCCCCCATAACCCGCCCGTCAGGGCCGTCCATGATCACCTCGGTGCTGTGGACGTTAAACCCGAACTAACCAACCAACCAACAGGCTATTTATTTGAGCGAAGGGAATCGCCGGGTCGTGGGTTCGAATCCCGTCCCGGCCCCGGTAGCTGGACTCACAATCCAGGGGGAAAAAACGATTTGTTCAATAGCATGTCCGTTGAAAGGTCCTGGTAAA
Source organism: Semisulcospira habei (assembly GCA_036245525.1). Taxonomy (NCBI): domain Eukaryota; kingdom Metazoa; phylum Mollusca; class Gastropoda; family Semisulcospiridae; genus Semisulcospira; species Semisulcospira habei. Next base: position 65,742,196 of record BTPG01000001.1, read on the forward strand.
TCAAAGTGGCACAGTTGGAGTGCGCCTGAGTTGATCAGTGTTCAGGTCGTACTCCATAGGTAATAGATTTCCCTGTCCCCCATAACCCGCCCGTCAGGGCCGTCCATGATCACCTCGGTGCTGTGGACGTTAAACCCGAACTAACCAACCAACCAACAAGCTATTTGACCGTTTCTGATCCAAAATTATCAGGAAGTGAGGTCCGGTCAGGGAGCCTGGAGTCAGTTTCACCAGTGATCATAGTCCTGCGCAAGCCAATAAGCAAGGTCCTCCGCTGTCGTGGAACACCTTGCTTAGTGCCGCTTGCGCAGGACTAAAGCTCACTCATGCCTGACTAAGTTATAAGGCACCATCCATCGAATGATGTCCTACCAATTATAGTATACGCTTCCGACGCCCCACTGAACAAGTGGAATGATCCGATTACGCTCGTATAGTAGACAGGACCATCACCTCGGTAAACGATGGGACAAACCTTCAGGGGGGGGGGGGGGGGGGGGGGGGGAGTTGTGTTGAATGGACATAGTATCAGCAAGATCCTCTAAGTCTCCACCAAAATCATACGAATTAACCGGAGCATGCAGAAATATCTCTTATTTCCTCCGTTTGAGGTACGTAGATATAACACTATCGACTTCGCGTGTTACGATATCACTTGTATTAGAAGCTAGGCTTTGCTAGTGGTTCTTGTCGCCTCGAGGGTACGGTCGGCGGGGGGGGGGGGGGGGGGGGGGGAGAGGGGGGGGGTTCAGTGTCAGAGGTAAGAGTCGAGCCAGTGACTGGCCAAGATTTATTTGGGGGAGAACCCTTTTGCACTGTGAGTAACTTTGTCATCGTAACATTTAACCCATTCAGCCCTGCCGTACTACAGCAGGAGATGGGTCGACCATGGGTCGGCACCAAGCTAATCTGGCACCGCCCTTCAATTATCATGGTCGATCCATTTCCTGCAACAGGTGCATAATCATTAGATGACGCCTCCAAAATTTGGGAAATACGGCCGTCGGACTGAATGAGTTAATACTTATCACATTATCTTGGTAACACAAGATGACTCCCGTTGCCTTGAGAACAGACGACCGGGGGGGGGGGTGTAGGAGGGGGGGTGTAGGGGGGAGGGGGTGTAGAGGGGGGGGATCGAACAGAGCCAGGCCAATGAGAAAAAGTGTAAAGAGACTGAAAGAAAAAAAGGTGGGATATCATATGTCGGATGTAGCAAAATGTTTTCAGAAAACGTTAAAACGCTTAGGGCTTAACGTCTTTTGTCCACCACGAAGGTGATTTCAAAGACGGGGCACCGAAAAAAGGTCTGAACAAATTTTGACCCCAGCTGGGTTCGAACCCCTGGCTCCTGGCACTTTGTTATATTCGAAGTTTACTGTATATAGTGCTCAGGGGCGGATCAGTTACCTCGACCGAGGGTGTTTCTAACTTTTTCTTCAGGACCTTCAGCCTGCGCCAAAGGCCCTCGGATGCCAGACCTTGCTTCCCCTTTAGCCAGAAAATCAACAAGCGGGCGTTCAAATATCATGGTTGATCCGCACCTTGTCGTATCGTGTCCGTATTCATGAGTTAACGCATTCTGTCCCAGGACCGAAATCCGCAGATTTTGAAGTTGCCCTCTGAAGGACTGCATTACACGTCTAGAGACAGATCGAGCATGATAGTTCAAGGGTGGTGCCAGAATAGCTTGGCGCCTATGGGCGCCAAGCTATTCTAGCACCACCCTTGAACTATCATGCTCGATCCATGTCTAGCTGAGGTGTGTCGGGTGTGAATGAGTGAACTGATACAGGCTGGCCAGAAGCTCCTTCGGAGTCTTTTGTTCGGCGATGAGGTGAAACGTAAGTACGTTGAACAAAGGCGGCTCCGGTCAATCGTGCATCAATACAGTACATGCGGACTGATTTCCATAAATGAATCCTGGCATGGCGCGTCGGCCGAGTCAGTGCTCGAAGGCTCATCTGGAAGACGTCGTACAGATTGATTGCATTCAAGTAACATTTATGGGCGCATTTGCTGAGTAAGAGTGACTCAAGCAGCTGCGTGGGCTTACAAGAACGGGCCCACATGGCGATGAGACTGAATAGTACGTAATCTGACAAGGGCAGTCTGATAGTCAATCTACAGAAGCGTGCATGATTGACCAGTGATCATAGATCTACTGTGGTCAAAGCACCCAACAAAAAAAAAAATAGAAAAGAGGGGGTGCGCTAAGAAAGTGACTGGAAGCAATGCATAAGGGGGGAGTATCACATATCCCACTGTTCCAGCCAATCGGTGCATGGAAATTTAAATCTAGCTCCCCCAAGGGTGTCCAGATATTTAGCCGGTGTGGACAGCTGTTTTGGTCTTGGCGACCTCTTCAGCACACTCTTTCCTATCTCCTTTTTTTTTTTTCTTTTCTTTGTGTGTGTGTGTGTGTGTGTGTGTGTGTGTGTGTGTGTGTGTGTGTGTGTGTGTGTGTGTGTGTGTGTGTGTGTGTGTGTGTGTGTGTGTGCTTTGACCACAGTAGATCTATGATCACTGGTCGATCATGCACACTTCTCTCTCTTGACAGTGCTTTTACCTACTTTACTTTGTAATCTTCCTAAAATATTAGCACTGGCAGTCTCCCCTTTTCTTTTCATTTTTTAATCTACAGAAGCATTTCCTTACCGCCACCCATTATTCCCTTTCTCCTTCCTTGGGGTAGATTTGCAAGGAGAGTGGCTTCGGGGTGGGATGAGTTGGGGGAGGTGATGTTGAGGAGGGGGAGGTCATCGTACGCAGTCCCATCAACAACTTCTTATCTATCTACGCTGACAGCCCTTTTTCGCCGTCAGTGGCGGTTGCTCGGAGACAGGATGGATTGACTGATCGCTCACACTGCGGGGGGGTGGGGGGGGGGAGGAGGGGTATTCGAAGGCCGCGGGCCCATCTATGGCCGTTGTTGGCCCGATGAAGTCAGAACGCGTGGACCACATCGGCCAGTTGCAGGAGTGGGCCGCGTTTAACCCTTCAGTGCCGAGGAGATTTGAACACCACCCGTCTGCAAGAGGTATAGATCCTCATGAGCCCCCGCAGTCGCGGGGGCTCATGAGGATCTATACCTCTTGCTGACACCGCTTTGAATCCACGCTTCTGGGACAGCAAGGGCGTTTTACGTGTCGAACCGAAAAAGATTGCAGGGACACTGTCTGCGTCAGCTGGCACGGAACGGGTCAAATCCTTGCGCACGCCACAGGACAGGGAGCACCTCTACAGGAGCGCCTTTCTTAGTGGCGTGCGTAGGATTTAGGCTCAGTCGTGCAACCGGCCCCTGTTCCTTGCGGCAATAGGGATACCTACCCGACTGACAGCCAGACAAAGAGTTTAAATTGGTGTCAGACAGAAAACTCTCGGACTTCGATAACATCAATGGGCGAGAAAGGGGTGGAGAGAGAGCTTGGGCGGTCTGTCTGTGAAAATGTCACCCAGATGATCTAGTGTGCTGTTTTTGTCGCGATGATTCCTGCAGGAATCAAACCGCTACCGATAGCCAAAGGGCTGTGATAACTTCAAACAACGTCCCAACAAAGAAAGAATCATTTCGAAAGAAATGTCCAGCACAATGTATTGTGTTGTACTTGTCCTTTCTAAGTGTGTTTCTTGCTTTTGGGGGATTTTCGTTGCATCTTACACGCTTGGCAATCACTTTTTTGGTCTGGATTTCGTCGGTAAAAGATGTCAAAGATACAGCATAGATGCACATTACACACATTGTTATATTAATTACACCCAGGGAAAAAGATGAGCTTGTTTTATAACACGTCCGTTGTAAGGTCGTAGCCTGGGGCGCGAGTCTGGGTGGAACCGCCTCAGGCGCAGATCTTGGTGGTAGTAGCAAATATTTAATAGTTAATCAAAGGAATATTTGCTACCTCCACCAAGATTTGCACCCTCGGCGGCTCCGCCCCGACTCGCGTCCCAGGCTAGGGCCTTACCACGGACATGCTATAAAACAAGTTATCAAATTAAATAGTTAATCAAAGGGGCACAGTTGCAATGCGCCTGAATTGATCGGTTTTCAGGTTTAGTAGGGATCAGTAGCTGCCCGTGCCTCATGTCCCGCCTCTTAAGACCGCCCAACGGGTCCGAACTAACCAACCAACCCTATCAGTTACATCACATACCACGCGTTTGGGTGGGGGTGGGGTGGGGGGGGGGGAGGTAGTCGATGGGGTCATAGACCATAAATAACCGGACCGCTCTCTCTCCTGCTTCCGGTCTCTGCACTCGTCGCGCAACTATTCTTGCGCATCAGTCAACTCATTATTCCGGTTCAGTACATCGGAGCTTTTCACGTGGATTGTTTCTATGATTTTGGTTAGTGGTGCAGTTTGTAAAGTGTCTTTTGTCTTGCATTATGCCTGGTGCAAGTTGTACGATTGTGGGCTGTGGTGCATGCAACGGAAAGCACAAGGGGCTGTCGTTTTTCTCCATTCGCCAACCAAAGGACTTGAAGTGGGAGAGAGAGCTTGTTCACGCCGTGAATCGTGCAGACAGCAATTTTAACAAAGACACTGCAAAGATTTGTTCTAGACACTTTCGACAGGAATGCGTGAAGTTGGGTAAGTATTATTTACCTAGAATATAAGCTCGTTCTAATCATATTAAGTTCAATTCACTATACAAAAGTTTTATCCTGCGATTTATTCGGGACTCTTGCATGATGTTAATATCGTAAGCAAAAGTAGCAGTACTCCCCAGTAGCACACGTGTGTACTTTCACTTTCAGTAAGTATTCAGTTCTGAGTCTTATTCGGTTTGCTACTTCATGCAGAGGAACGATAGAACGGAATAGAAATCACAGGAGTATAATTAACTGTCAATTTTGTTTATGGTTGATCACTATATAATTTGTGTCTTTGCAAATTTCTTATTTTTCTGGTATTATGTTGCTGTAGGTCCTGGTGGGAAAAAACGGTATCTTCTACCCGGGAGCCTTCCAACAGAGTGTATGCCTGTCAAGTCCATTGTCACAAGGCAACCTCCTCCAAGAAAAGAACCTGTAAGTGTCTATTTATCTTATAAAATCCTGTTGACAGTGTTGTATGACATTTGATAACATCCCATGGAGCAGTAGATCCATATCCGATGAACAGTTGTGCACTTGCCCATGCAGTTATGTCGATTTTGTACTTTAGACTTGGGCATTCATTTCTCCATTGTGGCATAAATCTGGTTTTGCCTTTGGCATTGATTTTTCCAGGGTTTATGATCAAATTGCAATAAAATTAATTTATGACTATATTAAGAGGATAGTCCTGTAACTTTCCCAGGGCATGTGCAGTGCGCATAACTCTGTTTAAAGGGGTCACACAATTACATGGAAATGTCACATGTTTATATAAAATATATTTCCATTGGATTGAGGTCAAATTTAAAATTTGGTGTATAGTGACCTTATGAGGTGGTATTGTCAGTGCAATAATTCAGACTAGGCCAGTAGGGGCTAAACTGTTTAACAAAAGTGTGCTCATATCCTCAGTGCTTTTGGACCGATTTCATGGACATTTCACTTGAAGTGGCCACGACAACGTTTGTCACCCAGGTCATGGCCACAGGGTCAAGATGACTGAATTTCTTTGTACTGTCACATGAAGGCAAATTTGTTTTATTGGCAGTACACTTTTCGCAGACAGCAATTATGTCTCTTGTGCATAAAAGGATGCTATGGGGTGGGGATGTAATTTTTGTTTATTGGCAAAACCTGTTATAATAATAATAATGATATAATAGAATATTATTGTTATCTATTTGGTAACATTATGCATCATAATACAACTTCACACTTTTTAAAGGGATTACTCTGATACCTGAATTTCTTTGTGTGTATTTCAGGTAGCACGTGAACCACCTCTGGTGCCTGTCAAGGTTGTCTACAATAACTTCAGTGATGTTAGAAAAGCTGCATCAAAATTGCAAGCTCCATGGTGTGTAGTTCTGCACTCCGATGCCCAAGTTGTAGCTGTTTCACTAACGCCAACTGGTATTGGACATCTGCAAGTTAGCATCACCCCAGATCTATCCGCAGTGGTTTCTGTTTTTGGACTGCAAGCACCCCACCTGACGGCCAATATTGAATCAACTCACCTCTCTAAACATCTAACAGCTTTGATTGGTCTGCATGTATGTCCAGGTGTAGTGGACCATGCCCTGCAGAAATTTGCCGAGCTCCCAACTGGACAGGATCTATATTACAGACATGTACTCTATGTCTCAGAGACTTCTTCTATAACACATTCTTCTACTGCTCGATCAAGTACCTGTCATTTGCTGGTGAAAGAATTCTCCAAGATCTGTAACGACTGCCTTGAAGTAAAGAACTTACTACTGCGAAAACAGGCAAGAGCACATGCAAACGAAAAGACGCCAATTCTAAACAACAATCCATTGGTGTCAGTGTCACACAAAAAGCTGAAGCAAGCGTTCAAGACCATTCGCAAGCAAGCTGCTACGCTGAAACTACAACTGGAAAACTTCAAAAAATCTCTGAAGACGGACTCCGTTATAGTGAGCGACACCTTGCATGAGTCTTTGATCAATGCCATTGATAAAGAAAAACTCTCAAATGAATCTAAGTTGACCAAGTTGTTTTGGGCTGAGCAACAGAAAGCCTTCCAGGTTGGCAAAAAGGGGATGCGATGGCATCCAACTATGATACGCTTGGCCATTCTTCTGCACAGCCGAAGTCCTGCTGCTTACGAAACCCTTCGAGCAACAGGTGTGCTTCGCCTTCCTGGTGAATCTACACTAAGAGATTACACTAATGTATTCCATCCAAACGCTGGTTTCCGCAGTGAAGTACTGGAGAGTATCCGCAATGAAACAAAGAACTATAGGGACAGTGAACGTTTTGTGGTGCTTTTACATGATGAGATGACGATCACATCAGATCTCGTCTTTGATCGCCGTTCAAGTGAGCTTGTTGGCTACGTAACAGGCAGTTCCGGAGACCTAAAGAATATTGCCACCCATGCACTACTGTTTTATGTAGTTGGTGTAAACACCAATCTCAGCAAGAGTGTGGGATTTTTTGGCACCAAAGCAGTCACAGCAGATGCACTGTACCCTTTATTTTGGAGGGCTGTAGGCCTTCTCGAAACATACTGCTTCCTGAAAGTTATTGCCTCGACGAGCGATAAGGCATCCCCTAATCAACGTCTTGTTGACATGCATGGCACACCTGGCAGCATCTGTTATAAAACAATGAATTTGTTTGCACAGCAGCGAGAAATATATTTCTTTTCAGATGCACCACATCTTGTGAAGACAGTGCGAAACAATTTGAGCTGTTCAGGGTCAGGCAAGAACACTCGATTCCTGTGGCAGAATGGTTGTCATCTTCTTTGGCAGCATGTTGTGGCTGTGTACAACAGCGATTGTGCTCAGGTGCTAAGACGAACGCGACTAACAGCTGATCACATACACTTGACTCCACAATCTGTCATGAATGTCAAGCTGGCAGCCCAAGTGTTGAGTGAGCGGGTTGGAAAGGTTATGCTGGAAATGGGGAGGCCAGAAATGGAACAAACTGCCAAATTCATACTGCTGATGGACAGATTTTTTGACTGCATGAATTCACGTAGTTTGACAGAAGCTCAACAAAAAAACAAGTCAGACATTGCACCATATAGAAATGTGATGGATGAGAGATTTGCATTTTTTGAAGAACTCCACAGCTATCTGGTGGCTTGGAAAGAAGCGGTGCAAAGGCGCGAGGGAAACTTCAGTCAGACTGAAAGGAACAAAATGTTTCTCAGTCACCAAACGTTTAAAGGCCTGTGCACAACATTGAAAGCATTTCCAGAGGCTACTCGATACCTTCTGAGCAGTGGCGTGGAGTATGGTCTAAGCAATAGGTTCTGCCAAGATCCCATAGAACAAGACTTTGGACGTCAACGAGGCCTTGGGCGAAGATGCGACAATCCAAATCTGTGGATGTTTGGTTACAATGAAAACAAGCTGGCCACCCAGAGAAGCCTAGCTCTGACATTTCAACCCAGAGGTAATGTTGCAGCCAAAAGAAAGGTTGATGTTGAAATCAGCACAAGTCCAATGAAGAAGATGAAGCGTTGACAAGCTCTGGATTATTTCAAACTGAATGCCAGGCTGTTTTGGTCTTTAAAATTGTGGGATTTGTGTTGGATCATATTTTGTAATGTAAGGAATTATATACCATTTTACTTTCGTGTGGTTGTATAAATTATTGTAACTTGGTTGCCACTTCGATCATCACTGTCGCTTGGTAGTTGTCATTTGTTGCGACAGGAGATACTGTATCAGTACTACAGTAGAATGAAAATTCGGGCGCATGTCATTGTGATTGACAATTTGGTATTGTATTGTTGTTGTTTTTATTGCTGAATGCTCCTTAGTCCTTTCTGGTCGAGATTGCATTTTTTTTTTTGCTCATTTGCTTTTGATAGTTACTGATCCTTCTCTTTTTGCTATGACGGATAAGAGAATAACTCAAATTATTGTTACTGCCAAAACAAAACAGACAGTTGGATTTGAGCGACCTGACTGTTTTACGCCGACCCTAAAACCTTTTTTGATTTCTTATCAAAACAATTACACATTTTGTGCCATTCCAAAACATAGGGAAGTAAGGAAACTGTAAAATAATATTTTTTTGGTGGGGGGGGGGGGGGGGGGGAGGAGGGAAGGGTTATGTCACCCTTAATCAAAGCTATTTTGTTTTTATTTGGTCTAACAGCGGAAGCATCCGTATAATTTGTCACTCAATAGTCCTGCCACCTATTATTCAGACCACAAGCACTTTTCAGTCACAAGCAGAGTTAATATTAAATTGTTAGCGATAGTACTGATTTGCTTTTCATGTAAAATATATAATTTTTCTTGGTGGTAAAAAGTTCTTGTTCTCTTAATTAATGTAACAAAGGTGCATTTGCAGGTAACTTGTTCTGGCTCTAATACAAAAGAAGGGTTAATGTTTAAAATCAGTTGAAGTCCAATGAAGATCAACGTTGACTCTGAATTATTTGCCAGGCTGTTTTGACTGCATGCAGATGAGCTCTTTATAAATTGTGAAATTTGTTTTGGAACGAATTCGTTGATGTAAGAAATTATATACCCTTTTAGTGCGGGTGTATAAATTATTGTCATTGGAATGCTGCATTGACCATTACTGTCACTTGGTAGTTGTAATTTGTTGCGACGTGAGATACTGTATCAGTAGAATGAAAATTCAGGCGGATGTTAATGTGATTGACAATTTGGTATTGTAGTGGTGTTGTAATTTTTTAGTGCTCCTTGGTCCTTTCTGGTTGAAACTGGGTGTTGATTCCATGCTAGTGAATTGAAAGTTTTAAATGTCACATTAAACTGTACATTAATGAAAGGATGCTAATTTGAAATTAACTAGTGATTCTTATAGGTATATTTTTTATACGCTTCAATTTCCATATTTGGTGTGTACTATTCATGAGGAGATACAGACTAGCATTGTTGAATTTAAGTGCTAAATGTATTGTAACAAAATGTGTGTCTGTTTTCTGAGATACAGATTTGTATTACTGTATTTTAAGTGTTACCTGTACTGTGTAACAAAATATGTGTCCGACGGAGAGATATAGGGAGCAGATATTCTGTATGATTTTAGCTCATTTGCTTTTGATAGTCACCGATCATTATCTGTTTTTGCTAAGACAACTCAAGATTATTGACAATTGTTACGGCCAAAACAAAATAAGTTGAATTTGAGCAACCATGACTTTTTTTGATTTCTTATCAAACATCAAAAGAATTACTCATTTTTTTGCCATTCCAAAACAAAGGGAAGTAATGAAGTATGAATTATAAATAAAATAATAAACCGACCAACGCTTCTTATTTTTTGAGGGGGAGGGGTGGTCATGTCACCCTTAATACAATATTTTGTTTTTATTTGGCCTAACAGTGAAAGCATTTGTGTCATTTGTCGCACAGTAACCAGACTGCTAATTATTTAGACCACAAGCACTTTTCAGTGAAAATCAGAGGTATATTATTTGCTTTTATGTTCATATAACTTATAATTTTTTTGGGTGGTAAAAGTTTCGGTTCTCTTAATTAAAATTGACTAAAGCGAACTGTTCTGGCTCTAATACTGCACGTTCATATTTAGATTCATTGTGTGTTAACAATAGTTTATGTTGTAGCTATGTTGTAAACTTGTATGTTACAGTTGGAATGGTGTTGGAAGAATACATTATATATATTTTAATTCTGTCTTTCATTTTGGTGTGTTGTTCCTCTAATGTTCTCTGCTTAACTCATTCTACCCCGGACACACCACAGCAAGATAAAGATCGACCATGATAGTTCAAGGGTGATGCCAGAATAGCTTGGCGCCTATGGGCGCCAAGCTATTCTGGCATCACCCTTGAACTATCATGGTCGATCTGTGTCCTGCGCTACGCTAGAGTCTTCAGAAGACAACAGCAAAATGTGGGGATTTCGGTGTTGGGGTAGAATGGGTTAACATGCACTAATACACCATAAAACAAGAGCACCCAATACGAGACATATTCAAACGAGTCATGCTTTCTAACACTGGTGGGACAGGTACTAGAAACATTTATTGTATAAATATCAATACATTGTAGAAATACAATACAATATAACTTTATTGTCTGATGTTCATCACATACAGAAATTTGTCTTTGGCTCGTCGTTCGCAAGAAGCATGCAATAATGCCAATAATTATATCCTTTTTATATACACAATCAGCAGAGACACATTCATTTCTAATGACACAGCAGCAACCCTAAATTCCAATCGAATACATTCATAATCTAAACCCCACATCAATAATAACTAATAATTTTACATTCATGCAGAAAAAGCACACGCACACACACCCACACACAACATAATCTAATAACAGCACAAGTTAAGTGTTGTCTTAAACTATACATATCACGGCCTATACATGATTATAATGGCAGTGCTTAAAAGGTAGAGGCATGACTAGAACATTCTACATTTACCTATACATAGACAGTCAACAAGCAATTACATAATACAGTGCAGTAACAACATTCTTAAAACATTAGTAATAAAAAACACAGCAAAGACACAACTGAGCCTTTCTCATAACTAGATTAAATTTAAGAGTACCATAACAATGGTTAGGATCATTAAAATAACAAGATACATGTTATGTGACTAGAACAAGTTCATTCAATCTACTAATTAAGAATGTCATAGCTCAGCAAATTACATCCAAGCATTCGTGACAATTATGATGTTAAGTAAAATGAATATATATATGTCATACTGCTATACAACATTCACACCATTACCCCATCGCTTACCCCCCACTCCCACCCACACAGTCTACATTGGCACACCCTATGGATGCAGCACATACAAAAGCAACGCTGCACGTTCACGCCTATAATAATAATAAATTCATGGAAAGCATCGAAAACACTAAAACTTAGGTATGCTCAATGCAGCGCACAAAAGCAAGGCAATAATGCACTCACATGATTGAGAAAAAATTCTGTTGCGAAGATGATTGGTTGAATAAAATTGTTTAAAACACCTAAAAGCTGTTGGGGGAAAAAAAAAAGGTCGGGATAATGGTTCCTGATGGATTTGGGGGAACTACTTAAGCTGTTTACGGATACCCTTTGCTTTTTTTTGTTGTCTTAGTTCTTCGCCTAAACGAGTCCATGATTGTCTTGCATTTGTGATACATCCTCACCTTGAAATAGAGGTGAACAACATCTTCCAAGATCTTTTCTTTCGTACTGTCTGACACATCAGTCTTGCATAAAATATCATACAAGCAAGTAGACACAGACTCTGACTGACTGCATCTTTCAAGATATGTTTTAAATGAAGCATTCACACTTGATGCATCTCCAAACAACTCCCTGAAACACATTTCAAGACCCAGAAAAATCTGAACGCTATTTGGTTTCAGTTTGATCAAACCACCTCTGTCGAGAATGCTTGTCAGTGTCTTTCTGGTACCTGCAGTAGCATCAATTCCAGTTTTAGTAGTACTGTCACCATCACTGCATGTTAGTTTTTCCAGGCACTTGATGATCCTTGCCCCAACATCTTTATCTTGGAGTCTTCTTGCCTTTTGTCTGAGTTTTTGGATTACAAAACCACCAATGTACTCGACAATGTCATGCTCAGTGTCAAGAAGGGGCATGCTTATTTCAGAACACACTTGTTCAGGTTCATATTGAAGCTGAATTAACAGCTCAAATGTTTTCAGACACAACCATGGGGCTACAATTTCTGATGATCTTTCTGCAACAGTGGACATGTTTTCTGTGCACATTTGATGAAACTTGGTGTAGGCACGTTCCTTTGCTGTGTTTTTAAATTTGTGTCGTGGTACCAAGCAGTTGTTCAGGAACTGGAGAACAGGCAGCATCACACTGCCTAAAAAAAAACCAACAACAACATCGTATTAGAGAACAGGTTGACATTCACTTTGCAGCAACAGTAAAACCAATTTCTTGTTCCTTTTATAATGTAAGCTCTTGCTCAAATAGAAAGATATTAAAATAATGCCTGTTTCTATCAGAATCAAAATGCTTTTTGGATACCACACAGGAATCAATTGATAATTAATTAAAATAGACAGCAATAGCATTGTCACATGGCTAAAATGTAAAAAGACATCCTGATCACACACAATTCATACACCTACACACCACATTTACAATAACATTTTAATAAATATATACTGCACAATATTATGTATCCACACTAATATAATTATCAAGTACTAAAACTCATTCAGACAAATTACAGCAAGCACATTCACTTCGATTTTCATTAAATAAAATAAAAAATGCAACAGTCAAAAAGGGATTATAAGAGTCATCACAGAACACATCTCACTACAGAACAATGAAAAATGGTAACAAAAATAAAAACAATGCTTGCACTACTCACACTCACATTGTGCATGTGAGTGTGAGTACTGCAAGCATTGTTTTTATTTAATGCTTTGTGAACCAGTACATCCACACCAATAGTAGATATTTAGATGTGCATTTTGTGTCATCCCACTGATTTCTGAACACTGTAGAAAGGTGAAAGGCAGGGATAATGGGGGAACATATGATGGTACGTACTGTCTAAGTTTTTGCAGATTTCACGAACGCTCTCTGGCATACAGTCATCTCTTTGCAGCTCTCCGCAAGCCTGGTTAACAATATTCACCGTCAGCTAGGAAAAAAAAAGGTTAACAGCGCCATTAATACATTAGGCAATTAAAGAGAATGCAACATGTATACCCATTGATTAAAAAACAGGCACAGACTAAGTTAAACTAAGAACAATTAAAATGTTGGCCTTCATGCTCCCTGCCAATTTATTTAGTTCTTTTGTGTTGTATAGTTATTTTATTTTTTTGTTGAGGGGGAAGGGAGGAGGAACGTACGTGTTACTTTAACCAAAAGTTTGTCACTTTCCCTCAACCCTTACTGTTGTACACGTGAGAGATTAAAAATCAGTTCTTTGTAATGGTACAAATATTATTGATTAATACTTTTTGCACTAATATGTACCTTGACAACGTTGGAAGTGGCGGGTAACGCCGAACTGGCAGCATGCAGACACTCTCCAACATCTTGGTCCTGATCGAATTCCTGGTTTAGATATTATAAGAATGTTAATACAGCTCGGCAGAATTATAGTAGAAAGAATAATTACAGATCTATCTAGATAGAAGCTACAGACTAATTTATGACAGATTTACAATACAGTCAATTATATTTCAACAGTTTCCATCTCGTGTAAACGTGAAACTAATACTAGAACACTTCACTTGATCTACTCCAGCAGCCTATCACGTGTGACACAAATAAACGATAGAATGCACAAAGGAAGACTTCAATCGAAATATAAACCGTCAAAAAACAAAAAAAGGCTACCATGTATGCCCCTATTTATTGAATAAGTGTTCAAGGTAGAAAATCTTGGGAATGTTTGCTCCTCTTTACCTGCAAAACAGTGTCGATCTCCATTGTTGTTGTGTGTGGAAACAAAAGCGGATGCGTAGGATGACTAAATCAATTGACGCATGCGCGACGGGAGTTCGGCCTGCGGTTCGTCTGTTTCTCGGCAAAGAGATGCTTGTCCGGTTATTGTGGTCTATGATGGGGTGGAGGTGTTGGGGTGGGGGGGGGATGGTTTGATGAATACCCTCTTTATTTGACCCGTTCAGTGTCAAGTGACTCAGACTCTGTTTCCGAAATCTTCGTTAATTCATGATAAACAAAAACTTCTAGATGCCCCCAGTAACGTGAATTCAAAGTGGTGTCAGCAAGAGGCATAGATCCTCAGGAGCCCCCGCGAATACGGGGGCTCATGAGGATCTATACCTCTTGCAGTTGAGTAGTCTTGAGATTGTCTTGACGCTGAACGGGTTGATATGGATCCGTTTACCAGTGAAGTTGCCCCTGACTTTAATTTGATCTGCGGGGGACTTTGGTCTTTCGGATCGAAGAGGAATCACGGGGTACAAAAAGCGGCCCGACACCCACTGGGATAGCGCGTCAGCACGGGAGTCGGTGTTCTCCGGACATAGAGATCACGATCCGACTCGGGAATAGTTTAATCTATTCGCTGCCACTGAATGAAATCTCAAAAAACGTGTGGCCAGAAACCCACTGCTGTAAAAAGTTACTATTTCGCAATACATTTCCTTCATAAATGCATGTCGTACAAATATTTCTGCACAAAAGAACTGACTGAACCTGAGAGGTATAAATGTAAAATTACTTTACTTACTTACGCCTGTCACCCCTCCCCGGGTATAGGCCGTCGACGAGAGACCTCCAGCGATTCCTGTCCTGTGCTTCTCCTTCGATTTTACTCCAGGTGGTTCCCAGTCTCTTGATGTCTGCTTGGAGGTCTCGACGCCAGGTGTTTCTCGGCCTGCCTCTTTTCCTTTTTCCCTGGAGGTTCCATGACAATGCCTGCCTAGTGATACTGGAAGCTGGCTTTCTCAGACTGTGACCAATCCATCCCCATCTTCTTCGCCCAATTTCATTCTCTGCCCTTATCTGCTCTGTTCTCTCCCAGAGTCTGATGTTGCTGCTCTTCTCTGGCCAGTGGATTTTCAAAATTCTTCTAAGGCAACTGTTTATGAAGATCTGTACTCTGTTGATTGTGGTTTTTGTCAATCTCCAAGTCTCTGCTCCATATAGCAGAACTGCTTTTAC
>BTPG01000001.1:65757926-65835426 GCA_036245525.1 Semisulcospira habei
GCAACTGCGGGGCCTCATGAGGGTCTATGCCTCTTGCAGTTGGGTGGTGTTCAACTTTTCTCGATAGTATACGGGCTGATTAATTATAGTCTTCTTGCGGACTGGCGTATAGTCTTGGATACCTTCGGGGCAGACTGGGAGGTTGGATTCTAATTGTCATAGCCATATGTAATCTTGGCAGGGCATCACCGTGCATCCGTCGTCTTCCTGAGAGGAGACATATAGATTCTTACATCGGTGGATACTAAGAATATCATTCGAGTGGTTTTTAAATCCCTTCTATTTATAGAAGAGACTTTTTAGGACGGGTCGGGGTGAGACGAATTTAATAGCACGTCCATGATGTCAAAGGCGGGCAGGCTAAACCTCTAACAAACTGAAGTAACAAAGTAAAAATTACGTCATGTCTAGCTACGCTAACCTCGCTGCTGAACGTACATTTGGCGCCAAGCGGCGTATGTGCGTATGTATGTATGTATGTATGTGCGTATGTATGTATGTATGTGTTTGTGTATGTATGTAAACAAGAGAATCTCTGATATTTCTGTACACACAAGCTTTAAACTTGGCGAAATACTTTCTTAAGTGGGTGGTAAGAGAGCCTCCGAGCATATTGTAATTGAATGTTTCATTGAAGACATAAATAACCGTTTATAGAAAGTCGGTTGACCCAGATTAGAGTCCGTAATATTTGTCACATTTACTTGAACATTTGAATAATAAGTTTGGAGAAAGACATTATATGAGTTCGTTAGCCAGCTTTGTATCCTTTCAACTTCTTTAGTAAAAATTAATTCTTTTCAGGAAAGAATGAAAACACACACACACACACACACACACACACACACACACACACACACACACACACACACACACACACACACACACACACAAACTTTACTTCTAGAGAAAGTCAGAAAGTGGGGGTGACGTAAAAGAGGCAACTCCGTCACCACGCAGACACTGACGGACCTATTACTCTAAATATGACGTCATTCTCTCTTGCGCCCGCGTCTCTCTCTCTCTCTCTCTCTCTCTCTCTCTCTCTCTCTCACACACACACACACACACACACACACACACACACACACACACACACACACACAAACACACACACACACACACAGAAAACCGGCACACACACACACACACACACACACACACACACACACACACACACACACACAAACTTTACTTCTAGAGAAAGTCAGACAGTGGGGGTGACGTAAAAGTGGCAACTCCGTCACCAAGCAGACACGGACCTATTACTCTAAATATGACGTCATTCTCTCATGCGCCCGCGTCTCTCTCTCTCTCTCTCTCTCTCTCTCTCTCTCTCTCTCTCTCTCTCTCTCTCTCTCTCTCTCTCAATGATAGATACGCGGCCCATTCCTACCACAGACAAATTTAGACATCTAAACATTCTCAGGTTGTACACATTGACACAATTCGTGATCACTTTTTGTTTCCCCTACGGATGAGCTATGATAGTTCAAGGGTGGTTCCTACAGACGCCCAGCTATTCTGGTGTCAATCTATCATGGTCGATTTTGTCTTCTTTTGATGTTACGTAGTCTTCAGAGCGTCTTCGGCTGTGTGCGGGACAGCTAAGGCTGACGTCTACCCGAGGAGCTATTGCTCACCGGGCATCCCCTTGGGAGCCTGAGATCTGTGCGCTGCGTTGTCAGAATATGCGGTATACTGCCTAGAGCACGTGAGGCATGCTGACGAGCATAATGTAATACTGAAGTTGATGCAAATTAGGCAATGTACATCACAGCAACAATACACACGAAACATTCTTTATCGATCGAAGAACGAGCGATTGTACAAGTTTATGTCTACATTCTATCAGGGACGGGAGCAAGCTAACCTCTTCACTGCCAGTAGCCATGAATTCTGACTCATCCGGTGATTCTTAGTTCCGGCCCTGGAAATACGGATATGGCCGGCGTTATAGAGTTAGAGTTAAGGATCCGTTTGAGATGAGTACGTGGGCTCATCGAGAAAACTCTCAAGCTCCGGTCTTCTGGAAATTCGCTCACAGCACATCAACATAAAACAAAGAGGACCGATTAAACAAACATTTAAAGTAAAGCGAATTATATACTGACGAGCAAAAGAAATGCGACCTTTCAGGAATCATCGGAAACACTTTTTCTCGTGGAAAAATAATAATCACGTACGCACGCTCGCTCGCACGCAGACACATAACTTATGTTAAATATAATTGTACAAATAAATCAATGACTTTCTAAGACAACGGTTAAAAAAAAGTAAAAAAAATGATTTAAGTAAAACATTATTTATGAAGGTCTGTGAGTCTTGTAGTTGAGTTGTGTTTATTTTTTCTCAGCAGTCAGGTTATCAACGTTCGTGTCTAGCATGAAGCAGATGAGGTCACAAATACAGTCAACGTGAGTCTTGCCGATCTGATCCCGTTCAATCGGTTCCATGAGTGCCGACATCCAATTCCACTGACGATAGCAACCGGAGTTTCTGAGTTCTTTTGGTAGCAGCTGCTCGTCGTTGCCAGCCCGTATGATGACCACACCTTGGCAGCGGGAATCTCCTGCAAATTTTGCAGGAAGAGATGGCCTGAGGAACATGTCGAGAAACTCCTCTGACATGTCTTTGTCTCCGGTCAGAACTACAAGGACTTGTGAGCGCCAGACACTATCAAGGACAGCGCTCATCTCGTACTTCCCTGGGTGTTCATCGCCCACGCAGAAAACCTGCAATCCACAAACGTCACTGAGTACATATTTCAAGCGTGTGACTTTAAACTCCAAGCTGGGATCATCTATGTCATAGATGATGGTTGCGTGCAACTCTTCATCGGCTTCGCCCGTACAGCCGCTCCTTTGCATTTCGTACTGACGCTCGTTTTGGTGAAATGTGAGACGGAAGGCCGTTTGACAATACGCTTTCGTAGCCGATCGCGAATTTGTGTTGCCAAAATGTAGCTGCTCACGCATAGCCAATATACAGGCTTGAACTGGCAGCTGCGTGTTTTTATAGTTGTCTGTCTTGAACTCTCGGTCATCAGCACTGATTAGAGCGAGAAAAGACATGGCTTGTTGGAACATGCCAAGCTTTACAAAGCAGGCCAACCTCATCTCGTGAAATTCCGTGTCTTTTAGAAGTTGTTGAGAGTTGGGCATATTTAAAATATTTAGCACTCTCGAATACTCTGCTCCGGTGAAACGAATTGCAGCTTCTTTTCTCAGCCTGTCCAAGACTGAATCGTTGCTCTGTAAATCGTGCAAGAGAGCTTTGTACGAGTCTGACTCACGAATCTCGTGCGAAGTGAAGGAAACTTCTTCTGTTCTGTTTAGCGCAATATGCAGCAGTTTTCTGCCATCTTCTTCCTGTTCCGTTTTTCTGCGTGGATTGTTTTCTTTACGACCTTTCCACAGTTTGAACATGCCTGCCAGCTCGTGCGCTCTGATGAAATCAATTGGACTGCGCACATACGTCTCCTGACTGAGCAATCTCTGCAGCTGCTTTATTCCTTCGGCCTCTTCTCCTATATCTATCAACAAATTTGCAAGGTCCATGGATGCGCTTGTGTTTTGTTCGTGTGAAATGTTTATCGCTTGCCTGAAGTGCATCTCCGCGGCCTTGACGTTTTCGTCGTATCTGGAAAGTCGTACAACAAATGCATCAGACGCACCTAGTTTTCGCTTACGACTGCTGCCCCTCTGCAATCCCTCCTCAGCAAGTTTCCTAAGCGTTAGCCCCAGGTTATGGTGAACCGTGGTGGTAGGTCTTATCTTTACAGCTTCCTCCAGCAGCTGCCTGGATCGATTCAGATTCTGCTGTCTATAATGACTACCACATCTGACCCTGCGGTAGAAAACTGCGGCATGGTCAAGTACGGATACTTCTTTTGGGGCAAACTGTAGCGCGTATTCAAAAACTTTCACAGCCGGTGAAAACTTTTTGTAGTGCTCAGATTGGACCATTCCAAATTCCGCCGCAGCTTGTGCTTTCACCAGCCAGCAAGCATCAGGAGAATGAATGATGCATTGTAGTAACTTTTCGGCGTCTGCCTTTCTCCGTTCGGATTCTTCATGATCAATCCTGTGACATATCCTGCTGTTCCTACTAGTAGAGCGTCGCAGCACCATCGCTAGACCCAGCTTAGCATCGTAGTTTTCGGGCATCTCTTCCACCACCGTCAGAAAGGTCTGTCTCGCCAGTTCCAGGTATCCAGGTCCCATGCGTGAATAGCAGTACGCTATTTCTGCCGTTGCCTCCCTCCTCCGCTGATTGAAAGAGATGTCTCTCTGAAGGTGCTGAAGGCCCACAAAAATTTTTTCCACATCAGTCTCACTGCCTAATTTTTCCCAAGTGAAAACAGCGAGGTTGCCACAGGCAACGAGGTTGTGAGGGTTTTCTTTCAATACTGCTTCCGTCTCCCTCTTCGTCTCCTCATAGTCGCCCAGAAGAAAGGCAATAAAAGCGATGAAATTCGAGTCCCGGTGTCTTTCCACATCTGGTATACTGTCCACGGCACGTTCTCCTCTTTCTCTCTGCAGTCTGTCTCTGATGTCTCGAAGTTTGGCAGCAGAGAGGCGCCCGTAATTCACCAGTTGAAAGAGATGCGGAAATGGTCCAAGCTTCTCTCGGAAAGCATTCCTTTCGTTATGGACTTTAAGTTCCATTGTTCCGTTGAACAATCACTCAATGGCCAATTATTCTTTCTTTATCTGTTTAGAGTGACATTTTGCTTCTTCATGTACTGGTTACAACCTCGCCCTAGTACGTTAAGCAGACCCACCATATTGGTGGGGATACTTGTTTCTCTAAATACTAATGCAAAATACAATGAAGTCATGTTAAATATGGTCGTCGTTATTTTATCAGTATTCAAAAATGTCTTATCTTATCTATATAGTCCACAAACTGGAAGTATTCACAAGTACTGTTTTTCACAACTTATGTAAGCCGTCCTGATGATTCACAAACTTCGAGTGTTCACTCACTGCAAGGTAGTTGGAACATGAGACGCGAGCACTGTGTTTCAGTTATACTCCATGAGCCAGACTTAACTATCGTGCATCCCCCCCCCCCCCCCCCCCCAAGTACTCTATAAGATGACTTCAAAGTGTACTTTAGTATGTCCTGCGATGTTTAAGCTATGTTCCCACAAAATCCTTAGGAACACACCAGAGATATAGCCGATGGAGCAAGGGTACCACCCATTCGCGCTCTTCGCGGATGCTAAAATGAGCTTCAGAAACACCCTCCTCTAAATAAATCAGAATTCATCCCAGAAGCCAAAATCAGGCATTATTGTGTTAAGGCACACCTTCTGCAACCTCTGCAAAACAGAAAGAAAAATAAATTGAATCTCTGGCTCACAATGATGGTATTTGTGCACCCAGTATACGGCCAACTCCACGAAATCACAAAGAAAAAAAAATACTAGATCAGATGCCCTCAGACATTTTCTGTAGCACTGGCAGCCCGCTTTTGGGCTTACGTCATTAGAACAGGATGTCAGAATGACTATAAACTTAACTAGGTGTTGCTGTGATCCCTGTGAGTGCCACAGTGATTGATTTTGTATCTCTACCCCCAAGTTGTAAAAATACACAAAATTAATTAGAACAAATTACTACAGCGATGCCCTAAGAAAGTTTGTACACAGATGTTATAGTGTCAGGTCATTAAAAAAATAATAAAATAATTACATCGTTAGTATTTAGTACACCAGTTACTCCTTACTTGATTTTATGATGCTGTGATGCATTTGGGGGCCACAGTGACTGATTCTGCTGCCCTACCCCCAATTTATTTGTATGCAGAGGAACACAAAATGATCATACAAAATTTGCTTATGTCATACTCCTCTATTTAGATGGTTATTTGCAATCTTTTTTGATAGAGTATGCATACTGTTCATAAAAATGTGGAAAGTTGATCTTCGGTCTGATTTCAATGTGACCCGTCACATTAATTGTAACTGGGTTTTAATATAAATTTTAAAAAATGTTATAGTCTATAATGTGGGGGCTACTCCTAAAACTTCTATAGTCACGAGTGGAGGCAAAATGTACGGATGGCTGAAGGACTTCCTCTTCAACAGAACAACAAGATTGACAAACGATGGCACAGCAGTCTAGTCAAACTCAGGGAAGGTGTATCTCAGGAAGGTGTGTGTCTCCTGTTGCTGTTAATGTCCATCAAAAATGTGGATAGTTGGACTGTATTCTGATCACAATGCGACCAGATAATTTGTCTGCTGTTTCTTTAGTGGAGAAAAAAAGGCAAAAATGAGTGAAACGGTTGATCTTTTATAGCAAGATATATTTTACTTGACGTAAGGATCTGGTAATGTGTAAGTATGAATATACTCAGTCACGTTTTGCAATCCCCCATAGTGAAAGTAATGTTATGAGTATAGTTAGTTGCCCACCACGAGATCACCACTTCCACCCCATTTTTTCCTTCTTTTTCTGCAACTTTCAGCTGCTATATGACACCGTCTTTAAATATTAGTGTTGTAGGAACCGTCAAGAGGTACACAACGGTTTCTCAGAATTCGATATACAGTGGCGTGTCTTCTGATCAGAAGTGCTGGCGGACAGTTTCTCTGTATGGTCAGGTCTGGAGAACGTACTGAACTAGAGGACTGGTTTTATGCGCCACATTCGCTTGTGGCTGTTTCGGCAAGACCCAGTCTTTTGAGGTAAACCCGAAGTGATTAGTAAGTAGATAGAAGATGGTGGTCAGGTTCTTCCTAATCAGCTTATTTATGTTGTCTACCCACGAGTTATAGCCGCCATTCTGCTGTACCCAATCACTTTGTTGCCTGCACTTGAGTAGTGTCATGGTTTCTTTACAGGAGGTTGTGATCTATAAGTAGTCTGGCGCCTGCTTTGGCCAGCCTTCTCGTTCCCAGCCACGCCAGAATGCACTGGAATCCACTGTAGCACTACTTTGTGGCTGCTGGACAGGATACCCAGCTTATCTTGAAGCTTCCTGGTGAGTGGATCATGAGGGTTTGGAGAGATGACAGCAAGTCGGTGAGAAAGACAATGTTCTGTCTTCTGCTAGCTTACCCTAGCTAGTGTTCTGCTGCTGTGATGAGTGCCTGCAGATCTGCTCGATAGTTGGAGCTGCGGTCGCCAACTAGTAAGGAGAGTGAGGCGGTAGTGTGGTCTGCACAACAGATTCCGCGAATCCATTCTGCACAGCGCCTTGTGCGGAGCCGGCTGTGTAGATGCGAGCACAACTGCTGTGAGGGTAGAGCTCGTGCATAATCTCCAGCGAGAGGGCTTTTTGCTATGCCACGACCTTTGGCAATTAGTACCGGAACATCGTTTACGTTGTCTAGAAGGCTCTTTCGAGATGACCAGCTATCTGGATGGAGCTCTTCACTCATCTTGGGGTCTGGTTCCAGAACGTCAGTATGAGCTCTCTGCAAGTCCTTCTGTTGGTGGTTCAGATGGTTCTTGGTATGCTGCTATAGTCTACAGTCTCCAGCGCTGTGAGTGCTTAGGGAGTCTCTTCATGTTGAATGTTGTTTTGTGCTCTAGTGGTTCCTGTTTTCTCCATTTCCAAAATTGGGGTGCTCCAAATGGCTCTAAGAATGACACTGCATCGTTAGAATGGTCCATGGTCTGCACCTTGTCAAGCCTGGCTTTGTTGGCTTTGGAGGCACTGTTTTATATTGTCAAATTATATTGGTACCCCACTACTGGTCTGACAGAGGCGATGTTTATTTGCGCCAGGTGCTGGAGTTTACGCCAATGTGGTCCCCACCAATTTCTTCACGAGAGACAGTATTCTTTCATGGCTTCAATGTGAGGCCCAACGTAAATCCAGTTTGTTTAGGTTTTTTTGTTGTTGTTGTTGTTTTCTTTTTGAAAGAGACAAGAGAATGGTGACAGTGTTGGTCTAGCTCAGTTCAAGTGGCCATCTTTCCATTCACTGCTGACTCTGTTGGCAGCATCCTGGATTCTGCAGGCTTCTATTTTTGTGTGTTCTGCTGCGCTCCACACTGCAAAGTCGTCCGGATGGAGGGTGTTCGATGCATGCTTTGGTACTGCTGTACTGAATTATTACAGCGTTTGGGAAGCACCCTTGAGGTACACCTCTACCGATTTTGACAAGACTGCTGCATGTGCCGTCGAATTTAATATTGCTGTTTTGCTGAAGAGAAAGTCTTCAGGAATCGGTTCATCGTTGCTCCCACTACAGACGGTAGAAGCTTCTTCTTACAGACTTTTCACCCCCCCCCCCCACCCCTCCTTTTTATGTTCTTAATTAAGAAGAGTTACAATTAAATTGACGGGTCACATTCAACTTGGTGAAATGACCAACTTCCCACATTCTGTGTGCACAATATGCATATTTTGTTCAGAATAATGTCTTTTTAAAAAAATCTAAGTAGAGGAGCATGGCGTAAGCAATTTTTGGGTGATCATTGTGTGTTCCTTTGCGTACTGGTAAATGGAAGTAGGGCAGCCGAATCAGCCACTGCAGCCCCTAAATGCATCACAGCATCATAGAATTAGGTGCGAAGTAACTATGGTACTCTATCGTAACGATTAAAGCCTAAAGAAGACCTACCAGTTGTATACATAATTTCTGAGGGCATCAGAAACATTGTACATTTCCCAATTCGGCATTATAAGGGAGAAAAGACTATCATTCACAAAAAAAATTATCATAAAGCATAGCAACTTTCTTTATTTTCTCACACAATATGCTCACATTATTGAAACTTAATAGGAAAAGAGAGGTAAAAATGTAGGGGAATGGCTGTAGTAATTTGTTCTAATTAATTTTGTGTATTTTTACAACTTGGGGGTAGGGATACAAAAGGATCACAGCATCACCTAGTCAAGTTTATAGTCATTCTGACATCTTGTTCTAATGATGTAATCATAAAAACGGACTGCCAGTGCTATTTTTAAACAAGTCTGAGGACATCTGATACATTTTTTTTTTTTTTTTTTTTTTTTTTTTTTTGTGCAATTTCGTGGAATTGGCTGTGTACTGAATGCACAAATATCATCACTGTGAGTCAGAGATTTAATATGTTACATTCTGTTTTTTGCAGAGGATGTAGAAGATGTGCCTTAACACAATAATGCCTGATTCTGGCTTCTGGGATGAATTCTGATTTATTCAGAGGACGTTGTGCTGAAACTCATTTTAGCATCCGCGAAGAGCGCGAATGAGGGTACCCTTGTGCCAACGGCTATATTTTTGGTGTGCTGAATGATTTTCTAAGAACATGGCTTAAACATCGCAGGACATACTAAAGTACACTTTGAAGCCCATCTTATAGAGTAAGGGGGGTGGGGGGGGGGGGGGGAGGGGGATGCACGGTAGTTAGGTCTGGCTCTTGGGCTATTAGCAGGCTTTTCCGTAGCCAAGTGACAACAAGGTGTGTTTAGGATCCATTTTACTCATCGATCACCACGACGGCACTGTGTGCCCGCCTATTTCTATTGACTGTCCCTCTATAGCACATTATGTGTTCGGGGTTGTCACGTAGACACTGATCACGTATGTTTTACACGGTGCTGAACTACTCTGTAATAGGCGTAGTATGGGCACCACTCCAGTGTTTGCGGTAGGATGTTCCTAGCAAGCACAGGTCATCGAGCCGACGTCGGCGCTGTTGTTCATTAAACTGTGCGCGGGCCAACATCGGCAGAAGTCGACCCGATAACCTTTTGCGCATTGGCGTTTTAAACCTTAACTGCCAGAGGGGACGAATGCAATTTCTAAACCCACTGCAGTTTTTGTTCTGTCTTGTTTGTTTGTTTGTTGTTGGTTGTTGTTGTTTTTTGTTGTTGTTGTTGTTGTTGTTGGTTAGGGGGGAGGGAGGGGTTGCCCGAGGAACGCGGATACGAATGGAGCTCCACAGAAAGCACAGATCCACATGAGTCCCTGCATCTGTGGGGGCTCATGAGGATCTGTGTTTCTTGCACTTGGATTCTGTTTGCATTGATGCGGCTCCAAAACAAAACAAAATAAACGAAAAATAGGGCTGAACTGATGTAATCAGGTGTGCAAGTGAAGTCACCCTGTACACAATACAATATAAAGGCATACACAGTTCTTTTGATAGTCTGATATACACTATATTAGTCGCATGTACGCAATCGATGCTGGATCACATCGTATGAGTGGGGTTTATGCACCGCGTGCACTGCACAGCCATGCAGCTAACACACAGCCCTGTTCTGAAAAGGTGGTCAGGAAAACTGGATTGAATAGGCACACACTGATTAAAAAAAAAAACAAGACATACTTTTGGAACTTAGCCATGACCACTATCATGCCTAGCGTCAGCAGATGGGAGACGGATCGACCATGACAGCTCCAGCGTGGTGCCTGAATATAGCTTAAACTGACCGCCTGCAGAGGCGTCAAGTTGATCAGTCACCGAACATGAGCTGTTACAAGATTGAAAGATTCGTCCAAAGACGAAAAATCCTTCGTAAATTTCTACGCCAATGTCACAGTCGATCCACCTCGCACGACTTGAACACAGTGACTTCAGTCCCAATGCGCAAAGCTGTGCGCGGGCCAACTGAGCCGACATCGGCCCGATGGCTTTTTGGGCTTCGGGTTAGTTATACAAGTCAAGTCAATCGTCAGTCTGCTAGGGCGGACTGTGTTTTTACGCGGACGATTAAAAGAAAAAGCAGTGTGTAAAAAGCAGTGTGCGTGCGTTTGTGTATACGTTTTACATTTTATGAGGACCTAGATGCGCCCCATAGTCATCTCAGTTTTCTAATATGCCTGTGAGTCATGGACCCTCACAGCAGACCTCGAAATGAGATGTTTTCGAAGGCTACTTGGCATTTCGTACAGAGATCATAATTATCACGAACGAGGAAGTGGGAAAAAGAATCAGGCAAACCATCGGGCCCTATAAAGACCTATTAGCCATTGTGAAAAAAACGCAAACTGATGTGGTATGGGCATGTAACGCGATCAGCAGGGATTGCCAAGACAATCCTGCAGGGCACTGTGCAAGGAGGACGAAGGAGAGGGAGACAGAGAAAAAGATGGGAGGACAATAATTATCTCAGAGTGGGCAGGAATGAAGCTGAGCGACACACTAAGAATGACAGAGAACAGAGTGGAATGGAGGGAGCTGGTTGCCAAGTCATCAGTGGTGTCCCAACGGTCGGCAAGACTACGGGATAGATAGATAGACAGACAGACAGACAGACAGACAGACAGATAGATAGATAGATAGATAGATAGATAGATAGATAGATAGATAGATAGATAGATAGATAGATAGATAGATAGATAGATAGATAGATAGATAGATAGATAGATAGATAGATAGATCGATAGATAGATAGATAGATAGATAGATAGATAGATAGATAGATAGATAGATAGATAGATAGATAGATAGATAGATAGATAGATAGATAGATAGATAGATAGATAGATAGATAGATAGATAGATAGATAGATAGATAGATAGATAGATAGATAGACGTGAAAGAGTTTCCATGTATTGCGACATTTTATGAGTAGAACCTGATACCGGGAAATTGAAACGAAACGTGTCATCCGATATCTGAAAGTTGTAAGTTAACACATATGATATGGTGTGATCTGCAAGAGGCAAAGATCCTCATGAGCCCCTGCAGACTGCGAGGGCTCATGAGGATCTGTGCCTCTCGCTGGGACAATTTACAATTTCAAACACCCAATCCCAAAGTAACGCCCTCAGTTTAATGAACAGCCTCCAATCTTGGTAAACAAAAGGTTTGGATTCTTATTAGCCCCAGCTACTCCCAGGGGCCCATGTGAATCTATGCCCGCTTGCAGATGGATGGACTGAATGAGAGATTGTCAGCAACATGAAAAGGCAATACATAATTCAGGGAACCTGAGTTCCACATTTGGTCGGTGAAATGTACAGACTTGTGTGGGTAGCCTTCACACTTTTCTGTGTAACTGTATCAGACTAGTTTCCATGTTGCTGAAGGCTCTTTCGAGAAAACAAAATAAGTTGTCTGGCATTTTTTTCTTGCGGCAGAGTTGACTGTCTGGTGTTAACCCCTCTACTGCCGGGAAAAAGTGAACGCGATCCAACTGCAAGAGGCATAGATCCTCATGAGCCCCCGAGACTGCGGGGGCTCATGAGGATCTATGCCTCTTGCTGAGACCAATTTGTATCCATGTTTCTTGGACGGTTTTGGCTTTTGCGCTTTGGATGAACAAAGGTTTCAGTCACAAAAATGTACTTACAGTGGCAGGGAAGGGGTTAATAGCATGACATCGCCCGGCGCCTGCTGGCAACAGTCCATGCGTGGGCCTCTTCTGAGGTCCAGCAGCTCAAGTTTTAAATGCCGGCCTCCGGCAATAATTTATTTCACATGGCGACGACAGCAGTTTATTTGGTTCAGTCACACCATGAACTTTCAGATTTCAGCCTTTTATACTTCCCACCAAATAAGCGTCGACTGTTTAATAAAAAAAATAATCCGATATTCCACTCTAATAATGTACAGTCCTCTAATCTGTATTGAACATCTTAGTGACTTTGAGGTACCCTTCAGTTCCACAAGCTCCCGAACAAATAAAACTACTGTTGGTGAGAACTTGAATTAAGTAGTTAGTTAGTTATTTGGGTTTAACGCCGAGCAGGCGAATAAGGGCGTCTCAAGGCGGGAGAACTTGAATTGACATGAATGGCACTCACCATGCCTACCAGAGGATCGAGTATCAACCTCTTCACTGCCAGCGGACAGCAGACTGTATTTTGGAAATCAGAGTAAACTCAGTCCACGTCAAAGATGCCCAGCCGTCAATAGAACATGGATACAAAGTGGTTTAGCAAGAGGAAGTGGTGTTCCATCTTTTCTCGTTAATGAACGGGTTGATTAATTACAGTCTTGCGGACTGGCATATAGTCATGGGTACCTTCGGGGCAGACTGGGAGGTTGGACTCTAATGGTCATATGCAAAAGGGGATATTGTAAGCTTGGCAGGGCATCACCGTGTATCCGTCGTCTCCCAGCGGAGACAGTAGACACCTGCTTCGCCTCACAAGATAAATAGCATTTGTATGATCTGTATACTTGTTTGTTTGTCTACTTTGAACTAGGCGGAATATTAATAAACTGTGTTGTCATTGTCATTTCTAAGCGTGTTTCTTCTCCGTAGGGTTCGTCTCTAGTGAGGGATCGTTTGCTACGGATGACTCCCAACAATGAACGAGAGCGAAATCACGGCGGGTAGCCAGCGGGTGCCGCCAGAAGCATAGACAACACTCCAAACATCTCCATGATGCATAGATCTGTAGGGCTCATGCGGATCTTGCCTCTTGGAGATGTTTGGAGTGTTGTCTATGTTTACGATAGAATCCGGTTATCCGCCGTAACCCCGCTCTCGTTTGCTCCTGGGAGTTGTTCGTTTCAAACGAAACCTCTCTAACGTCGCTTCAATACGGAAATTCTCTTATAGACACGCCGAGCATTGCGCTGAACAAGCTGCATATGGCGAGCACATTTTCTTTGGGGAGGATGGAAATCTCCGCGTTCTCGGACCGGTCGTCACCGGACAAACTGGGAAGATCGTCAGACTGGTCTTCACCACCGACTGGTGCACTAGACTGACAGTCACCACCGACTGGAGCGCCAGATTGGCCGTCACCACCGACTGGAGTACCAGATTGGCCTGCACCACCGATAAGATCATCAGCCTGGTCCTCACCACACGGACACAGGAGAACAGGCGGGCAGTGGAAGTAAGGCAGGGTACTTGCAAGTCTCAGGCTGGACGGTGGACGTTCTCCGTCTGTGATCAACGTAAACAGTTTTCGGAGACAAGAATTACCCGAAGCTAAAGCCTCCAAGGTTGGCTCTAGGTACATCTGTTTGAAAGTATCGTGCTGTCGGTCTTCAGCATCGACCATAAGGATGGCCAGCAGCGATTTCTCCACGCTATTGAGGATCTCCAATCGCTCGAACGCTCCCGGATGAATGTCGTCCATCATACACGTTACGCGAAGTCCGCAAATGTTCTTGAGGACGCCCTTGATTGTCGCCGCTTTGCGCTCCATGTCCAGGTCGTCTGGATCGTATAGAATCATCACATGCCAATCATATTCTGGTTGTCCACGGTCATCACCGTCGTCCTCAGCGTATGTCTGGGTTGTGTCCAGTCGGTCATTGTTACCATTCTCCTGCTCAACAAATGGCTGTGATCGTAACGAGTCAAACGCCAATACAAAATACGCTTTGGCGATCTCCGTGTTGGCATTTGCTGCGGAAGTGTTTTCATAGGCCTGAAGAGCTTGTCTTGCCGCCAGAATGTGCGCCTGGGGCCACAGTGTATTCCAGTTCTGTATAACGTGTCGTTGGCACTGCAGAAAACACAGAAAGGCCGCAGCCTCGTCATACTGTTTCGTACGCATGTAGCAATCAAGTTTCATGCAAAGAAACTCGGGGTCAACAGCTTCCTGGCTGGTGTACTGCGCAATGTCCCCGATGATCTTTAGGCTGCCGGTGTATTCTCCCATCATGTGTAACAGTTTGGCTTTTTCCTTTAGCTTTTCTTCATCGGGAGACGTTGTATCTTTCTGAATCTCCGTCATCAGAGTTTCGAATGAATGCCACCACTTTCCGAAGTAGTCTTTGAACACAGGCACTCGTCTTGCATAGTGGCATTGAAAACTGAAGGCAAGTTTAAACAGTTTGTGGGCTTTTTCCGCAAGTTTCTGTTTCTTTCGGCAATCTCGTTCTAACTCACTCAGTTTAAGATTGCATTTGCCAGCAAGTTCGTAGGCGCCGATTCTGTTTGACGGAAACTCTCTACATTTCTCTTGACCCATCAACTGTTCGAATTGTAACAAGGCAGCGTGATAACCATCGAGTTTCATGTACAGCCGTGCCAGGTTAAAGCATGCATTATCGTTATCTCCGTGCGACAACTTAATCGAATTCCGTAAGTGAAAGATTGAATTTCCAGCTGCCGTTCGTATGTCCTGTGGTAACTCTGCAGCTTCTAAGATGTCAATGGCTTCCTGGCAATCGGTGATGTCAGGCATATTTAAAGAGCTCACACTACTGGACGTATCGCCTCTGTCTGTGACCCTACTCCCTTTGGATCTTCGGCCGCTCCTGCTTTTTCCTTTGTGTTTCTTATCATCCGCTTTCTTTGCAGTGTGTGTAAAGTTTTTGTTCATGTACTTGTCTACCATCTTGGAAAAGACCTGCCCAAGAACACCGTGAGCTATGGCAGTTGGTCGTATGGCAATAGCTTTTTCCAGTACTTCCTGTGACTTCTGATAGTTTTCATTACGGTAAAAGTATCGCCCGCATTTCGTAAGGATCGACGAGTCGTTTGGAGCCAGAAGTAACGCGTCCTCGAAACACTGCTGAGCGAAAACTGACTTTGATTTGCAGTATTGTTTTATACGATTCTGTAGTCCGTAGTCCTTTCCGGTCTGACAGGTCAACAACAGTCCCATTTGTATGGCAGCTTGAACTTTCAGCGTGTCCACAGCAGACTGTTTCACTTCCAGAAAAAGATCGACTGCCTTGTATGCCTTCTGTGTTGCAGCCTTACCGCCGATTTTGTTAGACATTCTTTGGTTTGGGTGAATGGCCCGAGTGAGTGTCATGCCTAGACCTAACTTCCAGTCATATTCCAGGGGCCTAAGCTCCACGACTTCTTCAAACTGACTCACAGCCAGGCCTGTGTAGCTCGGACCCATACGAGAGTAACAGTAGGCCAACTCTGCTTTAGCTTCAACACATCTGTCGCCAAAGTCAGGAAGAGCTGACGATTCCTTCAACTTCTGTAGCCTTTCCTCAGCCTCCACCCTGCTTCCCTTCTCCCAGGCGAAGACAGCGAGATTAGCCATCGTCACGATGTTGTGGGGGTCGTCCTGCAGCACTCTTTCGCTTTCACTTTTTGCTGTGTCGTAATCGTCCAACCGGAAGCTGGTAAATGCGATAACATTGGAGTCGCGCGATCTCTGCATTATTCCGTAGTCAACATCGCCATTTCTCTGTTCTATTTCCTTTCTTTCCGCTCTCAGCCTGTCCCTGATACTCATAAGTCTGGCTCTCCTCAGGTCTTTGTACCCCTGCAGCTGATAGAGGTGGGGGAATGGCTCCAGACTCTTGAGGAAATGGTATGTTTCTGTCTGGTCAACAGTGACACTGTCTGTACAGACGAGAGAAAAAAAAAAGATATTTTCAATACACTTCTCATAGCATTTCGTTTACATCGACCACGTTAAACGTTAAATATTTAGGGCTTAACATCCACCACGTATGTGATTTCCAAGACGAGGCACCGAATAGGGTCTGAACAAATTTTGACCCCGGGACCATTCGGACGAGTGTCGAATGCTTTACCACCGAGCCACCCAGCTCCACTACAACGAAAACCCTTGTAACAATGTACATGTAAATAAATCAATAAAACGTTGAGGACAATAAGATGTCATATAGCGATCTAAATTTGCACATGTATACATTAAATAAAGTGTCATATTTTCAGAATATGCTTTTTTGCGCGCCACATATATTGACTAAATATGAGCTGCCGTAAACACAAGAGTGGTTCTTTAATTTTCACATTTGACTATTGAAAGCATTCCTTTTGAAAAAGAAAGGTTTGAATACGTGTGCGTGCACGTACACGACTACTGGGTTACTGGTCTTGGGACATCTATGTCCAAAAATAAACTTAAAAGATCAAGTTGAAACTGAGACATACATTATTTTTTAAATAAATGTGATACTAGGAGTAATGTGAGTCATCGGTTGTTGTTTTGGTTTGGGTTTATTAATGACTGCGAAATAGTCATGTTTTAGCCTAGGAGTGTTTCAAAAACAGCTGCGCGATGGCAGAGCGAAAGCGGTGGCGTCAGCGAAAACATGCAGTGCATATAAATATCAATATATCCGCCATGCAAAAGCGGTGCAAACGCGGACCAGCAGGCGTCAGCGACGCGACAAGTTATATCTCCAATAAGAACAAAAACAACAACAACAAAACCGGCGATTCTGCAGTAAAGAGATCGAGACTTTCAATATGCGACAATTTATTTCTTAACAATTCAAAACAAACTTGAATCAGGCGCAATTCCGCAAGGCGCACCGCCGTATCTATACACACAAAGCTTTTTTCCGCCTGCCGCTGAACTACTTTTTGTCTCGTCTCCAGCCGCATCACCGTCGCGTTGCTACACATGGAAACAGGTGAACCATCTTCAATGATGTAAGTTACATTACATGGTTTACACACACACACACATATATATATATATATATATATATATATATATATATATATATAATTTTTCAATAAATTCTGAGAATGCTGTGCTACTGCCATGGAAATCCAGGCTGGTAAGCTTGCATTGTGTCATCAGGACATCAGCTGTCCTTTTGTGACTGCATCGCTTATTAGATCTTTTGAGCCTTCCACTGAACACCTACTACATAAAGTAATAGGGACTACCCCCAGGCGCCCCGCAACCCGCTGGAGAATATCCAGTCCTCCCCCCGAGAGGGGAGGCTAGTGCATGAATATTCCCAAACAGATCTTGGACCTGCTGGATAGATTTAAGATTTTGCCGCCTACGACCGGTTTCGACCCAAGGTGGGTCTCATCAGGTAGGCATACGGCGTAACCTGAAATTGCAAACACAACGCATATACCAGAAGCCGCCTCCAGAATTTGACTGGTAGCAACCACTAGTGAGGCGTGGATTGCATCCCTAAAGCTTTATGGGGTGTTGCAGTGGAAGAAGACTGACTAATTTTGAAAAGGCAACACCTAGGCAATTTTGTGGTACAATTATTCATTACTTATAACAAAGGCGTCGCCCAAGCCAAAAAATGCACTCAATCATAGTAGCTCCAAGGGACATAATTTTTCAATAAATTCTGAGAATGCTGTGCTAATGCCATGGAAATCCAGGCTGGTAAGCTTGCATTGTGTCATCAGGACATCAGCTGTCCTTTTGTGACTGCATCGCTTATTAGATCTTTTGAGCCTTCCACTGAACACCTACTACATAAAGTAATAGGGACTACCCTCAGGCGCCCCGCAACACGCTGGAGAATATCCAGTCCTCCCCCCGAGAGGGGAGGCTAGTGCATGAATATTCCCAAACAGATCTTGGACCTGCTGGATAGATTTAAGATTTTGCCGCCTACGACCGGTTTCGACCCAAGGTGGGTCTCATCAGGTAGGCATACGGCGTAACCTGAAATTGCAAACACAACGCATATACCAGAAGCCGCCTCCAGAATTTGACTGGTAGCAACCACTAGTGAAGCGTGGATTGCATCCCTAAAGCTTTATGGGGTGTTGCAGTGGAAGAAGACTGACTAATTTTGAAAAGGCAACACCTAGGCAATTTTTTGGTACAATTATTCATTACTTATAACAAAGGCGTCGCCCAAGCCAAAAAATGCACTCAATCAGAGTAGCTCCAAGGGACATAATTTTTCAATAAATTCTGAGAATGCTGTGCTAATGCCATGGAAATCCAGGCTGGTAAGCTTGCATTGTGTCATCAGGACATCAGCTGTCCT
The DNA here is from genome assembly GCA_036245525.1 of Semisulcospira habei. NCBI lineage: Eukaryota > Metazoa > Mollusca > Gastropoda > Semisulcospiridae > Semisulcospira > Semisulcospira habei. The sequence goes on from BTPG01000001.1 coordinate 65,776,493, forward strand.
TTTGTGACTGCATCGCTTATTAGATCTTTTGAGCCTTCCACTGAACACCTACTACATAAAGTAATAGGGACTACCCCCAGGCGCCCCGCAACCCGCTGGAGAATATCCAGTCCTCCCCCCGAGAGGGGAGGCTAGTGCATGAATATTCCCAAACAGATCTTGGACCTGCTGGATAGATTTAAGATTTTGCCGCCTACGACCGGTTTCGACCCAAGGTGGGTCTCATCAGGTAGGCATACGGCGTAACCTGAAATTGCAAACACAACGCATATACCAGAAGCCGCCTCCAGAATTTGACTGGTAGCAACCACTAGTGAAGCGTGGATTGCATCCCTAAAGCTTTATGGGGTGTTGCAGTGGAAGAAGACTGACTAATTTTGAAAAGGCAACACCTAGGCAATTTTTTGGTACAATTATTCATTACTTATAACAAAGGCGTCGCCCAAGCCAAAAAATGCACTCAATCAGAGTAGCTCCAAGGGACATAATTTTTCAATAAATTCTGAGAATGCTGTGCTAATGCCATGGAAATCCAGGCTGGTAAGCTTGCATTGTGTCATCAGGACATCCGCTGTCCTTTTGTGACTGCATCGCTTATTAGATCTTTTGAGCCTTCCACTGAACACCTACTACATAAAGTAATAGGGACTACCCCCAGACGCCCCGCAACCCGCTGGAGAATATCCAGTCCTCCCCCCGAGAGGGGAGGCTAGTGCATGAATATTCCCAAACAGATCTTGGACCTGCTGGATAGATTTAAGATTTTGCCGCCTACGACCGGTTTCGACCCAAGGTGGGTCTCATCAGGTAGGCATACGGCGTAACCTGAAATTGCAAACACAACGCATATACCAGAAGCCGCCTCCAGAATTTGACTGGTAGCAACCACTAGTGAAGCGTGGATTGCATCCCTAAAGCTTTATGGGGTGTTGCAGTGGAAGAAGACTGACTAATTTTGAAAAGGCAACACCTAGGCAATTTTGTGGTACAATTATTCATTACTTATAACAAAGGCGTCGCCCAAGCCAAAAAATGCACTCAATCAGAGTAGCTCCAAGGGACATAATTTTTCAATAAATTCTGAGAATGCTGTGCTAATGCCATGGAAATCCAGGCTGGTAAGCTTGCATTGTGTCATCAGGACATCAGCTGTCCTTTTGTGACTGCATCGCTTATTAGATCTTTTGAGCCTTCCACTGAACACCTACTACATAAAGTAAAAGGGACTACCCCCAGGCGCCCCGCAACCCGCTGGAGAATATCCAGTCCTCCCCCCGAGAGGGGAGGCTAGTGCATGAATATTCCCAAACAGATCTTGGACCTGCTGGATAGATTTAAGATTTTGCCGCCTACGACCGGTTTCGACCCAAGGTGGGTCTCATCAGGTAGGCATACGGCGTAACCTGAAATTGCAAACACAACGCATATACCAGAAGCCGCCTCCAGAATTTGACTGGTAGCAACCACTAGTGAAGCGTGGATTGCATCCCTAAAGCTTTATGGGGTGTTGCAGTGGAAGAAGACTGACTAATTTTGAAAAGGCAACACCTAGGCAATTTTTTGGTACAATTATTCATTACTTATAACAAAGGCGTCGCCCAAGCCAAAAAATGCACTCAATCAGAGTAGCTCCAAGGGACATAATTTTTCAATAAATTCTGAGAATGCTGTGCTAATGCCATGGAAATCCAGGCTGGTAAGCTTGCATTGTGTCATCAGGACATCAGCTGTCCTTTTTTGACTGCATCGCTTATTAGATCTTTTGAGCCTTCCACTGAACACCTACTACATAAAGTAATAGGGACTACCCCCAGGCGCCCCGCAACCCGCTGGAGAATATCCAGTCCTCCCCCCGAGAGGGGAGGCTAGTGCATGAATATTCCCAAACAGATCTTGGACCTGCTGGATAGATTTAAGATTTTGCCGCCTACGACCGGTTTCGACCCAAGGTGGGTCTCATCAGGTAGGCATACGGCGTAACCTGAAATTGCAAACACAACGCATATACCAGAAGCCGCCTCCAGAATTTGACTGGTAGCAACCACTAGTGAAGCGTGGATTGCATCCCTAAAGCTTTATGGGGTGTTGCAGTGGAAGAAGACTGACTAATTTTGAAAAGGCAACACCTAGGCAATTTTGTGGTACAATTATTCATTACTTATAACAAAGGCGTCGCCCAAGCCAAAAAATGCACTCAATCAGAGTAGCTCCAAGAGACATAATTTTTCAATAAATTCTGAGAATGCTGTGCTAATGCCATGGAAATCCAGGCTGGTAAGCTTGCATTGTGTCATCAGGACATCAGCTGTCCTTTTGTGACTGCATCGCTTATTAGATCTTTTGAGCCTTCCACTGAACACCTACTACATAAAGTAATAGGGACTACCCCCAGGCGCCCCGCAACCCGCTGGAGAATATCCAGTCCTCCCCCCGAGAGGGGAGGCTAGTGCATGAATATTCCCAAACAGATCTTGGACCTGCTGGATAGATTTAAGATTTTGCCGCCTACGACCGGTTTCGACCCAAGGTGGGTCTCATCAGGTAGGCATACGGCGTAACCTGAAATTGCAAACACAACGCATATACCAGAAGCCGCCTCCAGAATTTGACTGGTAGCAACCACTAGTGAAGCGTGGATTGCATCCCTAAAGCTTTATGGGGTGTTCCAGTGGAAGAAGACTGACTAATTTTGAAAAGGCAACACCTAGGCAATTTTTTGGTACAATTATTCATTACTTATAACAAAGGCGTCGCCCAAGCCAAAAAATGCACTCAATCAGAGTAGCTCCAAGGGACATAATTTTTCAATAAATTCTGAGAATGCTGTGCTAATGCCATGGAAATCCAGGCTGGTAAGCTTGCATTGTGTCATCAGGACATCCGCTGTCCTTTTGTGACTGCATCGCTTATTAGATCTTTTGAGCCTTCCACTGAACACCTACTACATAAAGTAATAGGGACTACCCCCAGACGCCCCGCAACCCGCTGGAGAATATCCAGTCCTCCCCCCGAGAGGGGAGGCTAGTGCATGAATATTCCCAAACAGATCTTGGACCTGCTGGATAGATTTAAGATTTTGCCGCCTACGACCGGTTTCGACCCAAGGTGGGTCTCATCAGGTAGGCATACGGCGTAACCTGAAATTGCAAACACAACGCATATACCAGAAGCCGCCTCCAGAATTTGACTGGTAGCAACCACTAGTGAAGCGTGGATTGCATCCCTAAAGCTTTATGGGGTGTTGCAGTGGAAGAAGACTGACTAATTTTGAAAAGGCAACACCTAGGCAATTTTGTGGTACAATTATTCATTACTTATAACAAAGGCGTCGCCCAAGCCAAAAAATGCACTCAATCAGAGTAGCTCCAAGGGACATAATTTTTCAATAAATTCTGAGAATGCTGTGCTAATGCCATGGAAATCCAGGCTGGTAAGCTTGCATTGTGTCATCAGGACATCAGCTGTCCTTTTGTGACTGCATCGCTTATTAGATCTTTTGAGCCTTCCACTGAACACCTACTACATAAAGTAATAGGGACTACCCCCAGGCGCCCTGCAACCCGCTGGAGAATATCCAGTCCTCCCCCCGAGAGGGGAGGCTAGTGCATGAATATTCCCAAACAGATCTTGGACCTGCTGGATAGATTTAAGATTTTGCCGCCTACGACCGGTTTCGACCCAAGGTGGGTCTCATCAGGTAGGCATACGGCGTAACCTGAAATTGCAAACACAACGCATATACCAGAAGCCGCCTCCAGAATTTGACTGGTAGCAACCACTAGTGAAGCGTGGATTGCATCCCTAAAGCTTTATGGGGTGTTGCAGTGGAAGAAGACTGACTAATTTTGAAAAGGCAACACCTAGGCAATTTTGTGGTACAATTATTCATTACTTATAACAAAGGCGTCGCCCAAGCCAAAAAATGCACTCAATCAGAGTAGCTCCAAGGGACATAATTTTTCAATAAATTCTGAGAATGCTGTGCTAATGCCATGGAAATCCAGGCTGGTAAGCTTGCATTGTGTCATCAGGACATCAGCTGTCCTTTTGTGACTGCATCGCTTATTAGATCTTTTGAGCCTTCCACTGAACACCTACTACATAAAGTAAAAGGGACTACCCCCAGGCGCCCCGCAACCCGCTGGAGAATATCCAGTCCTCCCCCCGAGAGGGGAGGCTAGTGCATGAATATTCCCAAACAGATCTTGGACCTGCTGGATAGATTTAAGATTTTGCCGCCTACGACCGGTTTCGACCCAAGGTGGGTCTCATCAGGTAGGCATACGGCGTAACCTGAAATTGCAAACACAACGCATTATACCAGAAGCCGCCTCCAGAATTTGACTGGTAGCAACCACTAGTGAAGCGTGGATTGCATCCCTAAAGCTTTATGGGGTGTTGCAGTGGAAGAAGACTGACTAATTTTGAAAAGGCAACACCTAGGCAATTTTGTGGTACAATTATTCATTACTTATAACAAAGGCGTCGCCCAAGCCAAAAAATGCACTCAATCAGAGTAGCTCCAAGGGACATAATTTTTCAATAAATTCTGAGAATGCTGTGCTAATGCCATGGAAATCCAGGCTGGTAAGCTTGCATTGTGTCATCAGGACATCAGCTGTCCTTTTGTGACTGCATCGCTTATTAGATCTTTTGAGCCTTCCACTGAACACCTACTACATAAAGTAAAAGGGACTACCCCCAGGCGCCCCGCAACCCGCTGGAGAATATCCAGTCCTCCCCCCGAGAGGGGAGGCTAGTGCATGAATATTCCCAAACAGATCTTGGACCTGCTGGATAGATTTAAGATTTTGCCGCCTACGACCGGTTTCGACCCAAGGTGGGTCTCATCAGGTAGGCATACGGCGTAACCTGAAATTGCAAACACAACGCATTATACCAGAAGCCGCCTCCAGAATTTGACTGGTAGCAACCACTAGTGAAGCGTGGATTGCATCCCTAAAGCTTTATGGGGTGTTGCAGTGGAAGAAGACTGACTAATTTTGAAAAGGCAACACCTAGGCAATTTTGTGGTACAATTATTCATTACTTATAACAAAGGCGTCGCCCAAGCCAAAAAATGCACTCAATCAGAGTAGCTCCAAGGGACATAATTTTTCAATAAATTCTGAGAATGCTGTGCTAATGCCATGGAAATCCAGGCTGGTAAGCTTGCATTGTGTCATCAGGACATCAGCTGTCCTTTTGTGACTGCATCGCTTATTAGATCTTTTGAGCCTTCCACTGAACACCTACTACATAAAGTAATAGGGACTACCCCCAGGGGCCCCGCAACCCGCTGGAGAATATACAGTCCTCCCCCCGAGAGGGGAGGCTATAATAATAATTTTCAAAATTAGTCAGTCTTCTTCCACTGCAACACCCCATAAAGCTTTAGGGATGCAATCCACGCTTCACTAGTGGTTGCTACCAGTCAAATTCTGGAGGCGGCTTCTGGTATATGCGTTGTGTTTGCAATTTCAGGTTACGCCGTATGCCTACCTGATGAGACCCACCTTGGGTCGAAACCGGTCGTAGGCGGCAAAATCTTAAATCTATCCAGCAGGTCCAAGATCTGTTTGGGAATATTCATGCACTAGCCTCCCCTCTCGGGGGGAGGACTGGATATTCTCCAGCGGGTTGCGGGGCGCCTGGGGGTAGTCCCTATTACTTTATGTAGTAGGTGTTCAGTGGAAGGCTCAAAAGATCTAATAAGCGATGCAGTCACAAAAGGACAGCTGATGTCCTGATGACACAATGCAAGCTTACCAGCCTGGATTTCCATGGCATTAGCACAGCATTCTCAGAATTTATTGAAAAATTATGTCCCTTGGAGCTACTCTGATTGAGTGCATTTTTTGGCTTTGGCGACGCCTTTGTTATAAGTAATGAATAATTGTACCACAAAATTGCCTAGGTGTTGCCTTTTCAAAATTAGTCAGTCTTCTTCCACTGCAACACCCCATAAAGCTTTAGGGATGCAATCCACGCTTCACTAGTGGTTGCTACCAGTCAAATTCTGGAGGCGGCTTCTGGTATATGCGTTGTGTTTGCAATTTCAGGTTACGCCGTATGCCTACCTGATGAGACCCACCTTGGGTCGAAACCGGTCGTAGGCGGCAAAATCTTAAATCTATCCAGCAGGTCCAAGATCTGTTTGGGAATATTCATGCACTAGCCTCCCCTCTCGGGGGGGAGGACTGGATATTCTCCAGCGGGTTGCGGGGCGCCTGGGGGTAGTCCCTATTACTTTATGTAGTAGGTGTTCAGTGGAAGGCTCAAAAGATCTAATAAGCGATGCAGTCACAAAAGGACAGCTGATGTCCTGATGACACAATGCAAGCTTACCAGCCTGGATTTCCATGGCATTAGCACAGCATTCTCAGAATTTATTGAAAAATTATGTCCCTTGGAGCTACTCTGATTGAGTGCATTTTTTGGCTTGGGCGACGCCTTTGTTATAAGTAATGAATAAGTGTACCACAAAATTGCCTAGGTGTTGCCTTTTCAAAATTAGTCAGTCTTCTTCCACTGCAACACCCCATAAAGCTTTAGGGATGCAATCCACGCTTCACTAGTGGTTGCTACCAGTCAAATTCTGGAGGCGGCTTCTGGTATATGCGTTGTGTTTGCAATTTCAGGTTACGCCGTATGCCTACCTGATGAGACCCACCTTGGGTCGAAACCGGTCGTAGGCGGCAAAATCTTAAATCTATCCAGCAGGTCCAAGATCTGTTTGGGAATATTCATGCCCTAGCCTCCCCTCTCGGGGGGAGGACTGGATATTCTCCAGCGGGTTGCGGGGCGCCTGGGGGTAGTCCCTATTACTTTATGTAGTAGGTGTTCAGTGGAAGGCTCAAAAGATCTAATAAGCGATGCAGTCACAAAAGGACAGCTGATGTCCTGATGACACAATGCAAGCTTACCAGCCTGGATTTCCATGGCATTAGCACAGCATTCTCAGAATTTATTGAAAAATTATGTCCCTTGGAGCTACTCTGATTGAGTGCATTTTTTGGCTTGGGCGACGCCTTTGTTATAAGTAATGTATATATATATATATATATATATATATATATATATATATATATATATATATATATATATATATATATATATATATATATATATATATATATATATATATATATATATATTATATATATATATATATATATAAAACAGCGAAGTGCATAGGCTATGCTGCATGTATGTTTTAGTGAACGCTAACCACGGACTATAATAGGCCAGTGAAAATAATATATCCATATTATGATTAATGGCGAAAGGTAACTTACACAATTTCATAAGTTGTTAATTTATTACTGCTGCGTATTATTCTGCGTATCAAGCAATAGTGTGTACGTTGCACGGAAACTGTCACGACACGGGTTTTTTTTTTTCCCCCTGTTCTTGTAGGGGAGTTAAATTTAGAGGGGTGACAGGGATTAGTTAGTCACTGGACATAACAATAGCATAGGTGAGTTTTTTTAGCCTTTACACGAGGAATTGCTGCCGTACGAAGGTCAAAGGACGGCGCGTGACGCACGTGATTGCTCAGTCAGCGCGATCGGGTGGTTCAGTCTTGATTCAAGTGAACTTTCATCGCACGATTTACTGAGCGCATTTTTAATAAACCGTGATATATCCAAATTGTTAGTCAGTCGCTTTCCAACAGCAAACAAAGAGAGTCTCTTTCCAACAGCGAACGAAACAGCAGTCTCCGAGGGAGGACTTTCAGGCGTGGTTCGCCATTAGCTGAAGCCCTCAAGCAGTTGTGCCGTTCCCCTGTTACGGCCCTGCAATACGGTTCTGGTCGCCCCGGAGCAGGTGCCCTGACAAGGAGAGAGAGAAAAGCTGCGACGACTTTACCCCTGGCTTGTCTTGTTTTTGTTTGTCTTCGTCTCAGCCGGGGCGTCTTCACGAATGACAGTGAGAACACGCAACAATTCTTTAGTGGCCATATTCTCGGGGTTTGTCTGTGTTTGCTTGTTATTATTCTTTTGGTTAGTGGGTACTGGGGGGGGGCCAAGGGTAAGAACGTAAAAATGCCAATTATTTTATTTGGTAGTATTTAGCGTCGGAGTGTAAATTTGGAAGTGAGTCATGTGATAATGTGTAAATATGCATTTTGTTGAGTTTGAATTTATTATTGTTTTGGGAGAGAGGTGAAGGAACATAAAAGACGGCAGTTAAAGTTGTGGTAAGGGTGATGTGATTACCTTTCTTCTGTTGTTATTTATTCATATGTGTATTTTTGCACCCTTGTTTTGGTGCATCCAAAAGATCCCAAAGATAAAAAAAAAAAAACTAAAAAACTAAGTGGCTAAGTCTGCCGCCGTGCTGTGCGAAAGGCCTGGTTCGTTGTGAGAGTGGAGGCTGGCTGTGTCACTCCGCCTCGTGGGACTACCACGCCGTACCTGAGTACTGTTGCGAGCGTCGCGGCACGCCCCGTGTTTAGCCAGGTCGGGTCGTCCCATCTAGCGTTATTAACTTATTTAAGTAAAGTTTCGTCCAGTTGTAAACTTGTAAAGGACGTTGCGAGATTAATTTCATTTCCTTGTGGTGACAATAGTTTGAGAGGAACTTTGTCACAGTGACAGAAATATTGTGTATTCTGAAATATTGTATCATTCAAAAGGAGTCATGTGCTATGAAGAACCTTATCGCGGAAGCAAGAGCGTTAAGCTGAGCTAAGCTTGACGGTTGTGCTTCCGTCGAGGAGGTTCAGTGACTTGTGAACTATACCAAGTTTTCCCAATTTTCATTTGTATTTCGTTAAGGATATTTGTTTTATTATATATTTGTTATTTTGTATTATTGTGTATAATGGATATTCGGATTGTCGAGTTTGGACGTGTGTGTGTCTGTGTGTGTGTGTGTGTGTGTGTGTGTGTGTGTGTGTGTGTGTGTGTGTGTGTGTGTGTGTGTGTGTGTGTGTGTGTGTGTGTGTGTGTGTGTGTGTGTGTGTGTGTGTGTGTGTGTGTGTGTGTGTGTGTGTGTGTGTGTGTGTGTGTGTGTGTGTGTGTGTGTGTGTGTGTGTGTGTGTGTGTGTGTGTGTGTGTGTGTGTGTGTGTGTGTGTGTGTGTGTGTGTGTGTGTGTGTGTGTGTGTGTGTGTGTGTGTGTGTGTGTGTGTGTGTGTGTGTGTGTGTGTGTGTGTGTGTGTGTGTGTGTGTGTGTGTGTGTGTGTGTGTGTGTGTGTGTGTGTGTGTGTGTGTGTGGTGTGTGTGTGTGTGTGTGTGTGTGTGTGTGTGTGTGTGTGTGTGTGTGTGTGTGTGTGTGTGTGTGTGTGTGTGTGTGTGTGTGTGTGTGTGTGTGTGTGTGTGTGTGTGTGTGTGTGTGTGTGTGTGTGTGTGTGTGTGTGTGTGTGTGTGTGTGTGTGGTGTGTGTGTGTGTGTGTGTGTGTGTGTGTGTGTGTGTGTGTGTGTGTGTGTGTGTGTGTGTGTGTGTGTGTGTGTGTGTGTGTGTGTGTGTGTGTGTGTGTGTGTGTGTGTGTGTGTGTGTGTGTGTGTGTGTGTGTGTGTGTGTGTGTGTGTGTGTGTGTGTGTGTGTGTGTGTGTGAATGTGATGTGTGAGTGCGTGGTTAGGATTGAGTGAGGATATTTTTTATTGTTGTTATTTTTATATGTAATAAATGTTGTCGTAATTGTTCCTCTGGTGTTTGTGTTAGTGTAGGTTGGTTCATCTCAAGTGGTAGCGCTCATAGTTCGCGCCCCGGAAGCGGGGGTCGTGACAGAAACCATTACACAAAGCCTCTGTCGCTCTTCACCACTAAGACAAAGCACAGTGTAGATCACATGAGTAACACTTTGAACTAGGACTTGGAATTTATTTTTAAAAAAACAGGAAATGCGAGATTGGCAAAGCCGCCTTATGGCCCACGTGCTAGGTCGATTGGCATTCTGTTTCAGACATTCTGTGATCTCTACTTTTCCAACAGGTAACTCAAATGAGCACGTGTTAGAGTTCGTTGATGTAACTACGGACTTGGCCTTTGTAACTGAAAAATCTATATTGGGTGAATGTATAATTTTCATTAATATTCGTTTACCTCCCTTGACCTTTATCTTTTGTACGTGATCAACCAAATAAGTACACACAGGGAAGGTCTTATCATATACATTAACGAGATTTACACCCGAATGTCTTCACTAAATTAGTAACATATATATATATATATATATATATATATATATATATATATATATATATATATATATATATATATATATATATATATATATATATATATATATATATATATATTTCATCTAAGATATAGTGTTCTCATTTTAAATGATATACCTTTAATTAATTTAGACTCTTAGATTAATATGCGTGTGTGTTGTGTGTATGTGGTAGATGAGCGTGGGTGTGTGAGTGTGCACGTGTTGTTTTGTGATAGTTGTCTAGTTTTAAATTTTGTACAGTGTGTGTAGTGCATTGGGTTTGTGTGATAGAGTATTAATTATTTCTTATTGTTGACTGCGATGCTTGTAATGGTAACGACACCAACACACATTCCTATGTTTTATGTTTCTTAAGGCAAATGGCAATAAAAAGTATCTGTCTGTCTGTTTGTCAGTCTTATTATTATCGATCATCGTGCCAGTTTTGTTGAAAAGTGTGACCCAGTGCCTATATACAACTAAAAGACCTATTGCACACATCTGCTTACCTCTCATGATCTTCTGCCTTTCTGATAGGTCAACGAAATTAGTACGCATAGGAAGGTCTTATCATCAGGTATGAAGCTTTCACGCTGTTTGAGGAAACAAATGTTTTCTTCAAAGATAGAAGTTTGTAATTACTTACAGGCCCAATGTGGCTTTGGCCTGAGGTCTTAAGTTCTGTGCACAGTCTGAATCGGTTATATTGTGCGAGTTGGCCATTTGTAATGCTTAATAGTGGTTCATTTATGCTCAGAGGTAACTGCAGATGCCACTTTCTTATCCTCTCCCCCTTATTAAACTTCCTTGGGACATGTCTTTTCTTCTCTGTAGATAGTGCAAGTGTCACTTTCAATAACGCCTTTAAATCCAAAAGATAATGCCGCCATTGTGCTACGGATAGATTCAGAATTCATTCTTGGTTAGTGCCTGACTGCTCTGGCTTCCTGTCCGATTGGAGTGACAGGTTGCACATGCATTTTAGGCAGTTCTCTGGTGTGACTTCTGCTTGAGAACGAACACCTGAGAGTCATAAATGAAGCTGATGATCATGCAGATGGCTTTTCATATTCTGTGCACTATTGCTAATGATAACCATTGCTTGGCCAATTTCTCCGATACAAATTGCGGTCTCCGTTCGGGTCTGTGTGATATGTTTTAAGTCCCTTCTGTTTATAGAATGGGTGCGTTGGGGCGCATCCTCTAGCATGCCCATGACGCCGTAGGCGGGCAGTTCTTAAGCTATGATGACAATAAAGTAACGCAAGAATAATTACGTCATGAATGGCTACGCTAACCTTGCTGCTGAACGCACATTTGGCGCGAAACGCCGTGTGTGTATGTGTGTGTGTGTGTGTGTGTGTGTGTGTGTGTGTGTGTGTGTGTGTGTGTGTGTGTGTGTGTGTGTGTGTGTGCGTGCGTGCGTGTGTGTGTGTGTGTGTGTGTGTGGCGGTCTGTGTGACAACGACTAGATGGACAGACAAGCTTGAAACCCTAGATATGTTTCCTACGTGAATTCTCCCGAAGCAGTTTTAACGTCTCTTCTATTTATAGAAGAGACTTTTTTAGGACGGGACGCGGTGGTGCGATTTCTAAAGAACACACACGACATCATATAGTCTAGCAGCTGCCCTTCATAGAGTACGATCAGCCGTTTACGAGATAGTGATTTTCTAGAGAGTAACAAAGGTCTGGGTATATCAAAATGAAGTCTAGTTTGAATAAAAGCAGTGCGCACTCGTTTTAAACCGCCGGAGGATGGAGACATTTTTCTGTAGCACATTTTGTTTCTAGTTCGCCTGCAGACGAAACCAGGACATTCGCAGCCATGTTCCCAGGGGATCAGTAGTTTACGCGGGTCTCATTGTTCCTGTATTCAGTGATAGTATGCACTATATGTCACTTAAAAGGATTTCATTTATTTTTTTAATACAATTTGCACACTTAGGTATATTAAGAGAAGAAGCAGTTACGAAAAGGCTTGCCTTGAACTCAAATATCGTTACTCAACAATAAGGTATCCCAAACTGATCACGTGATCAAAACATCGGCACACGCGGATTTCCCTGCGATGAATTTCGATGTACCGGCGAGTTCTTTTTGATTTGTTCTACAGAAGCGTGTTTGTTTCCCAAAAAGGCGAACATGCAACGTTGCTTTGTGCATTTTTACATCTTGATAAAGGTTTGTCACGTTTATTTTCATTCACTTTACCATCGCTTTGCCCGTTTCATTTCGACACCACAGCAAAAAAAAAAAAAAAAAAAAAAAAAAGGCTATCTTCGAAACCTATGTCCGAAGTGCAACATGTTGCATGCTGTAAAAGAGTGCCACACCACTAGGTTGTAACTGTCATGGCTGAACAAAGTTTCGGAACTTGATTAATTATTATTATACTGTAACACTTAATTCAATCAGTTGTACTGGCAAGCTATGTTGTGATGTGCGATCAGTGCCATGCAGTCTCGATCAGTGATCACTGATGGTACAGTACACTTGACACGTAAAAAATACACAGCACAATGTGAACACGCTTGGAAGTTCATGCAATGCTTTGTTTAAAATTAAACCCTATCTTGCTAGCAGTAGCCTATTGCACAAAAGAGGAACTATTTTGCTGCTCATGCATAGTTAAGTTTGTCTGCATTATTGCAGTTTGCTGCAAGATTCTTAGCAGCTGGCATTAGCACTGACACTCATATATTTGGGGATTAAAACGAGAAAGAAAACGGAGACAGGTAACACAGAGTGATCAAATGAATGAGATATGCTTTGTGATGAACAGCTATTTAAAGTAAGTGGGGGGGGGGGGGAGGCACATACTTTATATTGTGCACGTACTATTTCTTTCAGTGTTTCCATCACCCATCATTAACACCATTGGCCTCGATGAGTTCTCATGTTTTATTTGAGTGATTTACAAAATACATGTACTTGCTGCTGTTATATTATTTTCTTACTGGCTTTGACATTTCGCTGTAAGATTTACAGTCCCATACTTTAAGCCTGTCCCGACTAACGCACATGGAGGTTGACTGTATCATTGATATGTGTGTGTATATGTATCGTTTTGTTTGAGGTGGCAGTTTTGGCCTCACCTTTAAGTTTGGTGACCCTGTGCATGTGGCCACCAGTACTATTTACAGAACTGATGGCTGCACTAGTGTGATTAACTGTACACATGAGATTTTTAGGTGAGCAGCTAAAATACAGGCAGTCAATACAAGCCACTTTCTTAACCTCAAATCTCTATATATAGGTTTTACAGCCCACTAATGGCAAGTAATGCCCATTAGTATACAATTGTGCATGTCTTTTGTGGGTGTTCTGTGGTTTTCCTTATCAATGTGAACTGGGCAGCCTATTGTTTGAAGTGATCAGTAGTGGCATTTAAAGGGAGGGGGGGGGGAGGCACATACTTTATAATATTGTGCACATACTATTTCTTTCAGTGTTTCCATCACCCATCATAACACCATTGGCCTCGATGAGTTCTCATGTTTTATTTGAGTGATTTACAAAATACATGTACTTGCTGCTGTTATATTATTTTCTTACTGGCTTTGACATTTCGCTGTAAGATTTACAGTCCCATACTTTAAACCTGTCCTGACTATCGCACATGGAGGTTGACTGTATCATTGATATGTGTGTGTAGGTATCGTTTTGTTTGAGGTGGCAGTTTTGGCCTCACCTTTAAGTTTGGTGCCCCTGTGCATGTGGCCACCAGTACTATTTACAGAACCGATGGCTGCATGTGCAGTGTGATTAACTGTACACATGAGATTTTTAGGTGAGCAGCTAAAATACAGGCAGTCAATACAAGCCACTTTCTTAACCTCAAATCTCTATATATAGATTTTACAGCCCACTAATGCTCATCAGTATACAATTGTGCATGTCTTTTGTGGGTGTTCTGCAGTTTTCCTTATCAATGTGAACTGGGCAGCCTATTGTTTGAAGTGATCAGTGGTGGCCTCATCTATAATGTATGTATGCATTTGTCCACTAGTATTGTTTACAAAGATGCTGTTTACAGAACTAGTGGCTGAGTATGCATATTAGTTCTGTTATTGTTATCAGGTGTGGCCTTATCTGTAAGTTTTGGTGCCCCTGTGCATCACTGCATGAGGCCAACATTACTTTTCACAGAACTGATGGCTGCATGTGCATTGTGATTAACTGTACACATGAGATTTTTAGGTTAGGCTAAAATACAGGCAGTCAATACAAGCCACTTTTTAAATCTCAAATCTCTATATACACATGTATATAGGTTTTACAGTCCACTAATGCCCATCAGTATACAATTGTGCATGTCTTTTGTGGGTGTTCTGCGGTTTTGTATGTGGGGTGGGGTTGAAAGCGGGGCAGTATGGCACCTATTACTGTGTATGTACAAAACCTACATTACCCAAAAACATGAATAAATAATTTAAATAGTTATTTGGGTTTAACGCCACGCAGGCGACTACGGCCACCCTCATGATGGTTAAATGAATAAGATAAAGTAAGTCAAAGATACCTGGGGCATATGAATGCTAAGTAAAGGATAGATTATGAACATGCACAGATATACATTCTTTTGGTGGGTGTTCTGCGGTTTTGTGTGTGTAACTGGAGTGGGGTTGGGAGCGAGCGGTATGGCACCTATGACAATGTACATGTATAAGACATTTATTCACCAAGTAAAACGTTATAAGGATTTTTGTGTGGCATGGCAACAGTAAAATACATCCTCACTTGCAGGGCATTCATCGGCTTTAATAGGCATGCTAGACTAAACCTCTGACAGTGAAGTAACAAGATAAAAATTACGTCATGTCTAGTTACGCAAACCTCGCTATAGAACTTACTTATGGCGCAAAAGGCCGTGTGTATGTGTGTGTCTGTGTGTGTGTGTGTGTGTGTGTGTGTGTGTGTGTGTGCGTGCGTGCGTGCGTGCGTGCGTGCGTGCGTGCGTGCGTGCGTGCGTGCGTGCGTGCGTGCGCGCGTGCGTATGTATGTAAACAACAGAATCTCCGAAGATTGCGTAGTACATGCTTGAAATTAGGGGAGTTGCTTCATTCAGTGGGTGCCTAGGAGCCCCTCCGAATATTTTGAAATTGGATTTCTCATTGAAGAGTTAAATGGCCGTTTGTAGGAAGTCGGTTGATCCACATTAGAGTCCGCTATGTTCATTATATTCACTTGCGGTTTTGTATATATCCGGATTGGATAAAGACATTGATGAGTTCGTTAGCCAGCGTTATATATTTTGAACTTTTCCTTTAAAAATTAATTCTATGAAGAAATGAGGGATGAACCATAACCCACAAAGTCCCTTCTATATGAGAGCTGTCCTCGCTGTCAAGTGTCTCTACCTTTTGTCTTTGCGGACCTGATTCTGATGTTGAAATATCTCCTATTGAAAAAGTCTCGCAGATCTGCCAATGCGCCAATGAGCTCTATAAAGGGCGCAGGACATACGCGTCATTGGTTTGTCAAACGTATTTTGTCATGACGTAAGTTTTAGTTTTTACGTAATTTTATATTTTACGTGACATGAGTTTCACTTTCGCTTCATAGGCTTGAGTGCAATTTCAGTCTTGCTATCATTTGTGTGAAAGCAGGTAGACTTTACCTAGCTACATGATATACTAAGTACACAGGTCACTTGCATGCTCTTCTGAAAGCGCGTCGATGTGTGTGTGTGTGTGTGCGTGTTAGTGCGTGCGTGCGCGCGCACTCCAAACATCTCCAAGAGGCATAGATCCTCATGCGCCCGGAGATGCGCGCATGTTTGTTTGAGAGAGAGCGAGAGTGAGAGAAAGATAGAGAGAGAGAGAAATGAAATGAAATGAAACTTTATTTTTCAAGGATAAATGATTAGGTACACACACACTGATATACTGATACCAGTCCGCACACACACACACACACACACACACACACACACACACACACACACACACACACACACACACACACACACACACACACACACACACACACACACTGACACCAATCTAAACATCGAACATTAAACATTAAAAAATTATGACGTTATCTGCTGCACTTACAAATATGCTAGAACATATTAGAAGACATAAAGAGGGCATGTCTTCTCTTCCGCTGAGGTTTTAAAACAAAGGAAATGACATAGAACACCTCCGCAAGTCTAAAGTATTATGATACATGAATATGAATAAGGAAATGTTTCTGCAGTCAATAACGGTCTGTAAAAGAAAAATATGAAAATTATGTTTTCACGTATGCAGTTGGTTCTTGAAAGTTCGTAAAGAAGGTGCTGCTTTAATGTCTGCAGGAACTGTGTTCCATAATTTTGCACCAGAGTAGGAGAGGGACGTCTTGTAAATATCTAAGCGGGGCCTTGGTACTACCAGATTGTTCCCTGATGTTCGACTACATGCGTCTTATTTCAGTTTTATTGCAGCTGCAAACAATCCTGCCTCAACATGGTGTTCGTGTGTGATTTGATCACAATAGCGATCGCGTGAACTATATGTATGGGCACTGCCGTGGACAAATTCTAGAACACACAGGTTAGCTACCATTTGCTCTTGATGTACTATGGTTTTAATCCTAAAATCCTGTGTCACGTGAGCGTGTGTAGTGCTGGGTTCCGTTTGCGGCGCTTTGAGCCGATCGCAGAATTGGGTAAAGTGCCTACCCAAGTAGCAAAAAGTCTTCGGGCCCACTGCGGCCACCGTAGGCCCGAGGTCTTTTGTTTACTGGGTTTATAAATTACAATGACCAGTGTTAATTGGGGAGTCAATTTATATATTTGTTTTCCTCTCTACGTCACACGACCAGTCACTTTAGCGCAAACCGTACCATGTGACCGTGATATAAAAAACCCGGTAGCGAAAAATGCGGACGTTTTGTAGCCCTCTCGATAATAATAATAAAGGTAATTTGTATAGCGCCTAATCACCAAGGTGCTTTAGGCGCTTTACAATTGCAGTATATGAAACACAAAGCAAAATACAAAAACAAGCACATACAACAACAAAAATACATTGATTTACAAGGAGCAGAAAACTCACACACACACACACACACACACACACACACACACACACACACACACACATACACACACACACACACACACACACATGATGAGTCGGCAGACAAAATGGTCTTTACGTATATGCAACAGAGAAAAGGTGTGTTTTAAGCTTGGATTTGAAAATGGAAAGAGATGATGAGTGACGCACATCAGCTGGGAGAGCGTTCCATGTAATGGGACCAAAATACGAAGATGCACAATGGCCTTGAGTGACCTTATTACGTCTAGGGATACGGAAAACACGAGTGTCTGAAGCAGAGAGTAGTGAGCGGGACGGTGTATACAGCTGGACAAGATCAGATAAGTAAGGAGGGGCAAAACCAGAGATGATGTTGAAACAAATAACACAGACTTTATACTGACGCATCTTTTCAGTAGCTGAGCTGACCCTTCGCACCACGTGAATGTCCTGTGTCTGTCTTGTACTGTGTTTGTCTTCAGAGTTAATGCGTGTGTGTGTCACGTGAGCGTGCGTGTTGGGTGCAGTTCACGGCGCTTTGAGCCGATTCGCAGAATTGGGAAAAAGCGCCTATATAATAACCGGTATTATTATCTTGGATGCCAGTTTTGTTCTATAAAAGATCGCCAAACGTTCTAAAGTAAACAGTTACGTAGTGTTGTTCGAAACAACAAGCACACACAGTACTGGAGACGGCAACGTCATGACATATTTTAAATTACGTCATAAGTCTATTATGTATAAAGGTATATTCCTTTTACGTCAGTCATGTCTGGCGTGATCCAGGTCGCAAGATGTCTTCTTGATTTCTTTTACGAAACTAGTGGAGGAATGAAAACAAATACGTTATTGGTCGGAGGGGTTCGCTGCACGGACCCTTGTAGGCCTGAGGGAGGTCAAAGGAACCATTGTACCCCTCAGGCCTTCGGCCTTCGGGGTACAATGTTTCCTTTGACCTACATCTGGCCTACAAGGGTCCATGTAGCATACCCCTCCGATCAATAACTTATAATGTAGCCGAGTAATTTTCATCAGTACTGACGGCCTTGGTCCGTCGGAATGGAATGTGTTACGCCTCTTCCCAAAGGACCATACAATATAAATATTTTAAAAAAACTGTCACTCTGTTCTACTATTATTTTCTGGCGGTAAGAACCATCGCAAACCACTCTAACTAATGGATTCGACATAAAACTGTCCCTATAATTGCACGTTGGCTGAAAGCAAACTTTTGTCGACATGTCTATTATGCCTGTTACATTTTAGAAGTTTGCAAATTTCCATATAGCAAACATCACTTATAACCACAAATAAATCTTTGTTTCCTGCGCATTTGTTATATTCAAAGTTTACTGTGTGTATATAAAATTAAAATACCTGCAGATGCCATGGCACTAAATTGCAGCGAAGTTCTCGCACTCCACGGGCGAACGATGTCACTGTGCATCTATCTTCCCAGCTGATGGTATAAGACAGCCAGCCGTTGCCTGACCAGAATGTTTGCTTGGGTTTTCTTTTTCGTCTGTGCAGTCTCTTAAAACAATCACTCTGTCACAAATCCTCAAACCCCCTCGTAAGACCTATGTGTACGGTTGTTTACGGCGCGTTATTATTTTATATGCGACCAGTTGTTGCGAGAATGTTCTATGCAAACATCAAGTCAAAAAGACCTTTGCCACTCGCGCTGTGTTCAAAGAGCGTTGGTACGTGGCTTGTTTGCTTCGTCATATCTTGCTCTCTATCAGTAGCAGCACACACACACACACACACACACACACACACACACACACACACACACACACACACACACACACACACACATACACACACACACACACGCACACACACACACACACTGTACACACTTACACTCACACGTACACACACACACGCACACACACTGTACACAGTTGCGCACACACGTACACACACACACACGCACGGGCGCACGCACGCGCGCGCACACACACACTTCTAGAAAATGTATCTTTATTCTGCTTTCGACACAAAACGAAATGATCTGGTATCACTGCAAGTAAAACAAGAATTTTAATTATAAGACATTACCTTTATATTCTAGTTTTAAAATATGAAACAGGTATGCCGTGTTTGCGCTCGAGCACACCCATTTTGCGCTCTCCAAGCAATGTGCTTAACCCTTTCACTGCCGAACAAAGTGAACGCCATCTTATTGCAAGAGGCATAGATCCTCTTGAGCCCCCGCGACTGCGGGGACTCATGAGGATCTATGCCTATTAATGAGGCCATTTCGTGTCTATATTCTTTGGACAATCGATGCTTTTGGCCGTTCCGCCGCAGTGAACGGAGATTTCAGACACAAAATGCGCGTCCGTTGGCGGTCAAGGGGTTAAATTCATGATAAATTACGTCAGCTGTACCAGGTTGTGTGCTGACCGATGCAGCGACGGTTTTTTTTTTTCCAACACAGAGAAGCCTGTACTTTCACTTTGTATTCAAAGTACAGTCCCAGTAGGTTGGCCGTTATCTATATGGGCGCATGACTTTCCAGAAAGCAAAGGTCCTCGGGACGACGTCGGCTGCAATGGGACCGCGCACGACTGTGCGCGGGCCCAATGCGGCCGACATGAGCCCAAGGGTCCTTTGCTTACCATGTTTTGCCATAAATAACCTACTTCTAGTCACCTGTCGATTGTGACACAACGGTGTAAGACTTTTGAACCTGTGATAAAACGTCGTTCGCTTAACAACCGACATATTTTTAGTCATGAAAACTGCTCTACAACAGAAAATTAGTTCTTTTTGTGATTACGCTATGAAGACATTGTTATTGAAACACTTGCATTTCTCACAGTTTCCTTTTCATCAAAATGGACTAGTCTATAGATGATTTTCATGTGTATGTCCAAAAGTATGTCCAGTATGACAACAAACATTTTTCTCTACTGAGTGACAGGAAAAAGTTCTTTAGTCATTTTCCTTAGATGAGACAACAGAAATACAGATGACTGAAGAACTTTTTTTTTGTAAAATGTGGTAATCGCACGAAGAACTGTGTTTTGTGATTTAAATTGACCGAGTATATCAACCGTAACAACCAACACTGATTGTTACAGAAAACTTAATTTCAAAAGGAATAAAATAGTCTCCAGACTTCCACCTGTGAGAATAGGTTATACAATTAATTTTTTTTAAGAAAATAATTAAAAAAGATAAACTGACTTAATGTGATCATATATATCACCGTATGCCCACCGAAACAATCAACATTTTCAGAAAGGGCCAGATTTAATTATTCGTTGCTGGAAATCATCAAGTAATTTCACATGCCAGATGCATCAAAACTAACAAGTGCCTAAAATAAGCCTATTTTAAAGACATCTCTGTTGGTTGTTACGTTTTGTACAAACGATCTTTTGTCACAGGCTCTTGTATAAAATCTCAGGGAGAGAAGGCCGAAGTTATGGCTAAAGTTGTTCCCCTGATTCGAAGCGCCAATAACGCTCCGAGTCATAAGCACAACTCTTGTCATAACTTCGGTTTTCTCCCCCTGCGTCATGCTGCAGCTTCGTCCACCTCTCAAGCGTTCCCTATAATACTACTACTACTACTACGACTACTACTACTACTACTAATAATAATAATAATAATAATAATAATAATAATAATAATAATAATAATAATAATAATAATAATAATAATAATAATAAAAATTAATACTAATGTAATTTGTATAGCACATAACCTCCAAATCAATGATGCTGTAAGTGCTTTATAAATATATTATTTTAAAAAATGTTGTCATAAGATAATGTAAGTTTTATTGCCATATGTTCGTTGTGTACAAAAACAATATAACACACAAATTTATTCTGATGTGGATCGAACACTCACATCGCACATGTATCACATCCGTCATTTTTTTTTCCCCTGCCGCATTGAAAATATGGTAGACTTTGTAATGGGGCTGGACGGAGCGCGTTCCGTAGCATGCAAAGGACATAACAGGCGGGCGGGCATGAGACTGTGGCAAAGAAGAAACAATATCAAAATAACGTCACGGGAGGCTACTCTAACATTGCTGTTGAACGTACTTTTGGCGGGAAGAGCCGTGTTTCTGTGTGTGTGTGTGTGTGTGTGTGTGTGTGTGTGTGTGTGTGTGTGTGTGTGTGTGTGTGTGTGTGTGTGTGTGTGTGTGTGTGAGAGAGAGAGAGAGAGAGAGAGAGAGAGAGAGAGAGAGAGGAAGAGTTTTAGGACCATGGAGCAGTTTACTTATTCCAATTGACACGCATCTAATTCAACATCATCCTGCACTATAAGATTAAGTGCACAATTGTACATACATATTAATAATAAAGGGTATGTAATATTAAAATGTTTCTGATCATCACAACTAAACAGAATATGATTCAGTAGATCCTTTAGGTGTTGTGAGCAGGTCTTTCTAACGTCAGAGGAAATGGCTGGCCCCTATTGTAAACTGAATATTTTTTTACAAACTCTTCGTAAACTGCAATCTTCAACGTCATGAAGGTCACGTCTAATCGTTTATCAACTTTTCACAGCAATTCCTTACATGTTACCACTTTTAGACTTTTGGTTTTTTTTTTCACAATTTCAAAAAGATGCTGTTTTTTCATAAAGTACAACTTTAAGATGACCTTGACCTTTAAATAACACCTTTCAAGGTCACCGTAGTACACAGTAAATTGCTTACGCTCCCATTGATGAAAATGTTAGTCCGTGACATGGTTAAAGACAGTAAAGATACTTCCACTATCTGGTGCCTCTACATGCCTCAACTCATGGCAGTAAGGATGAATGTTCTAACTTGCTTTCTGAATTCTGTAAACAAAGAACAGAGGACACAGACCCCTTCAGCATTCCCTTGCTAGCAGTTCATGAGGTGGGTTTGCTCATTAGTAAACTACCAAATACAAAGTCTTCGGGGCCTGATGCCATCAGCCCGTAAATACTTAAGTTATTCCTCCCGTACATAGTAGAGTCTTATTACGTACATTTATAACCTTTGTATCACGCAACACACTTTCCCTAACAAACTAAAATACGCTAAAGTCATTTCACTTCCAAAAACTAAAGATCGTTTTGTCCCTAACAACTATCGGCCGATTTCATTATCAGTTCTATCAAAGCCGCTTGAAAGACATGTCCACAAACACCTGCTTGCCTACTTAGAAAACCGCAAGCTCCTCCACCCCTTTCAATCCGGATTTCGCCCACATCACTCATGCCACACTGCACTCACCCGCCTCGTTGACGCATGGCTCCAGAGTATGAACAAATCCCAGATAACATGTGTCGTTTACTTAGACTTTAGAAAGGCCTTTGACCTAATCGATCACACCATTCTAATGACAAAGATTCAGAAATACTTGAATAGTACAAAAGTAGTTGCATTTTTAAATGATACCTAACCGATCGTAAACAGAACGTTTTAGTGAATGGATCCTACTCTTCTCTAAAATATATAAATTATGGAGTTCCCCATGGATCCGTGCTTGGTCCCTTATTATTTTGTCTATTCATCAATGACCTGCCTCTTCATTTAACTTGCAAGAACGTACAATGTGATCTTTTTGCTGATGATACTTTCATTCATGTGACTAACAAAGATGTACAAGTAATTTCTGACAACTTGCAGCATAGTCTTGACGAGTGTCAGAATGGTGTCACAGGAATTCTATGATTGTTCATCCAATTAAAACCAAATCTATGATAATCGCCACTCGTCAAAAACACCAGTTAGCATCCCTGTTGCTTAACCTAGAACACGTTAATGAACACCGCCTACCAGGGATTACAATTGACAGTCAGCTTAAGTGGAAGGCTCATATGGACACTTTATGCAGAACGGTAGCAAAAAATAGTTTCATGTTGTCCAAACTGAAATATTACACCGACTCAAGGACACGCGCAAACTATTCTATAATGCTCACATGCGTTCTCATATTGATTACGCGTCAACGGTGTGGGATGGCTGCAGTGAAGTCCTCTGACTTGAAGAGACTCAACTCATTACAGAAGGGCAGCAAAGTTAATCCTGCCTGACCCACGACTCACAACAGAAGAAAACTCGTCGAAATAGGATTTCTGCCGCTGCAAGACCACTTCAGATACAATAAGGCTATTTTTATGTTCAAAGTGTGGAAACAGAAATACCAGAATATATCACAACTCTTTTCTTTTCTCTAAGTCGGAATCTAGGCTTGGTAATATTAAGCAACTTTTCTTAGTCCCCAAAACAAGAATTGTTATATATATATATATATATATATATATATATATATATATATATATATATATATATATATATATATATATATATATATATAATATATATATATATATATATATATATACGCGCGCGCGTGTGTGTGTGTGTGTGTGTGTGTGTGTGTGTGTGTGTGTGTGTGTGTGTGTGTGAGTGTGTGTGTGTGTGTGTGTGTGTGTGTGTGTGTGTGTGTGTGTGTGTGTGTGTGTGTGTGTGTGTGTGTGTGTGTTTAGGAGTGTGAGATCATCATGGGACTTTCTTTCTTTCTCTAAGCTGGCAATGTTTTTGTTTCATGTACATGTAACTATATACTTAGTTTTATGTATATTGTCTCTTGTAGCAACGGCAGGTTTCAAAAATGGCTATGTCTATGACGTTGATAAATAAAGCTTCATTGACTCATTGATGATTTGTCATAACATTGGTATATATGTTTTCATCATAGCATGTGAAAGATTGGACACCTATTCGTCTTATCAGAAAGCTACTGATTTCGCGTGTCATGAAAGGTAAAACGATGGCGCCGCGGTGACGTCACCATTTCCTTTTTTAGACATTAAATCGTTGTAAATCATAGGTAAATGTATTCTGTTTCTAACGACACAAATCATTTCGTTTTGAGTGCGTTTTTTTACGGGAACTGCATCGTTAATAAACCCTACTCCCAAAAGCAAAATATAGGGCCCAAAGAAGGAAAATATGACCATAGTACATGTCCTATATTCAATACGGTATTTTCTTTTTGCAAACACCTATGGTTCGTCTTCATAGGTGATAGGCTACCAAAACAAAATGTGGTCTCCAATCCTCCCCCCCCCCCCCACCTGGGGGGGGGGGGGGGCAGGAGAGGTTCACTTCCTATCTGACGGCCTATTTGCTTTTGCCTTACAGTTTGTGGCCTAAACAAAAATTCGCTGATCTTGTTGCACTCTATCGGTGTCAGCACACACACACACACACACACATACACACACACACACACACGCACGCACGCACGCACGCACGCACGCACGCGCACACACACACACACACACACACACACACACACACACATATCACAGGTGCAGGGGACGTCTACAGCTTTTGTCAGTGATACACAGAGATACTGTGTAGGCTGGAGCATAAGGATGAATCACTCTGGCAATGATGCATTACGCGTTTACACACTGTACATTATCAACACGGTTTTAATCATTAATCCGTTGGTGGTCGGTAGCGCTTTTAGAGGAATCACCTCGGCAAAAAGCGCTAACAATAGCCAAAGTATCAAACATCTCTCTCTCTCTCTCTCTCTCTCTCTCTCTCTCTCTCTCTCTCTCTCTCTCTCTCTCTCTCTCTCTCTCTCTATCCGTTGAGAAATAAAGTTTCATTTCATTTCATTTCATTTCATTTCATTTCTCTCTCTCTCTCTCTCTCTCTCTCATCTCTCTCTCTCTCTCTCTCTCTCTCTCTCCTCTCTCTCTCTCTCTCTCTCTCTCTCTCTCTCTCCTCTCTCTCTCTCTCTCTCTCTCTCTCTCTCTCTCTCTCTCTCTCTTGTATTGTCGGTGTCGCTATAAGCTATTGAGGCTGCTGATTCTATGACACTCTCTTAGATGTGTATAAGATTAATGCTATGCACCAATTTATTTTCCTTGCTTTTGCATCGGTGACAGTTACAAATTCTCCAACGCAATTTTTTTTTCCTGATTTTTTTCTTTGTATGCTGCGTTTGTTCTCCTGTTGTGTTTTGTTTTTGTTTACAGGACAGCTTGTACGACAGGCGTTGAGTTACCTAGTTGCTTTATCCTGCAATAAAAGATTCATCATCATCATCATCATCTCTCTCACTCAGTCGTTTACCTTTTTGGCGCGAAATAGATGACTGATTAACTGACTGATTAACTGACTTTCACTGTTTATGCATGGCCTACGCTTGTTGAAACTACTGTACAGCTACAACATCAAAGACCATGAAAATAATTAATACGTATGCTACCCTTCAGCAGTCGGGTGCATTAGGTAAACAGTCATAGTATATACAGTCAAATCGTAAACTGATACCGTATGTCGTCACATGGACAGGCCGCTATTAACTCATTCAGCCCCGACACACCACTGCAAGACATAGATCGAGCATAGATAGTTCAAGAGTGGTGCCAGAATAGCTGTTCTGGCACCTCAAGATGTTCTGGCACCCCCCTTGAACTATCACGCTCCGGCTCGATCTGTCTCTAACATTGTAGAACGATCTGTCTCAAACATTATAATACAGTCCTTCACAGCAACTTCAAAAGTTGGTAATTTCGGACCCGGGGGCAGAATGTGTTAACTGCTTACTGGCAAAAACGAGTGATTAGATACATATTATGTTGAGCTGGTTCAAATAACTGAGAATGAACGTGTACATTACCGGTTAAACAGACTTCACGTGGGTTTAAGTAGTTAATTTAAACAATAGTTAACAGTTTCACTGTCAGACAAGTAAAACACTATTCATGTATTTCAAGTCAGTTTTAACTTCGACACATTTAGAGTCATGCAACTCACCAGTCAATCCAGAAAAATGGATGCATTCTGCAAGAGGTAAAGAGGTTCTTTACCTCACTTGCATGGGTGTGATGCTCATAGTGTCTCAGTAGTTAAGGGGTTAACGCACTCTGCTCTGAAGTACCGTAACCGCGGAGTGGTCAAGTATGATAAATTGAAGGCGTAAAAAGTAAATGCAAACGCGGAAAATGTGCGTTTCTGAATACGAATGATTGCAAGCGTCTGTGCATTATTAATGATGTTGAAGTGGACACTGTTGTATATGTTTTAGGACACTGAATGTCACATACAGTGTCTTGTGTAACACCGTGTATCTGATTTCTTATTGTCGTGCCACGGCTACGCAACACGGGATTGTGAGGTAGGCTACATTGTAAACTCTCACTTACTGGTGCATACTCCTGAATATTCACAAGAGTTCAAGCACAGTGTGATTTTTATGAATGCATGCACCCTGAGAGATCCCGGGAAGCCGATGTATTTTAAGTGTATCTGAAAAGACTGTAAAGATGAGGGTCTTGAGGATCTACAGTTTTCGACAGTAGCTCATATTGCAGGGGCTCATGAGGATCTGAAGCACAAACTGGGCTCATAAGAATCTCTCAATGTGTAGAAAGATAGACACACTCTTTCTGAGCAAGTTCACATGACTGAGAGTTCATGTAGAGACTGTTCGCTTTGCCATCTCATCATGGTCTGGTCTTGTGGTCTTACCAGAGAGATTTGAAAGCCAAATACACTGACTTTATGTGGCACAGAGTGTAACACAAGACAGTGCATGTCACATATCCTGTAAGACAAGATACTGTATGTGACATACAATGTCCTAGAAAATGTACCACCGTGACCCAGTTCAGTATTAATGATTTTTAACAAAACAGTCATATTTGGTAAGGGGAAAAAAGTCGTTGCTTGTGAAGTGATCACAAAGACGAAAGATAATTATAGGAGCCGCAGGCTTTTCAAGCTCCAGCTTGTAGCTCCGCGACGCCTTGAGCATCTTACTGAAACGGATGGATATATTTTCCCCCTTGGAGACGCCATACTATATCACACTATACATATTTCTGGTGTGGGTCTTCCTTCACACGAGACATTTTATTACACAGTCACTAATGACGAAGTCACAAAGTGCGCACAAATGCAAGAAAAACCTTATAAGCGTTATGGATAATATGACGTATGGCAGGGTTCACAATGAAACAAATAAACCAGTTAACAAATAGACATCTTACTTTAGTCGTAAGTCCAGACCGAAAGGTGAATGCCAAAGCGCTACCGTTCTTGGGAGGACTTTTTATTAGAGCTGGGGGTTGGGGTGGAGAGAGGGAGGGAGGGGGCACATTATTTTGTGTTCATCGTCTGTTCAAACCGTTCAAATACTGGTGTCTACGAGGAAGCAGAACAAGTCACAAATCTCCTTCGCCCGTCTGTTCATAAACGCCACTGACGAAAAGCACTCAGGGTCGTCAGCGAGAATCCCATCAGGACACTGGAATGAGCGGTAACCCTTGAGTTCCTTAGGACTCTGTAAAACGCCTGATGTCATAACTATTAGACTGTGGCGTTTTGAGGACAAGTCCGTTATCACAGTCAAAGCAGGCGCAAGATATCCCTGTGTGAACTCCAACGACAGATCTTTGTCTCCTAACATAACCAACAGCAGCCGGGACTTTTCCACGTTGTCTGCTACTCCAAACAGTTCCACAGCATAGGCAGGAACGTCATCAAACATGCACGTGACGCTCAGCCCGCAGGTGTCTTTCAGCACGGACGTGACTTTAGAAGCCCTCTCCACAATGCTGGCGTCTTTCGGGTCATGTAAAATCATAAGGTCCCAGTCTTTTCCGCTCTCTTGATCAACTTTATCACTTTGGCCATCTGCTGGTGCTGAAAGGTATTTGTATTCAAATGCCCACTGCAAGTATTTCTTTGCCATATCACTGTTCAGGTCAAATTTGTGACCTCTGTCACACAAAACAGGTCTCCTTGTCCCAGCTGACTGAAGTTTCTCTCTTGCCGCCAGGATAAATGTTTGCAAAGGCAGGCTTGGGTTGTTCCAAAACATTGTCTGATCGCTTTGCTCTGTGACGCCAAGAAGACTAACAAAAGACACTGCGTCCTCAAATTTCTTCTGTTTGATGTAACAGTCCAGCCTCATTTCTACAAACTCTGAGTCTTCAGACTGTTCTAGAGAAATGCTGGAGAGCTGATCTAGAACTTCAAGGGTGGTCTTATGTTCACTTATCGTATGTAGCAAACGTGCCCTCTCTTCGAGCTGCTCGCGGTACGGTGCATCTCTTTTGGCATCTATTATCAAGGCGTGAAGTGACTGCCACGTATTTTTCAAGTAAGTGTGATAAGACGGTACCCTGACGGATGCTCGGCACAGCATGTTCAGAGTTATGTGCAAGAACTTGACAGCCTCATCTCTCAATGCTGTTCTCTTGTCGACATTTCCTTCCCGATTACCAAGTATCAGTTTAATCATTCCGCACTGCTTATAGGCATTGACACATTCCAGTGGGCTTTCTTTGGAGTGCTCGTAATCCAGGACATGTCGAAATTCAATCAGTGCACGATCAAAGTCACGCAGAACTTTGTACAGCATTCCAAGTTTAAAATGGGCAAATGAACGATCTCCATAGTCGAGTTCCAAGGACTTTTCAAAGTAGTAAACAGCTTTTTTTAGGTTTTTGGTGTCTTTCGAATTACATCCAGATTTTACTTCACCTACCATTGCCATGTAGGTCTGGTCTGCCCTAGACCGCAATAAACGACGCTGGTTTTTCTGATGCTGAGAGCATCCACAAGAACATCCAATGATTCTTTTAGCATGCCCTGCCTGCGGAAGAAATGGCTTGCTTTTGTGGACATAAACATTATGGGGGTCCAGGGAAATGGCCTCTGTGAAACAAATCAACACTGTCAGACCGGGACATACAACGTTTATCCTCTCTTGTATGTAAACATCAGTTTCTGTATCATAGCTGCATGCTAGGAGATGTCCTAGCTCTGCACTAGCGTGCGCCTTCAATTCGCCGGAAGCGTTATGTTTTACTTCTGTCAGGAGATCGATTGCCTGATTAATTTTTAGTTTCAGGCCCTCTGAGTCCACTGCGTAGTAAATGCGGTGATTGATGTTTGTTATGCGCCTCAGCATCATAGCTAGCCCTAGTTTCCAATCATACTCTCCCGGCTTCTCCCTCACAACCTCTTCGAACAGCTTGATGGCGAGCGAGGCGTACGAGATACCCATGCGTGAGTAGCAGTATGCCATCTCCGCTTTTGCCTCCGTCATCATGTTGTCTGACGTGGCGGCTAGTTTCAGGACGTCGAGAAGACAGGTGGCTTTAGGTTTGTCTCCACTCAGCCACAAAAATTCGGTTTTATCTGCTAAGGCAACGATATTGTGTGGTTCTGACACGAGTACCTTTTCCGTTTCATTCATTGCGAATTCGACTTCATTTAAAATGAATGAAATAAAAGCTATCAAATTAGTATCCCGTGACCAACCCATTCTATTGTACTCTGCGTCACCAAGTTTCTCGTTTCGTTCACTCTTTACCCTATCGCTGATGCTTCGCAGTCGAGCTTGTTTTAAGTCTCTGTAGTTCTCAAGTTGGAAGAGGTGCGGATATGGCAACAGTTGCTGTTGAAACGTCTCCAGATCCCGCTTACAGTCCCTGTCGTAGGTCGTCACTGCCACACGACCTAGCGAGAAGAAAGTGAAACAGACTATGGTTAACCCTTTGACTGCTACTCACGATGCCGTTCGAGTAACTTTTCAACCGAACGGTATCGCGAGTAGCGGTCAACGGGTTAAAGCGCCTCACTTTGAGACGTGACTGATTTATAGTCTGCTGTCAATGGACACAATTCGACACGTTTCAACATGAAGACCCACATAAAGTACAAAATAAATAACTAAACAAAGAGAGAAAACGCGAAATTGTTTGGATCAGAAATGTGAATATATGTACATGAATCCGCCTTAATCCAAAGTTAATTTTTTTGCAAAAGGCTGGACTTCGTTTTATTAAGTCCCTTCTATTTAAAGACTATGTCTGCTTCAACGGCAAAATAGGCAATTGGTTTAGAACAACAGTCGGAGTCAGACAAGGCTGCGTGCTTTCGCCTACTCTTTTCAATATCTACCTGGAAAGAATCATGACAGACGCTCTAAAAGATCATGAAGGAACTGTCAGTATTGGAGGCAGAACAATCACGAACTTACGCTTTGCGGACGACATTGATGGCCTTGCAGGAATAGAGAAGGAGCTAGCTCAGCTGGTGGAAAAGCTGGACAGTACAGCCACTGCATTTGGATAGAAATCAGTGCAGAAAAGACCAAAGTGATGACCAATAACACCAGTGGCATTGGCACTGACATCATGATTGGAGGCCAAAAACTGGAAACAGTTAAGAAATCCATATACTTAGGAGCCATTGTGACATATGAGGAGTCAAAACCAGAAATACTGTCCAGGATTGCGCAGACAACAACAGCACTGACAACATTGAAGACCATATGGAAGGACAGAAACATCACACTCTGCTCCAAGATCAGACTGATGCGCTCCTTAGTGATCTCAGTGTTCTTGTATGCCTGCGAGTCATGGACCCTCACAGCAGACCTTGAAAGGAGGATACGAGCCACTGAAATGAGATGTTTTCGACGGCTGCTTGGCATTTCATACAGAGATCACATCACGAACGAGGAAGTGGAAAGTAGAATCAGGCAAGCTATCGGGTCCTATGAAAAAGAAAAAAAAACGCAAACTGAAGTGGTATGGGCATGTCACGCGTTCAGAAGGGCTTGCCAAAACAATCCTGCAAGGCACTGTGAAAGGAGGACAAAAGAGAGGAAGACAGAGGAAAAGATGGGAGGACAATATCTCAGAGTGGACAGGACTGAAGCTGTGCGATACACTAAGAATGGCAGAGAACAGAGAGGAATGGAGGAGGCTGGTTGGCATGTCATCAGTGGTGCAATACTACGGGAGATAGATTAGATTAGATTAGATTAGATTAGATTAGATTAGATTAGATTAGACTAGATAAATAGATTTATAGAAGGGACTTTTTTAAGACGGGTAGCTGCGGGACGAATATGTCAAAGGTGGGCAGGCCTAAACCTCTCACAATTGAAGTACCAAGATACAAATTTCGTCATGTCTAGTTACGCTACCCTCGCTGCTGAACATACATTTAGCGCGAAGCGCCGTTTGTGCGTATGTATGTATGTGTGTATGTGTGTATGTGTGTATGTGTGTGTGTGTGTGTGTATGTATGTGTGTATGTGTGTATGTGTGTATGTGTGTGTGTCTGTGTGTCTGTCTGTCTGTGTGTCTGTGTGTCTGTCTGTGTGTCTGTCTGTCTGTCCGTGTGTCTGTCTGTGTGTCTGTCTGTCTGTCTGTGTGTCTGTCTGTCCGTGTGTCTGTCTGTCCGTGCGTCTGTCTGTCCGTCTGTATGTCTGTATGTATAAGTGTATGTGCGTATGTATGTAAACAATAAAATCTCCGATGTCTGTACACACAAGCATGAAACTTGGCGAATACTTTCTTAAAGGGTTGGCTAAAAGGACCTCCGAGCATATTGTAATTGAATATCTCATTTAAGACAACCGTTTATAGGAAGTCGGTTGACTCAGATTAGAGTCCGTACTTTGTAATATTTACTTGAAATTTTGGATATAGCTAGTGTCACGATCCCCGCTTCCGGGGCGCGAACTATGAGCGCTACCACTCGAGAACAACCAACCCAATCCTAACACAAACACCAGAGGAGCAATTACGACAACATTTATTACATATAAAACTAACAATAATCCAAAATATCCTCATTCAATCCTATGCACGCATTCACACATTCCATTCACACGCACACACGTCCAAACTGCCCAACCCGAATAACCATTATACACAACTATAATACAAAATCACATCAAATTTTAATAAAACAAATATCCTTAATAAAATACAAATGAAAAGTGAGAAAAACGAATATAATTCACAAGCTACTGAATCTCACCGGCGGGAGCACGAACGACAAGTTTAAATTAAATTAATGCTTTCGCTTCCGCAATAAAGACCTTCATAGCACATTGCTCCTTTACACAACACAGTATTTCAGAATACACAATATCAAATATACAATGAAACAAATATCCTTAATAAAACACAAATGAAAGTTGAGCAAACTTAATATAGTTCACAAGTCACTGGACCTTCTCGACGGAAGCACAACCGTCAATCTCAGCTCAGCGCACCGCTCTTGCTTCCGCGATAAGGTCTTTCGTAACATATGGCTGCTTTTAAATACAATATTCCAAAATCGTTCTGTCACTGCGACAAAGCTCCTCTCACAACATTGTCACTACGAGGAGATGAAATCAATCTCACAACGTCCTTTACACCCACCCGGATCTGCCCTGGGGGACTTGGGTGGGGTTAGGTACTTTTTAGTTCCCAGGGTCACCCTGGTCAGCCCCACAGGGTGGGTTTTCCTTTCTATTCTGGGGGCATGTGTTTCTGTCTACCCGATGTCCATTCATCTGTATTTGCATTTTTAAAACTCTTCCTACTGTCTGCACTGCCTGTAGCTCTTGATATTGGATGTGTGTTGCCAAATGGTTTTAGCTTTATTTAGGCCCCATGTTGTAGGTTTATTTAACGTAGTGGACCGGCTGGCGACATACATTCAATATTCTGTTGTGTTTTTTTTTTTTCACAAGCAGTGCTGGCACGTCCTGAGAAAGCCTTGTTGCTGTCGGGACGTTAAGCAATGTACAATCAATCAATCAATCAATCACAACGTCCTTTACAAGTTTACACATTAACAAGACCTTACTTAAATAAGTTAGAAACTACTAAATGGGGCGACCCGACCTGGCTAAACACGGGGCGTGCCTCGACGCTCGCAACAGCGCTCAGGTACGGCGTCGTAGTCCCACAAGGCGGAGTGACACAGCCAGCCTCCACTCTCACAACCCAGGCCTTCTGCACAGCACGGTTGCGGACTTAGCCAGCTAGTTCTTTAGATCTTTAGGTTTTGGGATGTTTAGACCGTTGGATGCACTAAAACACAGGGGCAAAAATACACATATGAATAACTAACAACAAAAGAAAAGTAATCACATCACCCTTCCCACAACTTTAATTGCCGTCTTTTATATTCTTTCACCTCTCTTCCACAATAATAATAGATTCAAACTTAACAAAATATACATTTACTCGTCACCATACGAATCACTTTCAAATTTACACCCCGACGTAAGATACTGCCAAATACAATAAATGGCATTTACTTCTACATTCTTACACTTGCCCCCCCCCCCCCCCCCCCAATACGCACTAACCAACCTAATAATAACAGAACAAGCAAACACAACCAATCCAGACCAAAAAGGTGACTGCCAACCCCCAAACACAACCAACCCCCCCCCTCCCCCCCCCCCCCCCGAGCAAATGGCCACTAAAGAATTGTTGCGCGTACTTACTGTCATCCATGAAGACGCCCTGGCTGGGACAAAGACAAACAAAGACAAGACAAGCCAGGGGTAAAGTCGTCGCAGTTCTTCTCTCTCCTCCTCAGGGCACCAACTCCGGAGCGACCAGAGCCGTATTGCAGGACCATTACAAAAGAACGACACAGTTGCTTGAGGCCTTCAGCTAATGGCGAATTACGCCTGAAAGACCTCCCTAGGAGACTGTTGGAAAACAACTGCCTTTGTTCGCTGCTGGAAAGCGACTCTCTAACAATTTGGTTATCGTACGGTTTAGCAAAAATGCGCTCAGTAAGTCGTGCGATGTAAATTCACGTGAAACGTGGACCATCCGATCGCGCAGACTAAGCGATCACCTGCGTCACACAACGTCCTTCGATTCGCACGGCAGCAAATCCCCGTGTAAAGGCCAAATAACTCACCTATGCTATCCTTACGTCCGGTGACTAACTAATCCCTGCCACCCCTCTAAATGTAACTCCCCTACAAAAATAGGGGGAAAAAAACGTGTCGTGACAGCTAGTTTGGATAAAGATATTGGATGAGTTCGTTAGCCAGCTATGTATCCTTTCAACTTCTTTAGTAAAAATTAATTCTTTTCAGAAAAGAGTTAAAACAGTAAAAACCTTGACTTCTGGAAAAAGTCAGACAGTGGCGGTAACCTAAAAGAGGCAACTCCGTCACCACACATAATACTCTAAATAATCACGTAATTCTATCTCTCTCTGTTACGTGTTGAGTCGTGGTCGTAGTATGATATCACACCAGACGGCACGCACGTAAGGTTCTTTTAAACAAACTTCATTCAGCTGCAACCCGTCACACGTGGCTTAAGGTTGTAGACAACACTGGAGTAACAGTTCCAACAATATTTTATTGCAGCGATGCGATCTCCACACAATGCATTCCCAAATGCACCAACACTGATACAATGTCTCTTCTGCAAATGTCAACACTGGCGACACAATGCGTTTCTCATACAACGTACACCACCGTTACGTTGCGTCTCTCACAATGTACACCCTAGGCCTATACGGCCACGTACCTACGATAAACTTGTGTCCATACAACTGACAATGCATCACAATGTACACACGTGCTTCCTAGCACCATCTTTTATAGTAAAACAACTTTCCAGAAAAATCCACCGAATTCACACAACGCAACCAATCAGAACAGAACACGTAACTGAAACTCATAAATATTAAATAAAAAGAACTTTCTAGAATAAACTAAAATAGTCTACAAAAATTCGACTGCTAATTTCAACCCCAAATCCCAGTGTGTAATGACGTCATACAAGAGTATGACAGACCGTTCATGACCTTTCATAACCACTCTGACTGGCTGCTAAATTCACGCGCACAGAAAACAACTATGACTAAAAATAAAAATAGAGCGGCTCTACACTTTGATGTCACTTTGATGTCACACATACGAGGTCACTAGACAGCGCGACCTTGCTCGAACGTTCTGGTTTATTCTCAGCAACCCTACGCATAACAAAAATCGACCGCTATTCTCTGTGCGACTTTGCTAGAAGCTTCCGGACTAAACTTAGTGTATCATAACAACACCAATACCGCTATCTGCGCGAACGATAAAGAATCTTACTGCAAAGGTACGTGATTCGCAATCATGATAGCTCAAATAAATATCGGATCGTTTCCTACGATTAACACATGCATGCTCTCACAGAACAACACAACCACAATCGTAACATTACCCCCCTTTTTAGAATGAAATTTCACCAAAACATTCTTCTCAAATCTCCAAAATACGTTTGTGGCTGTATTAACCTACACAAAACCACAAATAATAAGAATTTCACATCAAAATGAAATCAAATCAACTACTTTAAAATAATCGTCTCACGGTTCCTTTAAACTGTCCTGAGCGCAGACATGTCCCTTTAAACTGTCATGAACACCGAAATATTTCTTTAAACTGTTCTGGACACAGATATGTTCATTTAAACTGCTCTGCTCAGGTAATCCGCTCCAAAGTTCTGCGAACCCTTGATAGACTGAAATTTAACGTGAAAGTTCAATTCTGGAACATCGCCAAATCATGGGGTACATATCACACAGTTCAAGGGTTACTGGTCCTGGGTCGAACACTGTTGGCTTATAGAATGTAAGATAGTCCATACACACCAAATTGGATCTCTCTGGTTTCTTTGCGATAACAACTGGCGATCTGGAATCTCTGACGACTTCCCCGTCCGGCATCTTCCCAACATTCTCCCTCAGTCCTTTCCTCGTGTTGCGAAGCAGACAACATGTCTCGTCGCGAACCGGTTCGTTCGATGTCAGACAACCTCGTGCTGGACGGTGTCTGTTGTCCCTGGGTCAGGTGTAAACCGATGCTTGAACTCTTGAGTCAGGACGTCCAGTTCTTCTCGTTGAGTCTGGGTCAGATTCTGACCGAACTGGATGTCTTCTACATCCTCCTTGTGGCGGAGTTCATTAAGGTCAAACAGGTTCTCGTCGTCTAGTCTTTCGTCATCAGCAAGACGCACCGATGCCGCCAGTTGTGGTCTGTCTTGACGACCTCTCTCAATATATTTCTTCAGCAGATTAGCATGGTAAGTCTTCACCTTGTTGTTGACCTTGACTCTGTAGTCGTTGATGCCAACCACTGTGTCGACAACGTAGGGTCCCTTCCACTGCATCAGGAGTTTGTTGTTGTCGGTAGGAAGAAGAACCAACACCTGGTCACCTGGCTGGAATCGTCGAGGTTTCGCCTTATGATCATAGTAATGCTTCCCCTTGTTCTGCGCCTTCCCCAGTTCTTCTCGAGCCATCCTGAGGGTATCTTCCAGCTTCTCTCTCGGGTCGAAGACGTACTGGTAGCTGATCTTCACCTCAGACGCGTCGATATCCTTGGTTCACAGCTCCTTCAGCATGTGCATGGGCCCCCTTACAGTCCTACCGTACAGTAATTCAAAAGGGGAAAACCCTGTCGAATCCTGAGGAACTTCATGGTATGCGAAGAGCAAGGCATTGATATATCTATGCCACAACCTTGGCTGTTCAGCACACAGTTTCTTCAGCATAACCTTCAATGTTCCATTAAACCTTTCAACCAGCCCATTACACATGGGGTGATAAGGGGTGGTTGTAAGGTGTCGGATGCTCAATTTCCGGTTGACTTCCTCCATGCAGTCGGAGACGAACTGAGTTCCTAGGTCACTCAGGATCTCCTCAGGAATCCCCAAACGGCTGAACATGTCGACGCGCGCCTCTGCCACTGTTGGAGGGTCGATCTTTTTCAATGGTATGGCCTCAGGATAACGTGTAGCGTAGTCCATCAGGGTCCAAATTTTTGCGATGACCATCTTCACTTGGAGTGGATATTGGCCCCACCAGATCCACAGCTACCCGCTTGAAAGGCATATCGATTTGTGGCATTTTCTCTAGAGGAACCTTGGGCACCTTTTCCTTGGAGATTGTCTTCTGGCATATGTCACATGACCTGCAGAATCGGGTGACGTCGCCTCCCATATCAGGCCAGTAGAAGACGGCTCAGATGCTATCGAGGGTTTTGTTGATTCCCAAATGTCCTCCCAATATGAAATCATGGGCCAATTTCATCACCTGCATCCTCAATGGTTCAGGAACTACTACTTGACGCACAGGTTTATCTCCATTGCTGTTGAATATCCGGTACAGGATATTTTTCCTGGTCTCGAAGGTTATCTCATTTCCCTTTCGCGTTACGGGCTCGGTCTGACCTCGGAACTTGTCAAGCATGGGGTCGGCTTTCTGTAGCTCCAGCAGCCTTTCCCTATTCACCACAGCTGCTTCCGTGTTGTCCGCCACTTTTAAAGGGATGGTCTGGTGACTCTTCTTTGCTCGACTTCTTGTGGTAACAGCACATGTTTCAGGTCTCCACTCTGGATATGGATCGTCTGCGTTTCTGGCACCATCAATGTTTCCGATGATAAGATCGTAGACTGGGGTCTTTACGCATAGCACCTTCACCTCTCCTCTCAGGTACGGGGTGTCGACGCTGACATTGGCAAGGGGGATAATCCTCACAGTTCCGTCGGCCAAAATGAGGGTGGTCCACTCCTGTAGCTTCTGGTCTTCATTTACTGGGTCCTCTCTCACGATGATGCAACTACAACCGGTATCTCTCAGCACTCTCACTGGTGTGTTTCCGACGAATCCTGACACCACCGGCATGTTCGGCACTTCATTCTCAGGCAGCGCGATGTTTGAGACTGGTAAGAATGTAGCCCCATCTCCTACTGGGATGCGTCCATTTTCTCTGAAAGATTCAATCAGCTCCGGTGTCACTCGCGTTTCTCCAGATTCAAAGTCACTGGATGACGTCACATCATTGGCTAATACAGCGGTGGCTCTGTGTTGAGACGTGGTACCGCTTCTGCCTGCTATCCCGCGATCTTGGTTGGATCTTGTGATGTTGTCGCCTCGGGGAACATCTTTAGAAGGACACCGTGTCGCCTTGTGACCTTTCTTTCCACAGAGAAAACATGTCAGGTTCTCCACCGGCTTGTATTTCGGGGTGTCTCTGACATTGTGGATTTCCTCTGCTGGTGCAGACACACGCTGCGGCTTACTGGGCCCGAACTTCATGTTGTGGGCGTCAAGATATCTTTGAGCGAAGTCGGCCAGGGCCTTTAGGGACTGGTCTTTTTGCTCCCTGAGGTGGGCGGCCAGGTCCTTAAAACATGCGTTGAGGACTAGTTCTTTGATGATGAGGTCACACAGGTCCTGGTACTCTTTGTTTAAACCAGTCAGCACTATCCATTTCTCCAGGTAGCTCCTGATTCTCTCAATGAATAGGCCGGGTGTTCCTCCTTCTTCAGGCTTGCAGTTCCGAAATCGTCGCCTGAGTGAAGTCGTACTGTCTCAGCAGGGCGGCTTTAAACTGCGTATAATCTTCGGCTTCTTATCTTGGCAAGCGGGTGTAAAATTCAAGCGTTTTGCCAGTTAGAAGTGCGCTCAGTTTGATAACCCAAGTCTCTTGTCTCGAGTTATTCCTGCTTGCAAAGCGCTCAAATCGCTCCAGATAAGAGTCCATCTTATCTGAATTTTCAACAAAAGGTGGAAGTTTTGGCGCACGGGCTGTTTGCTCTCTACTGGCTAAGGTTGTTGCTTCAGTAGCTCTCTGGCTCTGTGCCTCTATCTCCATCTGCTTTAGATGAATTTCGTGTTGACGCTGTCTCTCTGCCTCCTCTCGCTCCTCTTCTCGTTGTTTCTCTGCCTCTCCTGCTTGAATTTCGAGTTTCCTGATTTCACGTTCTTTAGCTCTTTCTTCTCTCTCCAATC
The DNA here is from genome assembly GCA_036245525.1 of Semisulcospira habei. Classification (NCBI taxonomy): domain Eukaryota; kingdom Metazoa; phylum Mollusca; class Gastropoda; family Semisulcospiridae; genus Semisulcospira; species Semisulcospira habei. Next base: position 65,815,301 of record BTPG01000001.1, read on the forward strand.
TCTCCTTTTCTTCTCTCTCTCGTCTCTTTTCTTCTTTCTCCTCTCTCTCCAGTCTCTCCTTTTCTTCTCTCTCTCGTATCTTTTCTCCTTTCTCCTCTCTCTCCTTACGAACTCGAGGAGTTGAGCTCCTTCGAGTCCACATTCCTTTCCAATTTTCAGGAATGTCTGCATTTCCGATGTCGCCATCTCTGCGTTTCACTGCTGGCTGTTTTCTCCGGCTACCCTTTCCACTGAGCCAACTGAAGAAGTCTCGTCGGAGGTGCCAAAATGTTACGTGTTGAGTCGTGGTCGTAGTATGATATCACACCAGACGGCACGCACGTAAGGTTCTTTTAAACAAACTTCATTCAGCTGCAACCCGTCACACGTGGCTTAAGGTTGTATACAACACTGGAGTAACAGTTCCAACAATATTTTATTGCAGCGATGCGATCTCCACACAATGCATTCCCAAATGCACCAACACTGATACAATGTCTCTTCTGCAAATGTCAACACTGGCGACACAATGCGTTTCTCATACAACGTACACCACCGTTACGCTGCATCTCTCACAATGTACACCCTATACGGGCCACGTACCTACGATAAACTGTGTGTCCCTACAACTGACAATGCATCACAATGTACACACGTGCTTCCTAGCACCATCTTTTATAGTAAAACAACTTTCCAGAAAAATCCACCGAATTCACACAACGCAACCAATCAGAACAGAACACGTAACTGAAACTCATAAATATTAAATAAAAAGAACTTTCTAGAATAAACTAAAATAGTCTACAAAAATTCGACTGCTAATTTCAACCCCCAAATCCCAGGGTGTAATGACATCACACAAGAGTATGGCAGGACGTTCACGGCCTTCCATAAACCACACTGACTGGCTGTTAAATTCACGCGCACAGAAAACAACTATGACTAAAAATAAAAATAGAGCGACTGTACACTTTGATGTCACTTTGATGTCACACATACGAGGTCACTAGACAGCGCGACCTTGCTCGAACGTTCTGGTTTATTCTCAGCGAATCCACGCATAACAAAAATCGACCGCTATTCTCTGTGCGACTTTGCTAGAAGCTTCCGGAATAAACTTAGCGTATCATAACAAAACCATTTCCGCTATCTGCGCGAACGATAAAGAATCTTACTGCAAAGGTACGTGATTCGCAACCATTATAGCTCAAATAAATATGGGATCGTTTCCTACGATTAACACATGCATGCTCTCACAGAACAACACAACCACAATCGTAACTCTCTCTCTCTCTCTCTCTCTCTCTCTCTCTCTCTCTCTCTCTCTCTCTCTCTCTCTCTCTCTCTCTCTCTCTCTCTCTCTCTCTCTCTCTCTCTCTCTCTCTCTCTCTCTCCACACATCTGATAAAGATATCGCAACCATTAATAAGGTACTCCAACAAAGTCTTGATGAAGTAGCAGGCTGGTGCAGTGATAATCACCTGATTATTAGTATTCCAAAGACAAAGAGCATGTTAGTTACTAAACGTCAGAAACACCAGCATGACCTACCACCTTTAACACTCTCCTTAGATAGCCAGCCTGTAGAACAAGTAACTAGGCATCGCTTATTAGGCGTTATAGTGGACAACCAATTAAGCTGGGAACCGCATACTGACTCTATATGCAAAACAATCTCCCAAAATCTGTTCCTGTTATCAAAACTAAGCCATATATTTAATATTGATATCCGTAAACTATTTTTCCATGCGCATATTAAAACGCATTGTGACTACAGTTCTACCGTCTGGGATGGATGCAGCGAAGTTCACATGAAAAAAAAGTTTAATTCCTTGTATCGTCGGGGCATTAAATTAATACTTCCCGGTCCTACTTCCACTGACGAAAAATTAAAATCTCTCAAGTGACTAACAGTGAGTAAACGGTTTGAATTTAATCGCTGTGTTCTACTGCACAAGATCATGCACGGAATAAGCCCCACCCTAACTAAGAACTCTATTTTCCGACAATAATAGGAAAAACACGAGAAATAGTTTGATCCACCTTCCCAAAAATAGATTAGACATCTGTAAAACCAGCCTGTCCTTTTCAGGCGCTAAAGCGTAGAATATTTTGCCCCCACACTTCAAAACAAGTTGTAAGATTAGCGTCTTCAAAGATCGCCTCCATAAATATTTACTTCAGAAGTAATAGTATGTTCGGCTCCCATATGCGTATAGTTAGTGACAAGTTTCCTATTACCTAATAATCTTCTACTGTTGCTGTAGATTATGTAACAGTTCGACTGTCTGCATTAACATGTCAGGTTTATACCTGTATATATATATAATTTTTCATTCAATTCTGAGAATGCTGTGCTAATGCCATGGAATTCCAGGCTGGTAAGCTTGCATTGTGTCATCAGAACATCAGCTGCCCTTTTTATGACTGCATCGCTTACTAGTTCTAGAAAGGAGAGGGTAGTGGGAGAGAACGAATGACAGACCTATCATTTTGAGCCTTCCACTGAACACCTACTACAGAAAGCAGTGGGGACTACCCCCAGGCGCCTTGTTTGGTAATATTTTGGGAATATTTTCTAGCATCCCCCCTTGGGGGGAGGTCTGGATATTCTCCAGCGGATGGCGGGACGCCTGTGGGTAGTCCTTACTACTTTTTTTTCTAGTACAATGCGTTGTGTTTGCAATTTCAGGTTACGCCGTATGCCTACCTGAAGAGCCCCCTCTTGGGGCGAAACCGGTTGTAGGCGGCAAAAACTTTAAATCTACTCAGCAGGTCCAATATCTGTTTGGAATATTTTCTATCTTCCCCCCTCGGGGGGAGGACTGGATATTCTCCAGCGGGTGGCGGGCCGCCTGGGGGTAGTCCCTATTGCTTTATGTAATAGGTGTTCAGTGGAAGGCTCAAAAGATCTAATAAGCGATGCAGTCACAAAAGGGTAGCTGATGTCCTGATGACACAATGCAAGCTTACCAGCCTGGAATCCCATGGTATTAGCACAGCATTCTCAGAATTTAATGAAAAATTACGTCCCTTGGAGCTACTCCGATTGAGTGCATTTTTTGGCTTTGGGCGACGCCTTTGTTAAAAGTAAAGAATATATATATATATATATATATATATATATATATATAATATATATATATATATATATATATATATATATATATATATATATATATATATATATATATATATATTTCTCTCTCTCTCTCACTCTCTTTCGCTCTCTCTCTCTCTCTCTCTCTCTCTCTCTCTCTCTCTCTCTCTCTCTCTCTCTCTCTCTCCTCTCTCTCTCTCTCTCTCTCTCTCTCTCTCAACTATTTTATAACGCTCACATACGTTCTTATATCGATTACGCGTCAACGGTATGGGATGGATGTAGTGAGGTCCATTTAAAGAGACTCAATTCCCTACACAGATGAGCGGCCAAAATAATCTGCCCTGATCCACACCTAAGCACTGAAGAAAAGCTCTCAAAAGCAGGTCTCCCGCCTCTTCAAGGTCATTTTAAATATAACAATGCAATCTTTATGTTCAAAGTGTGGAAACGCAAAACACCTGAGTACATCTCCACTTTGTTCCGTAAGTCTGAGTCCAAGCTTGGAAACATCAGAAATCTTTTCATAGTCCCAAAACCAAGGATCGATCTATATAAAACTAGCTTATCCTTCTCAGGGGCACTTATCTGAAATGCACTTCCCGACCATGTAAAATCCACCTCCTCGCTAGCGTGTTTTAAAAAGTGTCTCTGCAAATATTTTGTGGATCACTCGTAGGGATGCCTTAACCACTTGTATTATATGTTTCTTTTTATGCTGGGTCCAATTTATTCCCAATTAAGTCTGTTATCCTTTTCATTTATCATTTGGACTACTTAGCTCTGTCTATGTGTGAAGGGGGGCGGGTGGGGTGGGGGGTGTCTGTGAGTCTATGAGTATGTCTGTCTATGTGAACAGTGTTGTCATCTGTTTGCAAGAATTATGTTTACTTAAATGTATGTATATTTGTAGTTAGTCTTCTAGTTGTTAGCAACGGCAGGTTTGTAAAATGGCTGTGTCGCTGACGATGTCAATGCCTAAACCGTTGTAAAATAAAGTTTCATTGATTCATTGATTTATTGATTTTCTCTCTCTCTCTCTCTCTCTCTCTCTCTCTCTCTCTCTCTCTCTCTCTCTCTCTCTCTCTCTCTCTCTCTCTCTCTCTCTCTCTCTCTCTCTCTCTCTCTCTCTCTCTCTCTCTCTCTCTCTCTCGTGACTTTGACTATTGTTACAGATGTCACTTGTTCTTACCATAAATCAGTTAGACTGACTACAAACGCTATTGTCACAGTCGCCATCCAAAGGTTACACTGTGCTGTTTATTGATTACCTTGGATCTACCTTCTGCCCGCGTTGGTCATAAACTGATGTGACAGTAACATTGAGTGTTATCACCAGAGACTGTGTTAGTTTACACTGTAAAGATTGTGCTCATTATAAGAAATAGATTTTAATTTTTAGTCTCTTTCGTGTCTTTATAGTGAGACAGACTATTAACTTGCGTGATTTAATCAAAAACTGTACTGAGACGCAAAAGAAAGGAGTTTAGTGACTGCCGAACAGACAGGTGTTCCCTGCGGCGTTTCACGTTGCGTCACTTGATTCTTGTGGTTCACGTTGCGTCACTTGATTCTTGTGGTTCGGTCACCACAGCGATTTTTGTTGTTGTTAAGAGTTCAGTAGCGTAACTGCTACTTGTTCACTGGAAGACTCATATTCAATTACGTGGCTTTTTACCGTTCTATAGTTTTATAGTACTTTTAATTTTCGTGTTTTTCCGTATTTAATTGTTTTTTATTGTTTATTTTGTGCACTCTGTATTTTGTTATAAGTCCAAGCGAATTTTCCATCCAAGGTGCAGTTATGTGAATAGGGCACCTCAATGTGTTCCATCTGTATAACAAACTAGCCGACATATCTGTATATATTAACAATCCTACTCCGTTCCACCTGTTTGGACTCAATGAGACGCGTCTGAGTTCTTGTGTGAGCGATGCAGCAATCAGTATCCCCATTTTTTGGGTCATTAGTCGCCGAGACTCCTTGTCTCTAGGTCAAACTGACATCGCTGTCTATATTCATAATTCTATCTAGCATTTAGTTCATCGACGCGTCGACCTAGAAACGATAGGGGTCGAGTGCGTATGGGTCGAAGTTAAGTGTCCGAAATCTAAACCGGTATTAATTGGGTTCTTATATAGAAATCCCGCATCAACTTTTGAGTGGCACGATCAGTTTAGTTTGAACCTTGACAGAGCTTTAAAAAAGAAGGCCGACATTCTCTTACTGGGCGATTTTAATATAGATTTACTTAAGCTGCACCTCGCCTAGGACACGACGTCATCTCTGTTTACCTTAGTACAGTTAGTGAAATCACCCACCAGAATTACTCCAACTTCTTCTTCTTCTTCGTCTCGAACGCCGTCACACTTGGAGTTTGGCTCTCAAAATGAAATCTGTGGTCTTCTGTAGCGCCTCCACAGGCCCGTACAGTTTCTCTTGTACAGTGGCGGGCTTCGGCCATATCTCCTCCCTCAGCGGCTGGTGGTTCCCACAGTCCTGGAGGATGTGCTCTGCGGTCTGCTCTGCTTCTCCACAAGGGCACAGGGGAGATGGCACGAGGTGGAAGCGTCTGTGCAGGTGGAAATTGAGTCGGTTGTGCCCGGTCCTCAGACGAAAGATGGTCACCTGCTCTTGTCTGGACAGCTGATGGTAACTGTCTAGGGGCCGTTGTGGTGGTCTGTACACAGACTTAATGATGGTCTTCATCTCTGTGAAGCTGACTCCATTTTCATCTTGTTCTTTCTCTGCGCCCACTTTTGCCATTCTGTCAGCTTCTTCATTGCCGAAGATGCCACAGTGTGAAGGGATCCACTGCAGCACCAGTCTGGTGCACTTGATGTTTTGCAGTGCCTCTTGTAGACGTGGCAGTTTGCTTGCTGTTGCTGCCTCAAGGACAGACATGGCATCAGTAAGGAAGACAATCTGGGCATCAGGGTCTGCAGTGCCACTAAGGGTGTTAGCTGCGCGGACTAGGGCTTCCACCTCAGCTCTGTAATTTGTGCAGTGAAGGCCTGTTGGTACTGCCTCTGCCTGCCATTTTCCGTTTGGGTACTGAATGTACACCCCAGCCCCTCCATCCTGAACTGCATCTGTGGCTGATCCATCGGTGTATGCCCGTATCCATGCTTCCTGGGGATACTTTTCTTCGAGCATGGCCAGTGTCAGGGCTTTCTTGCTCACAGTGCTGTGCTCATCTCTGGTGGTGATGTAGGGTACCGTGGAAGAGATATTACTCCAACTAATTCCACGCTTATAGACCACATATATACTAATAAATCCAAAGCCGTCTCTGACGTTGATGTCTCATATCTAAGTGGTAGTGATCGTTATCCTGTAGCGTGCTCCTGGTCTTCTAAACTCCCTAAACCAAAATAGAACGGACATACAACTATAACGTATAGGACATTCAAACAATTCAGTAAAGACGAATTTCTATTTGATCTGGAAAATACTCCCTTTAATGATGTTTTCCTGTCCTATGATCCTAATACCGCCCTCAGTATTTGGTACTCTCTTTTCCTAAATGTACTTAATAAACATGCTCCCCTACGCGAGAGGAGGGTAAAATCTCACACTCTTCCTCCCTGGCTTACTCCTGAAATCGTGCAGGCGATGGCATTTAGAAACGATCTACTTAGCAATAAAATGTTTACTGAATATAAACAACAGCGTAACCGTGTTAAATACATGATCAGAGAGGCAAGAAAAAAGTTAGTTCGTGACACGGTTAAAAACAGCAACGATACCTCTGCTATATGGCGCCTTCTAAACACACTTACTAGGGGGTCTCCAAGTACCGCAACTACCATTCCCACTAATCTTACTGCTGATACATTCAATGACCATTTTTTTCTGTTGCCGAATCTCTAATTTCTAAGCCAGGACAACACTTATTACCATTCTAATCTGCTCTCTGAGTTGTGTCAACAAAGAACAATGGGCACAGCCCCCTTCAACATCCCCATGCTAGCTGTTCAAGAAGTGGGTTTACTCATAAGTAACCTTCCAAATAAAAAGTCCTCGGGGCCTGATGACATTAGCCCGAAAATACTTAAGCTGTCACTCCCATACATTGTAGAATCCTTAACTTACATTTATAATCTCTGTATCCAGCATAACACGTTTCCTAACGAACTTAAATATGCGAAAGTAATTCCACTTCCAAAAATAAAAGATCGTTCTGACCCAAATAACTATCAGCGTATTAATTTTATTTATTATCTGTTTCGTTCATAAACACCTGCTTGCTTACCTAGAAAACGGTAAGCTCCTCCACCCTTTCCAATCCGGATTTCGTCCGCAGCATTCATGCCACACAGCACTTACACGCCTTGTTGACACATGGCTCGAGGGTATGAATAAGTCACAGCTAACAGGTGTAGTCTATCTAGATTTTAAGAAGGCTTTTGATCTGATTGACCACACTATTCTGACTGCTAAGCTTCACAAATACCTTAATAACGGAGACGCAGTTGCTTTTTTCACGTTTTACCTTACTAAAAGAAAACAAAAGGTTCTTGTTCATGGCTTATACTCTTCTCTCAAATATGTAACATTCGGTGTGCCCCAAGGGTCTGTACTGGGCCTCCTGCTATTTTGTTTATTTATTAATGATTTGCTTCTACATATTATTTGCCAAGAAGTGCAATGCGACCTTTTTGCTGACGACACCTCAGTAAAGATATACAGGTAATTTCCGACAACCTACAACAAAGTCTTCATGACGTATCAGCTTGGTGTAATAACAATTCTATGGTTGTTCATCCAGTCAAAACGAAATCGATGGTAGACGCCACGCGCCAAAAACAGCAGATAACTCCTCTATTACTTAACCTTTCACTTAAGGTAGTCAGGTAGAACAGGTAAACGAACATCGCGCACTAGGGATTACAATCGACAGTCATCTAAAATGGCAAGCTCATACAGACGCCTTATGCAAAATAGTAGCAAAAAATCCATTTATGTTATCAAAATTGAAATATTATACTGATTCAGATACCCGTAAATTATTTTATAATGCTCACATACGCTCTCACGTCGATTACGCGTCAACGTTATGGGATGGATGTAGTGAGGTCCATTTAAAGAGACTCAATTCCCTACATCCACACTTAACCACAGAAGAAAAGCTCACAAAACCAGGTCTCCTGCCTCTTCAAGATCATTTCAAATATAACAAAGCAATTTTTATGTTCAAAGTATGGAAGCGAAAAACACCTGAGTACATCTCCACTTTGTTCCGCAAATCTGAGTCCAAGCTTGGAAACATCAGAAAGCTTTTCATGGTCCCAAAACCAAGGATCGATCTATATAAAACCAGCTTATCCTTCTCAGGGACACATCTCTGGAATGCGCTTCCCGACCAAGTAAAATCCGCCTCCTGGCTAGCCTGTTTTAGAAAGGGTTTTGCAAGTATTTCGTGGATCACTCGTAGGGCCTAGGGATGACTTAACTACATGTATTATATGTCTCTTTCTGTGTTGGGTCCAATTTATTCCCAATTAAGAATGTTATCCTTTTCATTTATCATTTGAACTTTGAAATACTTAGTTGTTTGTTTGTTTGTTTTTTGTGTGTGTGTGTGTGTGTGTGTGTGTGTGTGTGTGTGTGTGTGTGTGTGTGTGTGTGTGTGTGTGTGTGTGTGTGGAGGGGGCGGGGGGGGGGGAGAAGGGTGTCTGAGAGTTTGTGAGTATGTCTGCCTATGTGAATAGTGTTCTTAATAAATTGTTTGTAAGTATTATGTTTTACTTATATGTATGTGCATGAGCGCATGAGGATCTACGTCTATTAAAGATGTTTGGAGGGAGCGCGCATGCACGCACTAACACACACACACACACACACACACACACACACACACACACACACACATACACACACAATCGTCGCGCTTTCAGAAGAGCATTTAGGTGACCCGTGTAGCTAGTTTGGAGAAATACATTGGATTAGTTCGTTTAACCAGCTTTGTACACTTTCAACGTCTTCAGTAAAAATTAATTCTTTTCAGAAAAAAAATTAAACAGTAAAAAAATCCTTGACATCTGGAGAAAATCAGACAGTGGCGGTGACGTTACAAAAGAAGCAACTCCGTCACCACTCAGACATACTCAAATATTACGTAATTCTCTCTCTCTCTCTCTCTCTCTCTCTCTCTCTCTCTCTCTCTCTCTCTCTCTCTCTCTCTCTCTCTCTCTCTCTCTCTCTCACACACACACATATGCCTGCATCTCCAAGAGGCATAGATTCTCAAGTGCCCGGAGGGCGCATGAACATCTATGCTTCTTGAGGATGTTTGGAGAGCATGCATGCGCGCATGCATACGCACATGCATACACACACATATCGACGCGCTGTTAGTATATCATGTAGATAGATAAAGTCAACACGATTTCACACAAATTATAGCAAGACTGAAATTGTACCGTGAAATTCTAGTTTTGTCACCATTTTCCCAATAGTCCAAAAGCTAGCCCGGTTTACCATGCAACCCACCCCCCCTCCCCCTTTACTCAATAAGATGGTTTCAAAGTGTACCTTAGTATGTTCTGAGATGTTTAAGCTATGTTCCCCTAAAATCCTTAGGAACACACCAGATATATAGCCGATGGCGCAAGGGTAACCCCATTCATGCTCTTCACGGATGCTAAAATGAGGATGAGAAACGTTTTCCTCTAAATAAATTAGAATTCATTCCAGACGCCCAAATCAGACAATATTATGTTAAGGCACACCTTCTGCGTTCTCTGCAACAACAAAAAAAAACAGAATGAAAACAATATTGAGTCTCTTGCTCACAGTGAAGGTATTTGTGCACCCACTAAATGGCCGTTTCCGCGAAATCGCAAAATATGACAAAAATAATGTGTCAGATGCCTTCAGACATAACTTTCTATAGTACTGGCAGTCTATTTTCAGGCTTACATCATTAACACATGATGTCACAATTGTTATAAACTTGACTGAATGATGTTGTGATCACTGTGAGTGCCACAGTGGTTGATTTTGTATCCCTACCCCTAAGTTGTAAAAAGACACAAAATTAATTAGAAAAAATTACTAAAGTTATTCCATTTCATTTTGATCTCTCTTTACCATTTTAAGTTTTAATAATGTGAGCATAAAGTGCAAGAAAATAAGGAAAGTCGGCATCCTTTCCGTTCATGTTGAATGATCGCTTTTTCCCATGTAAAATTCCCGAATTGGGAAACGTACGTTGTCTCCGATGCCCTCAGAAATTATGTATACAACTGATAGGTCTTTTTTAGGTTCTATTGGTTAGGATAGAGTACCACAGTTACTCCCAACCTGATTTTATGAATGCTGTGATGCATTTAGGGGCCACAGTGGCTAAATCTGCTGCCCTACCCATATTTTACCAGTACACAAATGAACGCAAAATGATCATAACAATTGCTTATGTCATACTCCTATGTTTAAATATTTTTGTTGCCAGTTTTCTTAACAAAGTATGCATATTGAGCATAACAATTTGTGATCATTTCATTAATTTCAATGTGACCCATCAATTTAATTGTAATTTGTTTTTTAGTTAAGGCATGTTTAACAGGGGCTGCCGCTGAAGCTTCTACCGTCTGCACATTCAGCAGTCTTGACAAACTTGGGGAAGGTGTACCTCAGGGAAATGTTGTGTCTGATGCTGTTCTTGGACTACATTAATGACATCAGTACAGCAGTACCAAGGTTCGTCTCGAACATCCTCCATGCGGATGACTTTGCAGTGTGGAGTGCAGCAGATCATAAAGAAATAGCATCCTGCAGAATCCAGGATGCTGCCAATAGTCAGCAGCTGGACTGAAAGATGGCCACTCAAACTGAGCTAGATCATCTCTTTCAATCAGATGGAAGAGGTCACTTTGAAACTGGAGACCTTCCAGTACCAAAGACAGACAGGCCAACTTTACTGACATCAAATTAATTACTGGATTCACGTGGAGGCCTCATATCGAAGTCATTGAAGCTAAAGCTGCGGAAAAAAAAGTCGCTGATGAAGAAACTGGTGGGGACCACATTGGCGCGAATTATGCATCCTGGCGCAAGCAAAAACCAGCTCGAGCACACCAGTAGTGCGGTACCAAGATACATCGACAACATGAAACACTGCCTGCAAAACCAAAAATAAAGCCATGCTTGACAAGATGCAGAACATGGGTCATTCTTATGATGCAGTGACATTCTTAGAGCCATCTGGAGCACCCCAATTTAGGAAATGGAGGACATTGGAACCACTGGAATGCAGAACAGCACACGTGTTGAAGAGACTTTCTAAACACTGGGGACTACAGGAGCAGACCAAGAACCGTCAGAAACGCCCAAGTCTGAACCGCTAACTAAAGGTCCCGCAAAGGGCTAAAACTGACGTACTGGAACCAAGCCCATCTCGAAAGAGCCTTCTAGACAACATAAACGATGTTCCATGACTCTTTGCCAAAGGTCGCGGCACTGCACAAAGCCATCTCGCTGGAGATTATACACAAGCGCTACCTTCACAACAGCTGTGCTCAGATCTACACAGGCGGGTCCGCACAAGACGCCATGCGGAATGAAGGAAGTGGCGTGTACATCTGTTGTGCAGACCGCACTACTACCTCCCTCTCTTTACCAGCTGGCGACAGCAGCTCCAACTATCGTACAGATCTGCAGGTGCTCAACACAGCAGCAGAGCACTAGCTAGGGTACGGCTGCAGCTTCATCCACTTATCTCCTCAGCAGTAAGCTTCAAGATAGACTGGATGCACTGTCCACAAAATGGTGCTGCAGTGGATTCCAGTGCATTCTGGAGTAGCTGGGAATGGAGAGGCTGACAACCTGGGCAACTACCTCAAGATCACAACCTCCTGTAAAGAAACTAAGACACTACAGCAACAAAGCGATTGGCAACAGCAAAATGGCGGCTGCAGCCCGTGGGCAGACGACATCAAGCTGAACAGGGAGAGCCAGGCCACCATCTTTCATCTACGCACTGATCACTCTGGACTCACCTCGTGAGGCTGGATCATGCGGAAACAGCCCTATGCGAATGTGGCGTAGAAAATCAGTTTCCTTAGCACATTCTCCAGAACGTTCCATACAGAGAAGCGGTCCGCTGGCAGTTCTGACTAGAAGACACGCCCCTGTACACCAAACTTTGAAAACATGCTGCCAACCCCTTGACATCTCACTTATTGGCAGCCAGAACAATATAAGATTTAAAGATGGCCATCAAGGAACTGAACGTTGCAGAAGAAGAAGGCAAAAAATGGGGGTGGAAGTGGTGATCTCGTTGTGGACATGTGTAAACTAAGTATTTTGATAACATTGTTTTGGCTGTTAGGAACCATGAAACTTTATTACGCATATTCTTATTTACACATTTCTACACGAAAATAAATGAAAAGAAAAGGGGAGACCTTACTAGACCCGCCTTACGCTAGGTAAAATATCACCTAAAAGACCAGCCACTTAAAAATAGTTACAATTAAATTGATGGGTCACGTTGAAATTAATGAAATGATCACAAATGTTTATGCTCAATATGCATACTTTGTTAAGAAAACTGGCAACAAAAATATTTAAACATAGGAGTATGACATAAGCAATTGTTATGATTATTTTGTGTTCCTTTGCGTACTGGTAAAATGGGGGTAGGGCAGCAGATTTAGCCACTGTGGCCCCTAACTGCATCGCAGCATCATAAAATCAGGTTGGGAGTAACTGTGGTACTCTATCCTATCCAATAAAACCTTTTTAAAAAGACCTATCAGTTGTATACAAAATTTCTGAGGGCATCGGAAACAAAATACGTTTCTTAAATCGGGAATCTTAAATGGGAAAAAGCTATCATTCACCACGAATGTACTTAAAGAATGCCGACTTTCCTTATTTTCTTGCACTTTATGCTCACATGTTTGAAACTTAATAGGTACAGAGAGGTCAAAATGAAATGGAATAACTTTAGTAATTTTTTCTAATTAACTTTGTGTCTTTTTACAACTTGGGGGTAGGGATACAAAATCAACCACTGTGGCACTCACAGTAATCCCAGAATCATCTAGTTAAGTTTATAATAATTGTGACATCATGTTTTAATGATGTAAGCCTGAAAATGGACTGCCAATGCTATAGAAAATGTCTGAATGCATCTGACACATTATTTTTGTCTTATTTTGCGATTTCGCGGAAATCTCCATTTACTGGGTGCACAAATACCTGCACTGTGATCCAGAGTTTCAATATTGTTTTCATTCTGTTTTTTGCAGAGGATGCAGAATGTGTGCCGTAACATAATATTGCCTGATTTGTTGGGCTTCTGGAATGAATTCTGATTTATTTAGAGGAAACTGTTTCTCAACCTCATTTTAGCATCCGCGAAGAGCGTAAATGGGGGTACCCTTGCGCCATCGGCTATATCTCTGGTTTGTTCCTAAGGATTTTAGGGGAACATGGCTTAAACATCTCAGAACATACTAAGGTACACTTTGAAACCCATCTTATTGAGTACTGCAGGGGAGGTGGGGGGGGGGGTGCACGGTAGCTAGGACTGGCTTATGGACTACATGTCTTGAAGCGAATGCAAACCTCATATTACGTTAAATATAAAATTACGTAAAAACAAAACAAAACAACACGTCATGACAAATGACGTTTGACAAACCAATGACGCGTATGCACTGCGCGCGCCCCTTATAGAGTTCTCTATGACGCATTGGCACATCCTCGAGGCTTTTTTAAAAGGATATATTTCAACATCACAATCAAGTCAAAGACAAAAGGTAGAGACCCGTGACAGCGAAGACAGTTCTCATATAGAAGGGACTTTGTGGGTTATGGTTTATCCCATCTTGTTTCGTTTATGATTGTTTCATTTCATCATATGCCTCTTCTTTGCAAAGAGTACATGATTTTTCTCATTCCAGGCTAAGTAGGGCACAGCAAAGGTGGCCTTCAAAAGATCGCCGTTGCTTTTCCTCGCTTTAACTACTTACATTGCATACATATAGTCAATATCTGTTACGTTTGTGGATGTGTTATTCTTTTTAGGGCATGTGTGTGCTGATCATAGGAAAAGATCCGATATTTAGTTGAATTATTTTAGATTATAGATTCACGTACATTTTTAGTATGATTCGTTTCCTTTTTCATGGAGAATTGCGATCGATTTTTGTGTGTGGCTTAAATGTTCCACATTTTGCTAACTTGTAGCAAAGTCCGACCTAGATTATGCTGGAAGGTTCTGGGAAAGGCGCGATTGTTCTAGTGACCTCAAACATGACGTCAAAGTTTTTTTTCAGTAGACGTGTTGGTTACATTTCATGACGTTTACGTAATGTACCTAGATTTTAGGGGAAGATCGTAGAAAAATCTAGAGTGTTCTTTTGAATGAATATTAATCCTTTTGGTTACGTTTTCATTTCTGATTGGTTGAGTTGATTAATTCGAGGGATTGTTATTGGTTGAGTTGGATAATTCGAGGGATTGTTCTGGAAATCTGTGATATTATATTTTTAACAAAGTATTAGAAAGTAAAACTACAAAGAAAACTACGCCGAAACTGCTGCAAACTACGCCAAAACTGCTAGTCCTCGATCACTTTTAGAGCCAGTGGGACAGTAAACTGGAACAAGCAAGCACGTATGTGCATGCATTGTAAGAGACTGTGTAACAGTATTAAAATGAGGATGCAGTGTGAGAGCATCAAAGTGTGCATGCATTGTGCTGAGAGTGCATCGTGAGAAAATAAGTACTGTTGGAACTGTCGCTCCAGTGTTATCTAGAACCTTGTGCCACGTGTGACGAGTTGCAACTTAGTGAGGTTTTTCTACAAGAACCCTACGTGGTGTGTCTGGTGTGATTGCACGCTACAACGAACACTACCACGTAACAATACGCTTAAGTCGTAAACGGTTAAGCAATTGTGTTTTTGTTTTGTTTTGTTTTGTTTTTTCCTGTCAAGAGCTATCCTTCTGGCGCTAATTTTACCATGATTTACTCAAACTGTCCAGTTTGGGTTAAGTAAATAAGTTGATCGTGTTTCTCCTTTTCCAAACCTCCTTGCAGGTTCGACTTAAGCGTCGTCGACTGTAGTGATAAACGCAGTTAGATTTTACAGCGTTTAAATCCTTCTTTCGGCGGGAAATAAGGCGTCAGGACAATAGACAAGAGAATAATCATCGGAAACAAAGACAGAACAAAAACAAATGAAATCTACCTCTCTCAATGTTCGACATATTTTTAAAGTACAGGGTCTCTTCATTAGAACAGCACTGTTCCTTTCTCAGTCTTCATTTTGCGAGATACCTTAGACCTAAAGTAACGATGTTATTGCTTTCGACCACGAACGATAGAGTAAGGATCAGCGCGAGACACGAAATGACAGGTAACACAACACTGCTTTTGCAGGGTGAGCTGGAACACTCCTCGGCTATGTTGACGATTATATTGTCATTCTATCTTTGTACGTCTGGGCCTTTCCCGCTTCGCCATGCTTCTAAGCTTAAAACAGCACTATGCCCTGGCAGTCAACATATAATCTTGTGACATTCGTATGCTTAATGTCTGCCTTTAAATCACTAGTCTGTCTTTACATTATATTCTTAGGTCTCAGTTGAATTTGTTCGGAATTTCAGCTTTACCCAATGTCAATGGTCTTCTGGCTGCTGTTGGCCGTTGTGGGCCCGCGTAGGGCTGTGTGTGGGCCCACCACGACCGATGGCGACCCATGGACGTTTTACTCCCTGGGTAGTTGAGCAACTTCAGGATCTTTTCATTAACGATCATCTTCATCATCTTCATCATCGTTATCATTATCATTACCACAATCCTCATTTCTGTGTTCTTATTAGTACATATAAATGATAATTAGGCGTTTAACATTAAATACGTTGTTACGAGTCAAAGTGGACTACAGTATATTAAAAAAATACATTATAAATAAATAAATAAATAAACATGGATGTTGCGCTTTTTTAACCACAAATTCACGTTTTCCATTTTGCTGCCAAGGACTCTCAAACGATGAATAATTATAATGTGCACATGCTTGTGTCAAATGCATATGCGGTTACGAACCCAAGATTTCGAGTATAAAAAAACAACAACAAACAAACAAACAAACTCTCTAGAAAAACCTAGTTTCTTTATGGACATTCAGATTACTGAAGATTTGTGCATTGTGCAGCTTTAAACGTGTTGTCAACATCAGTAATTGATATTCTGACACCTTGACCCATTTTGTAGTGTCAAAAAAACATGACACCTGCTGACTCCTTACACGCAGTAGAGCGTTGCAGTCAATAAAATGACTAGTTTGGGCACCAACACAGACCATTCGATTGGGAATACTCTCACGATAGACCTACTTGTGCAGTACGCCACAAGTACACTTCTTTTCAACTTTGAATAGAAGTGTACTTTTGGTATTTGCCCCGAGTGGGTCTGTCTGGGTAGTTGTCTATGTGCGCCTTATTAGCAGAAAAACATAGATAGTTCTTTATGAAATACTAGTATTTTACAGTGGTATGCGATCATAATTTCACTGCTGGTGTTATAAACACTCAATATCATGGTATGGAAAGGGACTCTAGCAAGATATCCTTGTGGATGAGCGGAGAGCAGAAAGCCTATCTTAAACCGTTCAGTGCCGAGAAAAACACACCCAACTGCAAGATGTATAGATCCTCATGAGCCCCGAGGTTGCGGGGGCTCATGAGGATCTGTGCCTCTTGCTGACACCACTTTGAATCCATGTTCCTAGGATAACTAGGATTTGTTGACGTTGAACTGATAAAGACTGCATAAACAGTTTCCGTCAACGGGCACTGAACGAGATAATAAGAAGAAGAAAAAAAAGAAGAATAAATAATGATAATAGTACGTTTTACGTTGGAGTTGAAAATCCGGACTTTGGTGTGTTGTGACAGCTCTCGGGAACTCCACACTTTTTTCAACTGGAGAAAGGCTGCTCTGGCTTTACCGATTCGTGCTCTGACATCTGCATCAGTCCCGCCTTTTTTGTCTTTGATGCTCCCGAGATAGGTGAAGGACTCCACCTCCTCCAACGGGGTGCCAGCAAGCAAGACTGGTTCTTCCCTGGTTGCGTTCAGCCTCATTGTCTTTGTTTTCTGTTTGTGGATGGTGATGCCCACTTGGGACGAGATGTCAGCAAGCCTCGTGGTCTTGTCCTGCATTTGTTGATGAGTGTGGAACAGTAAAGCCAAGTCGTCTGCAAAATCGAGGTCGTCGAGCTGTGTCCACAGTGTCCACTGTATTCCACTTCGTCTGTGCTCTGTGGTCCTCTTCATGACCCAGTCTATGGCCAGTAAGAAGAGGAACGGAGACAGCAAACACCCCTGCCTGACACCGGTTCTGACCTGTAACTCCCTGGTGAACTGCCCTTCGTGGATCACGCGACATGTCATGCCATCGTAGCTGCTCTTGATCAGGCGGACGAGCTTTGCGGGTACACCGTAGTGTCGTAGGAGTTTCCACAGAGTCTCTCGGTCCACGCTGTCAAATGCTTTCTCGTAATCCACAAAGTTGACGTACAGCGGGGAGTTCCACTCCAGAGACTGTTCCACGATGATGCGGAGAGTGGTGATCTGGTCTGTACATGATCGGTTTTTCCTGAATCCTGCTTGCTGGTCTCTCAGCTGGGGGTCAACGGAGCTCTTCATTCTCTCCAGGATGATCCTGTTGAAGACCTTTCCTGGTGATTCCTCTGTAGTTGGAACACTTGCTGAGGTCGCCTTTCTTGGGAAGCTTGATTAGGTACCCCTCCTTCCAGTCAGCCGGCATCACCTCCTCTTCCCAGATCTTTCCAAACAGTGGGTACAGCATCTCTACTGTTGTCTCTAGGTCTGCTTTCAGAGACTCCGCTGGGATGCCATCTGGCCCTCCTGCTTTGCCGTTCTTCAAAAATGCCACTGCTCTTCTGATCTCTTCCCGGCTGGGTCTGTCACAGCTGATGGGTAGGTTGGTCTCTGCTGGCTGGATGTCTGGGGGGTCGGGTGTGCTGGGTCTGTTCAGTAACTCTTCAAAATACTCGGCCCATCTGTCGAGTTGGTCTGCTCTGTCTGCAATACGCTTGCCTTCTTTGTGTTTTACTGGTCTTTCTGTATGGCCATACTTGCCCGACAATCTTCTGGCAATGTCGTAGAGCTGTTTCATGTTGCCGCTGCCTGCTGCCTTTTCTGCCTCTGCTGCCAGGCTGTCTGTGTAGGCCCTCTTGTCTGCCCTGATACTCCTCTTCACCTCGCGGTTGGCTTCCGAGTATTCCTCCTGTGCCCTTGCTTTGGATGCTCTCGTGCGACTGTTGTTGACAACTGCTTTCTTCTGCTTCCTCACTTCTATCTTCTTCTAGGTCTGTGCCGACAGCCAGTCCTTGTGATGGTGTTTCCTAAACCCTACAGTGTCTTTGCAGGTTGAGTTCAGCGCCCCTCTACCTTCCACTGCTGCTCTGTGGTGACCGCCTCCTCTTCATTTACTAGCTCCTGTAGCGCTTGAAACCGGTTGGACAGCACCAGTTTGAACTCTTTTCTCACTCCAGTCTCTCTCAGGAGGCCTACATTATAGCGCTGTCTTCTTGTTGTCTCTGTGCGGCTTTTCTTTAACTTGAGCTTTATTCTTAAGGTAAGCAGATTGTGGTCTGAGGCGACATCTGCTCCCCTCCTCACTCGAACATCTTGAAGGGATCTTCTAAATTTCTTGCTAATGCAGATATGGTCTATTTGGTTCTCTGTAGTATGGTCAGGCGAGACCCAAGTTGCCAGTGTATTCTTCTGTGTGGGAAGATGCTGCCTCCAATGACAAGTCTGTTTAGAGCACAAAAGTCTACAAACCTCTCCCCGTTCTCACTCATCTCCCCTAGTCCCTGTCTCCCCATCACCTCTTCGTATCCGGTGTTCTCCTCCCCTATTTTGGCATTAAAATCGCCCATGACGATGGTGATGTCTCGCTCCGCACATTTGTCCAAGCACTCTGGAGTCGGTCGTAGAACTCTTGTTTCTCTTCCTCGTCACTGTCATTAGTGGGCGCATAACACTGGATGACGTTCAGCTTGATCTTTTTCTTGGTTCTAAAGGTTGCTGTGATAATTCTTGGCCCAAGAGGTTCCCAGCCCATCAGCGCTCTCTGTGCCAATAGTGACAGCATGAATGCTACTCCTTCTGTATGGGGGGCATTCTCCCAGCATTGACGAGCTTCTGGCCAATTGTCACAAAAGTCGTGGAGTCTCCATGAGATTCTTGACAACAAAAAGAAATGCCACAGTTAACCCTTCACTGTGTGGGCAAGGCACCCAATGCGCAAAAGGCCATCGGGCCGAAGTCAGCCGCCGTTGGCCCCGCGCACGTCTGTGCGCGGGCCAACGGCGGCCGACATCGGCCCGATGGCCTCTTGTGGAATAGTTAAACGCTACCCAGCTCCCCGCCCACATAATGCTTATATACGAGGAAGGGGAGGAGGGGGAGAGATACGTGGAGTACTTTGGTATCAGTTTCAGCCAACTTAATAAAATCTCAAATACAAAACGATTTCCAAATACCGTCACTTCAGTAGCTCGCTTGAGCTTGCCCTTAGCACCACGTGAATGTTCTGTGTTTACGTACAGTGTGTGAGTGAATGCCTGTGATTCACGTGAGCGTGCTTGTTGGGTTCAGTTCGTGGCTACATTCTGCGCATTGAGTTATATTATAAATATGAGAAATGCGCCATATAAATGCTATGTATTATTATTATGGAAAACGATTGTATTAACGATTCATTAACTCTTTGCCTACGCCTGGCGGCTCCAGCAGCCTAGAGACATATGAAAAAAATCCATATACACCACGTAGTATAGGAGTTACTCTTTTATTTTCAAACATTTTCGAACTCTCAGCGAGGCCGGGCTACATCATGGGAATGATGAAGCCCTCGGCGCTGAGAGGGCGAAATTTGTAAAAATTCCTATACTACGTGGTGTATATGGATTTTTTTCTTCATGTTCAAAGTATTTCATTGTCGCTTGGGTCCATATTTGGAGTGTGTGGTGCCAGCATTCTTGGACAG
>BTPG01000001.1:65840426-65852926 GCA_036245525.1 Semisulcospira habei
GCGAATGACAGGAACAGGACGTTTTTTGCGCGAACCTTGCTCTTCACATCATCATGATGTGCAGTTTGAAGCAACATCTTAGGGGCGGATCCGGAGGGGGGAAGGGTTCCAGGTTTGCGGACACCACCACCCCCCCCCCACATACCCCCTCCCACACTCCCACTCAAAATTCTTTTAAATGCTGTAAGTCCCTTTTTGGGGTAATTGACCCCCCCACCCCCACCCCACCCCGTTTGATATTTTTTTGCGACCGGTGATAGTCTAGACGCGCACTTCCCCTCCTCACCCCCTCCCTCCCGCCTCCACCCCCATGTTTGATTTTTCGGCCACTGGAAGGAGGATCTAGCGTCGGGAGGCCTTTTGTCAGGTTGAAGGTCCGAAACAAAAGGTTGAACCCCCACCCCCCCACCCCACCCCACCTTCTCGGGGTAACTGATCCGCCCCTGCTCTTCTTGTAATTCTTCCCACCTTCTTGTAATTCTTCCTGCGCCAGAATTCTAAATCAAGGGATATAGGCCTATCACCACGATCATGTTTGTTTCATGCTTCGTCAAAACCGTAAACTTATTTCCTAGTCGAAGAAGATCCTGGTGTCTCTGACAGTTTTACACCTATACATTGTATTTTACAAGGCATTTGATTTCGGTTGACGATGTGTCACATGTTAAACAAAAGACACCAACAGACAGTGGAGACTGTAACTGCTGTATTTACAAAACGGTAAATATGCATGAATATGTGCTCTATAAGCGTCTTTCTCATTTTTTTAGAAAACATTAACTACGTTTTTTTAAGATATGTTGGGCTGAGAGCGCCTAAAGCTTTTGCCATAGATTAAAAAAAAAGATGCGTGAGCATTGGATTTAATGTCTCCACAAACATGGTTTTCGTGTCCATGTGATGCAGAAGCTTTTCTAAAAGTACTTTCCGTGGGCCAGAAATACCGTGACGTAATATGATCGCAGGATTCGAACAATACTACAGCTGTATTGTTTGTAGATCCCCAAAATCAAGGTGTTTATTCCGGGGCGCGGAAAAGTGGCGGAAACCAACCAAATCTCGCCAGAAAAGCATTTTAGTGCAAAACCACAGCGCAAAGGCAAACAGGGTCACCCTGGTCAGCCCCACAGGGTGGGGTTTTCTCTCTATTCTGGGGCATGTGTTTCTGTCTACCCGAGGTCCATTCACCTGTATTTGCCTTTTTTAAACTCTCCCTACTGTCTGCACTGCCTGTAGCTCTTGATATTGGATGTGTGTTGCTAAATGGTCTTAGCTTTATTTAGGCCCCATGTGTTAGGTTTATTTAATGTGTTTGACCGGCTGGCGACATACATTCAATGTTCTGTTTAGTTGGTTGTTTTTTTTTTCACAAGCAGTGCAGGCACATCCTGAGAAAGCCTTGTTGCTGTCGGGACGTTAAGCAATGTACAATCAATCAACCGACCTAAGAAACCTCCGAAACACGAGGGAAAACAATAATCCCAGGCCAGAATCCGCAACATCGGAAAAAGCCAAAGAGTCTGTCAAGACGCAATTAACAAGCACCAGCAACAATGGTCTCTGATGACTCACAGTCACACGGGACCGCGCGGCTGGTAAAAACAGAATATCTACCGCGCGCGAGTTTTAGTCTAACGCCCAGGCTTAACACTGCACCAAGGCAAAACAAGCCGCCCTAAGAAACCACGACCCAAAACTGACAGGCAAACCATTGAGGCCTGGACGGAATAACTCGCCAAAAACTGGCCTAGAAACATACTCGTAACACGACTCGGTAAAACAACCTTAATGAAATAACGCAATGAAGACGACAACGATCAACACATCAAAACTCAAACCTAAGAACCATTGATTACACCGCCCGAAACAAACGCGCATAACGGCGCGGGGCCCACGATAACGGTACACGCCAAGAAACTGAGAGCGCGTGGACCTGAACCCAGGCGTGATATGAGACTAATTCATGCTCACCAGACAAATGACGCCCAGTTTCAAGACCCAAAACTGACAGGCAAACCATTGAGGCCTGGACGGAATAACTCGCCATAAACTGTCCGAGAAACATACTCGTAACATGACTCGGGAAAACAACCTTAATGAAATAACGCAATGAATTGAAAGCGAAATGAACAGAACCTGCCGCGCGGGTGGAAAAAAACAAGGAAGGAAACTACACAGTCACGAACGGACTGTAAAACAATGTTTACCTCCCCACCAATAACAACGCACAAAAGTCGCAACAAAATTTGGAAATCCAAATTACCTAACGCATGGCAACAAATGCAAATACGCGGGCCTAAGCAGAAAATGAATCATGCAATAGCAATGACTGATACACCAGGGAAAAAAACGACGGCCGACCAGAATGCCACTGACAGCACACGTCAGTCGCAGTGAAGCAGGTGCATCTAAACCAAGCCGGAAAACAGTCACAAGAAAACGTGACTACCCAACCAAATGAATAGACAACAGCCTAACAAACCCGAGAACCGATGATTACACCGCCCGAAATAAACGCGCAAAACAGCGCGGGGCCCACGATAAGGGCACACGCCAAGAAACTGAGAGCGCGCGGACCTGAACCCAGGCGTGATATGAAACTAACTCATGCTCACCAGACAAACGATGCCCAGTTTCAAGACCCAAAACTGACAGGCAAACCATTGAGGCCTGGACGAAATAACTCGCCATAAACTGGCCGAGAAACATACTCGTAACATGACTCGGGAAAACAACCTTAATGAAATAACGCAATGAATCGAAAGCGAAATGGACAGAACCTGCCGCGCGGGTGGGAAAAAAACAAGGAAGGAAACTACACAGTCACGAACGGACTGTAAAACAATGTTTACCTCCCCACCAATAACAACGCACAAAAGTCGCAACAAAATTTGGGAATCCAAATTACCTAACGCATAGCAACAAATACGGATACGCGGGCCCGAAATGAATCATGCATAAGCAAATATCTCTTGTCTTTAGACTGGCGTCGTGTTCTGCCATTATTTTAACAGTTGCAGAACTAGTCCAAGAAGGGGGAGAAGACACGATAAGCGCCTTACTAACAATTTGCAATAAGCCCCACCCGGGTCTGCCCTGGGGGACTTGGGTGGGGTTAGGTATTTTTTAGTTCCCAGGGTCACCCTGGTCAGCCCCACAGGGTGGGTTTTTCTCTCTATTCTGGGGCATGCGTTTCTGTCTACCCTTTGTCCATTCACCTGTCTTTGCCTTTTTAAAACTCTCCCTACTGTCTGCACTGCCTGTAGCTCTTGATATTGGATGTGTGTTGCTAAATGGTCTTAGCTTTATTTAGGCCCCATGTTGTAGGTTTATTTAACGTATTTGGCCGGCTGGCGACATACATTCAATTTTCTGTTTAGTTTTTTTTTTTTTCACAAGCAGTGCAGGCACGTCCTGAGAAAGCCTTGTTGCTGTCGGGACGTTAAGCAATGTACAATCAATCAATCAATCAATCAATTTGCAATAAGATCTGGCAGTCAGGGGATTGGCCCACACCATGGACCCAATCACTTATAATAACTCTCCCCAAAAAAGGCAACTTACATCAATGCCAGAACTATCACAAGCAAAGTCATGTTAAAGATCCTACTAAACAGGCTGAAGCCACAGGCAGAGGAAATCATAGCTGAGGAACAGGCAGGTTTCAGACCAGGGCGCAGCACAACTGAGCAGATCTTCAACCTGAGAGTTCTATGTGAGAGATGCCTCCAGCACCAGCAGGACCTCTATCATGTCTTTGTGGATTTTAAGAAAGCGTTCGACAGGGTGTGGCATGCAGCATTTGGTCCACCATAAAGCTATACAACATCAATGCCAACCTGATCAAAGTCATAGCAAACCTTTACAACAAGGCCACTAGCGCAGTCTGCTTCAACGGCAAAATAGGAAACTGGTTTAGGACTACAGTTGGAGTCAGACAAGGCTGCTTGCTCTCACCTACTCTTTTCAACATCTTCCTGGAAATAATCATGACGGACGCTCTAAAAGATCATGAAGGAACTGTCAGTATTGGAGGCAGAACAATCACGAACTTGCGCTTTGCGGACGACATTGATGGCCTTGCAGGAACAGAGAAGGAGTTAGCTCAGCTGGTGGAAAAGCTGGATAGTACAGCCATTGCATATGGGATGGAAATCAGTGCAGAGAAGACCAAACTGATGACCAATAACGCCAGTGGCATTGGCACTGAAATCATGGTTGGAGGCCAAAAACTGGAAACAGTTAAGAAATTCAAATACTTAGGAGCCATTGTAACAGATGAGGGATCAAAACCAGAAATACTGTCCAGGATTGCGCAGACAACAACAGCACTGACAAGATTGAAGACCATATGGAAGGACAGAAACATCACACTCTGCTCCAAGATCAGACTGATGCGCTCCTTAGTCATCTCAGTGTTCTTGTATGCCTGCGAGTTATGGACCCTGACAGCAGACCTCGAAAGGAGGATACAAGTCACTGAAATGAGATGTTTTCGAAGGCTGCTTGGCATCTCATACAGAGATCACATCACAAACGAGGAAGTGGGGAGCAGAATCAGGCAAGCCATCGGGCCCTATGAAGACTTATTAGCCATTGTGAGAAAACGCAAACTGAAGTGGTATGGGCATGTCACGCGTTTAACAGGGCTTGCCAAAACAATCCTGCAAGGCACTGTGCAAGGAGGACGAAGGAGAGAAAGGCAGAGGAAAAGATGGGAGGACAATATCTCAGAGTGGACAGGACTGAAGCTGGGCAATACGCTGAGAAAGGCAGAGAACAGAGAGGAATGGAGGGAGCTGGTTGCCAAGTCATCAGTGGTGCCCCAACGGTCGACAAGACTACGGGATATAGATCGATAGATAGATAGATAAAGGGTTTAACAGGAAATGAGAGACTTTCCTTTTTTACTTTCCCGAAAGTCTTAGGTGCGCTGATGTAAAAAGCCGACAGGTGTGTGTCGTGCGTGACTCATGCATTACTTAGCTGTTTCGAATTTATCTTTAACTCTTTCGGTCCCGACACACCACAGCAAGATATGGATTAACCAAGATAGTTCAAGGGTGGTGCCAGAATAGCTTGGTGCCTATAGACGCCAAGCTATTGTGGCACCATCCTTGAACTATCATGGTCGATCTGTCCATGCAGTTCTCATAGAACAACTCCAAAATGTGGACATTTCGTACCTGGAACACATTGGGTTAAATGGCGCAATGAATATGTAACTCTTGCACCCGTATTTGCTTATAAAATGTAAAATGCATACACACGGATTTTATTGATCGTCTGTTCAAATCAGTCCCGAGCAGACTGACGATTAACTAACTACGTCACTTATGTTCAAGTCGTGGGAGGTGGCTCGATTGTTCTACTGGTTTAGAAATTCAAGACTGAACGGTTACTTGTATTTTGACGTAATGATGTATTCTCAATCATGAATCGATTGATCTTGAAACACCTCAGGGGTTGTGCCTGGTTAGCTTAGCACCTCCTCAAGCGCCAAGCTATATCCAGGCAACACACCAGAGCTGCCACGGTCGGTCCGAAATTCAAGAACAGTAGCTTGGCTTTTTCCAGGCAACACACTGGAGCTGCCAAAGTCAATCCGTCCCCAACAGCTAACGCTTGAAGCGATAGTGGTCTTGGCTGAGTTCCAATCCAGACCCCACCACCAGTATGGGGCTGTGTGTGACTTGTGGACCCTATCCATGCCCAGGAAGCAAAGGTACTCAGGTCCACGACGGCCGTAGTGGGCCCGAAGACGTTTTGCTAATGGGGTGGTAGCCGTGCAGACGGTGCACAACCCAATCAAACGGTGTAAACTTGGGTCGATTGCGTACACACGAAAAATACATCGGGTACATCAAATTGACATTGTGCGCCTTGTTGATACCTTGTAGATCTATGCGACGCTTTTTTGGCCCTGACAAGAGCCGGAACAACGCAAGTACAACCCAAGTGCAAGAGACATAGATCCTCATGAGCCGCCGCAGATGCGGGAGCTCGTGAGAATCTGTGCCTGTTGTGTGCTCAGTTTGTTGTCGCGTTATTCGGGCAAATCAGTTTTTGAGTTTTTAGACTGATTCAGTGACTTTACAACGTTTTTACATGGGCACTGGCAGAATACTGGAGCGGTTAATCGTACCCCTGTTACAGAGATACGGGTTCAACACCGTGGCGTATGACACATGTTTTATTTATACCTGGTCATGATGTGATCATTGATCATTGGGGTATTGGAATATCTCGTCTCATTGTAATCATTGTGATTTTGTTGTCAGTAGACTACGCTACATTCTGCTGGTAGCAGAACAATTTTCGCTTCAAATCTTTAATCGTATATCTTGGACACACTTGTAATTTGTAAATCGGCTGAACGGTTTATGTAACGTGGGAATACTGGCTGCGACTTACAGACTTTAAACAAAAATGCCAAACTACAAAGGTAAGGAAAGTTTGAATACCGACAACAACAAGGAATAATAATAATAATAATAATAATAATAATAATAATAATAATAATAATAATAATAATAATAATAATAATAATAATAACGGTCGGATTTAACAAATGTATTTCGCATTTATGTTTTAATAACGCCAGCAGCACCACGAATAAACCCGCGTACAATCAATTTCAGGTAATAAATACGTGTTACAGTTTAAAATCCTAGTCTTCGTAGATTACACACACACCCACACACACACACACACACACACACACACACACACACACACACACACACACACGCGCGCGCGCGCGCGCGCGCGAACACACGCGCGCGCGCAAAACCCGCGAAACATCAGGTATCATTTATTAAAAATTGTTTAGGGACAACCCTGATAACTTTCGTCAAGGAAAAGGCGTGTGTCTCCGTTCTTGTTCTTGCGTTCCTTTTTTATTGTCATGATTGTCGTTAGTGTGTGTGTGTGTGTGTGTGTGTGTGTGTGTGTGTGTGTGTGTGTGTGTGTGTGTGTGTGTGTGTGTGTGTGTGTGTGTGTGTGTGTGTGTGTGTGTGTGTGTGTGTGTGTGTGTGTGTGTATGACATTTGCTGCAGACGAGGAAAGCGAGTTATGGAAATCATTCCGTCACCAACTCAGCCCCTTCCCACATCTGTTCCAACTAGAAAGGTACAGGGACCTCACCCGTCCACGGTTACAGAGCATCAGAGACAGAGTAATGTGGGAAAGAGAAGAGAGAATGATTGACGACGAGTACCAAATCATGGCAAAGTCCCGGGACTCAAACCTGATTGCATTCACACACTTCCTGCTAGGGATCACTCCGACCTCTATTACAGAGACAAATAAAGTTCTGTGGGAAGATCCTGAAAATCTGGTCGCTCTCGCTAACAAAGCATCTTTCTTGTGGTTAACAGGAGAGAGGCCGCATGCTGAAAGTTTGCGTGAAGAATTAGAAGATTTAAAGACTCGCAAACAGTTCGATGAAAGGGTGACCCAAGCAAAAGCAGAGATGGCCTACTGCTACTCACTCATGGGCGTCCCGTACGCCTCCCTCGCCATCAATCTCTTCGAAGAGGTTGTGAAGGAGAAGCCTGTAGAGTACGATTGGAAATTAGGGCTTGCATTAACTTTGAGGCGGTTTGCAACAAGTTTCAGTTTACAAATTTATCACGATGTCAACACTGAGGACATGAAAGCAAAAGCTATCCAATCACAAGATCTTTTGCTGGAAGTGATCAGAAAAACCGATGCCACAAATTTGCAAGCTCAAGCTTATGCTGAACTAGGGAGGCTTCTTTTTGCGCCGTGTGAGGAAGCTGTTTCAAACGCTCTGAAGGCTCGCTCCTGTGGGTTGAGTCCAGGTGATTGTTTCGAAAAAGCCTTGAAATCAGGGACACGTAACATAAGCGTATTAACGCATGTTAGCGTGTTTTTCCGCAAGTTAGGCAATCATAAAGATTCGTTAACAGCACTACTTCGTGCTCTAAAAATCAGAGAAACCAGTGCGATTCACTGTTACCTGGGCTGTACCTATCACATGAAAGTGAGGCAAGAGAGGGGTTTAGCCAAAGGTGAGAGCACCAAAAAGGCCATTGGACACTTCAAAACGTCTATTGAGATTGCGCATGGAGAAAACACAATAGCTCACTACAGATTAGGTCTGCTTTACAAAGAGAGCGGTGATTTCAAGGCGGCGCTGCAAGAGTTTAAAGCTATTCTACGGCTGCCAACAATCATCAAGCCCAATGGAAATTTTCAGTGCTTACAGGCAGTGCGGGAGCATCAGCCTGAAGCTAAGTGAGAGAGAAAGAGACGATAATAAGCGGGAAAAGTATGGAAAAGAAAGCGCAAATTCCTTCACATTGCTCTGGATATGCTCTGCCGATCGTCAGCAAGAGTGCCTGCGCTTAGACCTATCTTCAAGAAAACATGGCGGTCACTTTACACTCTGATAACCGCCGCCTTTAAACACAAGCCAAAACCATACCAACTTACAGAAGAAGCTCGCCTGCTAAACATGATTAAAGACAACAAGGGTGTTCTTGAAGTTCTAGATCAGATCGCCAAGATCACCGAAAAACAGTCTCAAAACGCAGAGCTCACTGAAATGCAGCTAAACAGCTACATCCGCGCCAAGAAGTTTGAGGACGCAGTCACTCTCGTCAGACTTCTTGACTGACGTCACAGAACAAAGAGAGCAGCCAGAGTTGTGGCGCAACAAAAGCCTGCCTTTACAAACCTACATACTGGCGGCAAGACACAATCTCTTGCGAGCTACGAATACTGGAGATGATATTTATAACCTCCAAACTGACATAGCATGGAAATATTTCCGATGGGCCTTTGAGCGTAAGTATTCCCCGTACGCATCAGAAACTAAGAGTGCTGACAGAAGTGAGCAGGTTGACACACAATACGCAGAGAGCGGTGAAAGATCAAACACACAAAGTCTCGAGTGCGGAGATGACGTAGACACCCACAACGAAGAAAACGATAATGGCTCTGAAGACCCGCTCGGCGACTACTGGCACGTTATGATCTTGCACGACCCACAGGATCCCAGCATGCAGGCCGCGGCTTCAAAGGTGAAGGCCACACTAAAAGACGACTGTGGGCTGAATGTCACGTGTATGTCTGATGACGTTCTCGGAGGACGGCATGAGCTGTTCAGTGTGCACGAAAACATGGAGAAGTCGTGTCTCTTGGTAGTGGTGGCAGGTTCCGACTATCTGTCCCATGAATTCAGCGATGGATATCTTGCACCCGCTCGTGATATACTGATGACTGGCAAGTCCTTAAGATGTCATCCGCTGGTAGTGATCACATCAGGTGCTACACAGCGTCCAAAAGAACTCAGGGGTTGCCGTTCTTTCCCGTGCCCAGTGGGGCTTCTCGCTGAGGACCCAGAGAGTGTGGGTACAAAAGGTGTGGTGACATCGGCGTGTGAAGATAGGAAGGTTAAGGACATTTGTGACTTGTTCTGCTCGCTCGTGGACACCAGCATCGACCTGTTTGAGCAAACACCATGATTATAAACAATGTACACATCTGTTCACATTTTCGGTGCCCCGTCTTTGAAATCACCTTCGTGGTGGACACAAGACGTTAAGCCCTAATCGTTTAACGTTTTATATTACTATGTCCATAAAAAGTTTATTTATAAATCTGAACAGCTTCAGCTGTCGTGGTGTACCTGTATTGCATTGTGAATTCCCAATGCGCGAAAGGCCATCGGGCCGACGTAGGCCGCCGTTGGCCCGCGCACGGCCGTGCGCGGGCCAATGGCAGCCGACGTCTGCCCGATGGCCTTTTGCGCATTGGGTTATTACCATTGCGGACTGTTTAACTCATTCGCGACGCACCGCGTTCGGATACATGGCATGAAGCCGCGGATCCGAGTACAGAATAACCGTTTGCGTCGAACCATTATCAGCGTAACTTGAAAACACGCAACATGTACATTGCCGTAAGATTCGTCTATCCTCGTAGGAGATTTTAAGCAACGCTTGTCATTTTATTGACTCTGTCAGCGTCAGTGACAGTGAGCTGTTTAACACATTCGAGACGTGCTGCATTTGTACGTGGCTTTATGTCGTATCCCAATGCGGCAAGTTACGAATGAGTTAACCCATTCAGCCTTGACACTGTGTCGCTTCAATCGGAGTTGATAAACGGCTTTGCGCCAAGCCAAGCTATTCTGGCATCGCCTAACTGCTCAGGGTTTTAGATTCAGTGATTTTTGTGAACAGAGGGCGAGCTTAAAATAATTTGGTTTAAAATAATTTGGTAAATTGGTATCTCGTTTTGTGGTGTCATATCACAGGCGGAGAAACCTGAAAGTACGGCAATTATGGACAGGGTTTTGTGCTCCTTACTTGGCGAAGCGTTAAATGGATACTAAGTCAGGGGCACGAAACTCTTTCCGTAACTGTCATACTTCGGTTTTCTCCCCCATGTGGTCATAGTAACATTTTGTTGTTGCTGTTATTGTAGCATCGCAGCCTCAGGTCTCTAACGCGTTTCAGTTCATGCATCATCTCCCTCCGACAGCCTACTCCCCCTGAGGAAAACGGATATTAATGACCACTTGAGCATCTATGCCTCTTGCTGGCCCCCAGTGGGGGCCAGCATAGAGGCATAGATCCTCAAGTACCCGAATATGTCCAAAGTACACTTGGCATAAAACACAAAGCGTGACTGATTCGTGAAATGTCACAATGGTATACGGCTGGACTTATCAAGCCATGATTTAAAGGTGTGCGATGTACAGAAACCCCCACCCCCCTCTCCCCCCGTCCCCTCCCCCTCCCCCCGCCCCCACCCCCCTCCCGACCTTTCGACTCTAGATTAGGTTCGCGTTCTTTTTTAACTAATGTGACAGTTGCATAAAGGGTCTTAGTAGAGAGTACAAGATTACACCCACATGTTTTCTTTTAAATGAAAAATAATTTGAGTGGCGTGCTCTTTCAGGAAGTCTTGAATGTGGTGGTGTAAGAAGACGACAGATTTGAGTCGAACGTGGCACAGGCATCTGATGGTAACATTTGTAGAGAGCGATCATTGATTAATTGATTGACTGGTTGATTGACTGGTTGGCTGGCTGGCTGGTTGGCTGGCTTGTTGGCTGGCTGGTTGATTGGCTGGCTGGCTTATTGATTGATTGATTGATTGATTGATTGATTCATTCATTCATTCATTCATTCATTCATTCATTGATTCATTGATTGATTGATTTTAAACTGCCAGTCCCGTTTGTGGTCATACTTTATAATTTCCAAACTCAATACATATAAAACACACGGTCATGCATTGCGCATGTGAAAGCTCCAGTCATTTACTCAGAACCCATCTGATTTCGGGCCCTCAAACCTACACTGTTATATCCTTAACTCTTACTGCCGTTAATTTACTCGAAAGCGGTCATACCTTGCGCTTGTTGTCAGTCATTCCCCAGAAGCAATCAGATTGTTGTTTTGATTTGATTTGATTTGATTTGATTTGATTTGATTTGATTTGATTGGTTTGCTTTGTTTTGCTTTGATTTGCTTTTTTTTTTTTTTTTTTTTTTGGGGGGGGGGGGGGAGGAGGGAGTCCTGAACCCTGTGCCTTCTGCAGTTGACGACGCTGAAGTCGAACCAAAAGTTTTTTTGTTTTTTTGTTTGTTTGTTTGTTTTTCATTTGACTTATCCGAATGCGGATAAGTCAAAATTTTCACAGAGTTGTTCGACTTATATGCGTTGTTTTTAACCCTCTCTGAAATAAAACAATATGAGGATTTTATCCCAAAGTCTACCGTATTGTTTGGAGCTCAGCTGCGTTTATATTTTTAGGAACATTCAGGGTTGTTCATATTTTTAGGCTTATTATGTTGATCCATTTCCCTCCTCTCTAACAGACAATGATCAACACACACGTCGGCGCACACAAATAAAGACGGACACACGGTGCTTCCCGCCATTAGTACGCTCTGTGGGTTCGTGTAGCGACAAGAATCCATATCCTTCTACGTTAACCCACCCTCTGATCCACACACACTGGCACACAGAAATAAAGACGGACACACGGCGATTCCCGCCATTCGCAAGCTCCGTGGTCTGGCGTAGCATAGCTATTCTGAAGAAAAATAATAACACAAGCAGCGAAATGACGTCACTTCAAGTGTCACGTCATGGCATCATTAGTCCCACGACGCTGTGTTCATAGTGACGACTCGATGTTATAAGTATGTCACTCATCTCAGTACAACATTTGACGTTATCAGAGAATCAACTTTGCAATTTTCTTGCTGATTTTCACGCATAGGGCTTACAGGTCACAATTTGACCTAATCCTACCCCAGGGCCGGGATAAACAGCAGGCTTATGCAAACACTGTTTATGAAAAATCATGCATGTACTAATGAGAAGATAGGGGGTATTTTTTCGTAAAAGAAAATTAAAGTTATGTTAGCTGTTTTACAAATGACTCCGAAAAAGAGGTGCATAACATTGTCTGATTTTCACAATTGACCTAATCGTACCCAACAGCCGAGACAA
>BTPG01000001.1:65860426-65891036 GCA_036245525.1 Semisulcospira habei
GTTGTCGAGAACAGGTCGCTTGAAAGTTACACACAGGCACACATTTTACTGCTTAATTAACACACACTCACACACACAAACACACACACACACACACACACACACACACATACACACACACACAC
The DNA here is from genome assembly GCA_036245525.1 of Semisulcospira habei. Lineage (NCBI taxonomy): Eukaryota > Metazoa > Mollusca > Gastropoda > Semisulcospiridae > Semisulcospira > Semisulcospira habei. Next base: position 65,860,552 of record BTPG01000001.1, read on the forward strand.
ACACACACAAAAACACCTATAAGACTTTATTCTCTAATTCCTTTGTACAATAAACATACATTAGACACATTACTGGTGTTAACACCCAATGCGACATGTAATCACAATGCCTTACGTCCTCAAACTCACTCACGCGCTAACTACACGATATTTGTGTTAATAAATGAAATACAGAGGAAGAAGAACCTAAACTCATTTCTAGGATTGCTGGATTACAAAAATGACGGTACACAGCTGCGCTGTGCAGGGATGACATTCCATAATCTACTGCCCCTGACAGTCTATCAAGTGACGGAACGACACCCCTGCATTGTTACAGAGCGTTGTCAATGTTTTCATTGAGCGCAAGTCTGAAATGGAGAAATACGTTCGAACATTTTATTGTTTTGTTTTGTTTTGTTTCTTATCCATTTTCGACTTTAAGCGCTTGGGACTGTGCTTACTTCCAGTGGATAAACGCGGATCGGGAAGTGTGGTTCAGTGTATGCTAGAAGAGATTCAACGTCGCGCGCCTGTGTATCCATCCAGCCATGCTAGTTCTGTATCCATTCCATTTATCTGCACTGAAGAGACATAGACTCACATGAGCCCCAGCACTGGCAGGTGATCATGAGAATCTATGCCGCGTTTTGGCATAGATCGGCTCCAGCTGTCCTTCAAGTGTAGGCCGGGTAAAAACTGTCATTGTGTTATTGACCCAGCTAAATCTCACTCGCTGGGAACTCAGTACTGCACGGGGAAACACCCACAAATGCACACGTTCGAAGAACATTCTCGAAACCAGAGTTGGCCAAAAGCCAGATGTCTATGAAAAGGTTCGCGAAGATTGAGAGGTAATGAAAGCAGTCGCGCATATGTTAATAGGGGGTGGATGTTTGCACATATGTGCATCTCTTAGCCAGTAGTAGGACGCTTTCAAAGCCCCAGCGGCCAGCCCTGTGGCGCCATAAGCATCCTGTAAAAGGTGGACATGACTGTCCGCCTGGGAGACGCTATGTCATACCACTGATACGACGCAATCCTCTCGCCTTGCAATTTGACCTTTGGTGAATTTAGCCCAGGAACGCAAACAACAACAGTTGTATTTGCTGGGTTTTAACTCTTTGCGTGTCGGTAGCGGTTTTAGTCGCGATGATTCCTGATAATGGACAGCTGATATAGAAGCATGTGTGATTATTGACCAGGTGCACTGTGTGCAGCCAGACTTCTGCATTTTCGCTCGAATTGTAGGCTGCAAGAGCGTCATTGTCATCAGTATTGATCTTCCTGGGTGTTGGCTCAAACTGCGATTGATCTGTGCTGCACATCATGGACTCTACAGGTATTAACCTTGATTGTTTATTTCACGCTACTAATCAAGTGTTACGATGGCATGTGCAGGCCTATATGAATGACAGATTTGTCTAGGCAAGGGTGTCGACATGTGTGCAATGCAGGGATTTTATGGCTGCCTTCCCATAGCGGAAAATAAATCATGATTGCTTATGGGATTGACATATAACATGCAATGTTAACCCCTTCCCTGCCTCTGTACGTACATTTCAATTTCTGAAATGTTTGTTCGTTTTATGATCAAAAGCCAAAACCGTCCAAAAAACTTGACAAACTGGTTTCAGCAAGAGACATAGATCCTCATGAGCCCCCGCAGTCGCAGGGGCTCATGATAATCTGTATCATCTGCGACTGCGGGGGCTCATGAGGATCTATGTCTCTTGCAGTTGGATCGGCGTGTGCACTTTTTTTCGGCAGTAATGGGCTAACTTGACCAGCATTTTAAATTTATACCTGATCATGAGGCATTTATTTAGGAAGGTCATTTCTAATTTAAATTATTTACAACAAACATACCGTGGTCGATCCATCTCCTGCGACCGGCGATTAGACAGGACAATTTTTGCTAGCCAGAAAAGAGTTTTAACAGCAAAGTGGGTTTCTTGTGTCGACTACTATTACACAGCAATGGGTCGCACCGGTAGTTAATGGTGGAAATACTGTAACACAAAATCCATTAACTCATTCGAGACGTTCCGCCTCCGGATACGCGGCTTATGCCGCGTATCCAGAGGCGGCACGTCTAGAATGAGTTAATGTATACACTGTACATGTACATATCACTTGTAAGCCAACGACACGCTACGAGTGCAATACACGCATGGGTGGATTTCAATTGCTTTCAAAAGCGCTTTGAAATGCTGATACTTTATACGTGAATATATGCACAGCAGTGACGCAAAACACCAGTTAAAAATTATCCGTAAGATACATTCCCAAAGCGTACAAATGAGGCTTTTGTACTTAGAGGAAAAAAAAACTTTAACACATATGGAACAATTACGTTCTCCTGGAAATTTATCCATTTAGATTACATTGAACTACCAATGAATACAATACTGCAATAAATTCCCAAAGAATCGAGTGAATACCGAAAGAAAACAGTATTAGAGACATTTCAAAGGTGCAGTGTAGTCCAGTCTTAAAAGATACAGCACTGTTGAGTTGAAAATTGGAATCTGTCCGTGTAATACCATTTCCCTGTAACACACTCATGACAATTAGCCGTCTTAAATAGATGGTAATAGGCAGCCTGGTCTGTGATTTTGTCCAGGACATAGTACTACTGTCGCAAGATCTTACTTCTAAAGTTTCTGACACCCTTAATCTGTTAATGTAGGTGCAGGCTGCAGTGTACTTCTAAGGATATAAATATACATCTTGGCTCTAAATTGCTTCATCATGGGTAGTTAGCTGACAACAGTCTCTTAAAGGAGCACTCCTGACTTTTTTTAATGCTTCAGTTCGCAAAAAGCTTTTACTGGGTTTCAGTATACACACCCACTTAGACAATGTCCCACCAAATGCTTTCTGTCGTCCGTTCAAAGCGAAAAGAGGCCACGGGAATCTTGTGACTGAACGCATTAAAAGATTGCTTCTGATAGGCGATGGTAGCTGACGTCATAACTATTCTATACGACCTTAGGTCATCTGCATAATTATAACCAATCAGAGACAAGATGGCGGATGAACCAGCGAAGAAAAAAAAGTATCAGTCGACTCGCGCCGGCCGACAATGACAGACTCGGAACTGAAGAGAAGAAAGAAGGACAAGATACCCCTAAGTAAAAAAAAAACTAACAGGTGAGTAGGATAAAGCACTGTCAAGGGAGAGAAGTGTGCATGATAGACCAATGATCATAGATCTACTTTGGTCCAAGCACACACAAAAAAAGGATAGGAAAGAGGGGGCGCTAAGTAAGAGACTGAAAGCAATGCATATGGAAGCCCCCCCCCCCCCCCGAAGGGGGGCGTATCACATATCCCACTGTTCCAGCCCCTAGGTGCATGGAAATTTAAATCTAGGTCCCCCAAGTGGGGGTCAAGATATTGAGCCGGTGTGGACAGCTGTTTCGGTCTTGGCAACCTCTTCAGCACACCATCGGCAATACTGGAGGAAGAGAAGGAACTTCTGCTTACTGCAAAGAAGACCACATTTTACTGTGGTTTCTGCAGGGGCATACATTCCATGCCTCCACCTAGAGCTAAATTTCCATGCACCCTAAGAGAGAACCTACTAAAAAGGGGGAAGGGGTTGCAGTCGAAATTGTAGTAAAAAACTAGACCGAAAGGGTTGACTGCCAGTGCTTGTAATTTAGAAAAAACTACCAAGTGAGTAGGATAAAGCACTGTCAAGGGAGAGAAGTGTGCATGATAGACCAATGATCATAGATCTACTTTGGTCCAAGCACACAAAAAAAAAGGATAGGAAAGAGGGGGCGCTAAGTAAGAGACTGAAAGCAATGCATATGGACGCCCCCCCCCCACCCCCCTCCCCGAAGGGGGGCGTATCACATATCCCACTGTTCCAGCCCCTAGGTGCATGAAAATTTAGTTCTATTGACAGTGCTTTATCCTACTCACTTGGTAGTTTTTTTCTAAATTACAAGCACTGGCAGTCAACCCTTTCGGTCTAGTTTTTTACTACAATTTCGACTGCAACCCCTTCCCCCTTATTAGTAGGTTCTCTCTTAGGGTGCATGGAAATTTAGCTCTAGGTGGAGGCATGGAATGTATGCCCCTGCAGAAACCACAGTAAAATGTGGTCTTCTTTGCAGGTAAGCAGAAGTTCCTTCTCTTCCTCCAGTATTGCCGATGGTGTGCTGAAGAGGTCGCCAAGACCGAAACAGCTGTCCACACCGGCTCAATATCTGGACCCCCACTTGGGGGACCTAGATTTAAATTTCCATGCACCTAGGGGCTGGAACAGTGGGATATGTGATACGCCCCCCTTCGGGGGGGGGGGGGGGCTTCCATATGCATTGCTTTCAGTCTCTTACTTAGCGCCCCCTCTTTCCTATCCTTTTTTGTGTGTGCTTGGACCAAAGTAGATCTATGATCATTGGTCTATCATGCACACTTCTCTCCCTTGACAGTGCTATATCCTACTCACTTGGTAGTTTTTTCTAAATTACAAGCACTGGCAGTCAACCCTTTCGGTCTATTTTTTTACCCCTAAGTAGGACATTGGACAAGGGAATATAGAGTTTGGCTTGACCGCCCATCCGGAATTTGTCGCTTTCCTGCTATGTGAATCCGTACGGTCTTTGTCGACCTTCCTATAGTTCCGCGAGCGCTAGTGATTTTCAGAATTTATGATCTTCAGAAGAATTTCTCTCTTACTGATTTCGCAAGATATTAAACCTGTTTTATCATAAAGTTACGAGCTAGTTATCAGATTTTATGCTGCAAGGATCTGAAAAACTACGGTGTGTGTCAAAATTGCGGTAGTCGCTGGTCGTGACACGTTTTTGTCTGTACCGCGGGCTCTCATTCACTCGATTCACAGAGGTAGTGTTTCTGCTGCGATGGTGCATTTGTCGTTTCCAGAGATGCTTTCAGTTACGTAGACTTTGATGTGTGATATGTGAAATTGCAGTGCAGAAAGTGAGTATAAATACCACTGTTCTGTTTCGTGTTTCCGATGGATAAAGGATCAAAGGTCGAACTAGGCACCGTGGACGCTGGCTCAGTCGCGTGGCGCGGAGACTGAGTCAAACAAGCCACGCCCCCGGCCATACATTGACGACTGATACAGCACGGTCGTTACTACTTAGTAGCAGGTCAAGCGGAACGCGCATTGTGATTTTGACAGCATATCGAGTATGGAAGGTTTATTCTACATTCTCGTGGAAAATTATATCAAAGGGATGCCGGAGAACATCAGTACATGTGTACACTGACACGTGTGTTCACCACACCGATGACCTTGATCATGACCTGCAGTATTGACCGGGTTCTGCCTTGTGACGTAGGCTAGTAAATATGCACATATTCAAAACGAGGCCGATGCAGACGATAATCTGCGCTCTCGGGTACAAAAACAACACACCCTCCAAACGATGAATTTCGACATTTGGCATTGTATTTACATCATAAAGCTTTAAGTTAGTACATAAAGGACCCATACATAATACTGTCAGCAGTATCTGTTGCAGACAGTTTTCTGACTGTGTTCAGATGCTTGATCCTGGGGAAAATAACTTTAAATGTTTCTTGTGCAGGCGTTACTATTGATCAAATGGAAACAGGCCTTTTCCTCAAGAATCTGGAGCGGTTCCCTCATCTTTTCCAGCTGCAAAGATACAAAGACCTCAAGAGGGCCAGACTTGAGAGTATCAGGGATCGGCTGAGAGATGAAAAAACGGAAACAGAAGATCTGCACGGAAATAGCGAGGTGGGCTACGGTAGATCGCGTGACTCTAATGTCATCGCATTTACCAGTTTCCTTTTGGACGACTACGACACAGCGAAGAGCGAGAGCGAGAGAGTGCTGCAGGACGACCCCCACAACATCGTGACGCTGGCTAATCTCGCTGTCTTCGCCTGGGAGAGGGGAAGCAGTGTGGAAGCTGAGGAAAGGCTGCAGAGATTGAAGGAGGTGTCATGTCTTCCTGACTTCGGCGACAGATGTGTTGAAGCTAAAGCAGAGTTGGCCTACTGTTACTCTCGTATGGGTCCGAGCTACACAGGCCTGGCTGTAAGCCAGTTTGAAGAAGTCGTGGAGCTCAGGCCCCTGGAATTTGACTGGAAGTTAGGTCTCGCCATGACACTCACTCGGGCCATTCGCCCCAACCAGAGAATGTACCATGGTACTGGGGGACAGGATGCAACACAAAAAGCGCACCAAGCAGTCGATCTCTTCCTGGAGGTAAAGCAGTCGCACGCTGCTGACAATCTTAAAGCTCTAGCTGCAACACAGCTGGGGTTGTTGTGGAAGAAACACGTTGGTCAAGACTACGACCTACAACGTAGTATCCAAGACTACTGCAAATTACAGTCAGTTTCTCCTCGGCGGTGTTCCGAGGACGCATTACGTCTGGCTCCAAACGACTCATCGACCCTTACAAAATGTGGTCAATATTTTTACCGTATTGGACAACTTTTAAAAGCGGAAAACATTTTGAAGCAAGCTATTGCTATACGGCGAACAACCATAGCACACCATATTCTGGGGCTGATCTACTGCAAGATGGTATACGATTATGTAAAGAAGGTGCACTCTAGGAAAAGAGAAAAGAGCGCCAGAACTATGAAACGAGGTCAAAAAGGCAGACGACGAAAAACATCGGGATGTTCAGCTAAATATCCTTCCAGGACATCACAGAATTACAGAAGTCTCACCTGCAAGAAGGACTCCATGCCCTATGGTTTCCCAGATGCAGATGGTGCCAAGACTTTGCACCAAATCACTCGGCTGCAAGAAGATGCTGAATATACTGGAAACGTCTATTTCGAGGATGAAGTTCCTGCAGCGTCTTCCGAGTTTTCATTCTGTCATAATGATATTCCGAACGGTGCACCGACATACTCATTGCCATTTTTGCATGGTGGAGACCAAATTCCCTTACAGACGATGCCTTATAATTTAGGGAACGTTCCCACTGGCATGAAGGAAACCAAGCGACGGCTGGACGGGCACAAAAAAGCACCCACAAAAAATATCGTAGGAGACATGACTGGTGCAGACACAGAAGCAAGCTCTAGGGCTGAAAGTTTTCGTAACATGAACGATTTTGACACCAGCGAGGGAGCGCATGCAGCAGTATTGTTATTGGCGAAATGTAAACTAGGATCGCCCATGGATGAGGGAGTCAGTCTACAGACATCAACATGTAATGCAGTGGTCTTGGAGAGTGACACAGTTTCAGATGACAGAAAGAAAAAGTCACATAGGCAAAAAAGACAAAAGGGGGAAAACCAAACACCTACAAGAGGTACAATTACAGCTGTTGACCAAACTGAAGCGAGTCCTCAAAGTTTTACTGACAGCCGTTGCAAGGAAATCACAAACATGCTAGAAGAAGCAGGGTTACCACGACACATTACAATGTTAGCAGAGAAATCTGTCCGTCAGTTCAAGCTGTCCATAGAGTTAGCACATGACGACAATGACACTGCACATTTACACCTTGCCCGGCTGTATATGATACTTGGCCTTTACCATAAAGCTTTGGATGAGTGCAAACACATAATGGGTCAAGAGAAATCTAAAAACAGTCCATCAGAAAGAATCCAAGCCTATGAGCTTGCTGGCAAATGCAATCTGAAACTGAGTGAGATTGCGCAGGACTGTCAGGTAAAAGAAAAACTGAAAGAGGAAGCCCATAAGCTGTTAAAAGTTGCTTTGAGTGTTCAGTGCCACTATGCGAAACAAGTGCCCGAATATAACGGGTACTTTAGAAAGCCATGGCATTCGTTCCATACTCTTATGGACTCGATCCAGAATGACACAACATCTTCTGACAGAGATAAACAAAAAGAAAGAGCCGTACTGCTGTACATGATAGGAAAGTATTCCGACAGTCTGCAAATCATCCATGACATTTCCCAGTACACCCGTGATGAAGCTATTGACCCAAAGATTCTCGAGATAAAGCTTCACTGTTACATAGGATTAAAACAGTACGACGAAGCCGCGACCTTTATTCGCGATCTAGGCATGACAGACCAACGTTCTGTTATTCAGAACTGGAATGAACTATGGATGCAAACACACATTTTGGCAGCCAGAGAGGCACTTCTGTTTCATGGAGACATATTGGCATGCAAACATACACCTGTGACCGGTGGCAAAGATGTCGGAGCGGAAATTGCCAAAGCGTATTTTCTGTTTGCGTTTCATTCACGGTTTTCTCCCAGTCCCGTTCAGCGTGTCTGTGGTAGCAACAACGAGCCTGCCACAACACAGAGCTACACTGCTTTGGACGACAACGAAGGCAGTTTTCCGCTACATGATTGGCACGTGATGATTCTATACGACCCAGACGACCTGGACATGGAGCGCAAAGCTGCGACAATCAAGCACATTCTCAAGAATGTTTGCGGACTTAACGTAATTAGCATGTTCGACGTCCACCCGGGGGCCAACGAGCGCTTGGAGACCCTCAACAACGTGGAGAAATCGCTGCTAGCCATCCTTATGGTCAGTGCTGAACACAAACCGGACGAAACTTTCAGACAGATGTACCTAGAGCCAGCCTTGGAGGTCTTTTCGTCAGGTTATTCTTGCCTCCGAGAATTTGTTGTATTGGTGACTGACAGTGACCATCCACCGTGCAGCCTTAAATTAGCCCGGCCTGCTTTTCGCTGCCCGCCTGTTCTCCTGGCTGGTGACGTGCCGTCTGGTGGTCTTCCTAGTCCGTTTGGTGACGACCCTTTTGCGAACGCAGATATCTCCATCTTTAACAAAGAAAAGGTGCTTGCCACATGCGACCTATTTTGCGCCATGCTTGGCGTGTCCATAAGAGAATTTCCGTACTGAAGCAAAAACGTTTCAAGATCTTGATCGAAACTTACTCAACACCTGCTACTAAGGTGTTCGGTAAAATTTTGATCAAGTTCTTCGACAGGACTTGTACAGCAAAGGGCATTTCAATCGCGTTGCCACGTTTTCCCGCACAAACGATGATACGGCGCAAACAGCATCCCAGTGCGCAAAGGCCATCGGGCCGATTTAGGCCGCCGTTAGCCCGCGCACGGCCGTGCGCGGGCCAACGGCGTCCAAAGTCGGCCCGATGGCCTTTTGCGCATTGGGATGCTTGGTTGGTTGGTTGGTTGGCTACCTGGCTGGCTAGCTGACCGGTTGGTTGGTTGGTTGGTTGGTTGGTTGGTTGGTTGGTTGGTTCTTTGTTTGTTTATTGTCCCTCGAGTAGAAATCTCACCATCGGGAAATGATAACGATACCGATTGTGTATTGCCGTTTGCTGGTTGTTGGTTTATATATGTTTGTTTATATATGTTTGTTACATGAACTGAACATAAACTGGACAATTATGTCAGTACCGACTGTATTCGTATTTGTCTAATAGGAGTATCACCACAGTTCCAAACTTCTGTAGTCGTTCTTTGCTGCTAGTTCCGTTTAAAAATGCTTATACAATAATAGAGCATGTGTAAGTAGGCCTATTCCCAATGCGTAAAAGGCCATCGGGCCGACGTCGGCTGCTGTTTGGCCCGCGTACAGCCGTGCGCGGGGCCAACGGCGGCCGTCGTCGGCCCTATGGCCTTTTGCGCATTGGGTTCTTAGTGTCAGCATGAATTGGCAGGTTATTGTGTCTTGCCTCCACTAAGACGTCTCTACCATATTCTTTTCACAATCCAAGTGAGTAGGCACACATGCCGGCAGAGTTTCCCACTGACTTTCCGGCAAGTGAGTAACGGACGGAACTCTTCTGAGAACAAAGGAGAAGAACAGCAGAAAAGTCTTTCATTTTACGACATTCAAACTCCATAATTTAAGTTAGCTCTATATATCGTAAGATATACTAAGAACATTTCTAAGGAAGCTATTGCAGCTGAACTATTGACCCTTGCTATAGGGCTTGGAAAGCTCAGTGACGTCATCACGCTAGTCGTGGCGGCCATCTTGAGAGGATACGCCGACTCATGCGCTCATCGGGAAATCGCTGTCAGGACAATGTCAGGAAAGTCCTGGCGTGCTCAGTATAGACAATAACAGCAAGTCTTGTGAAGCCATCACCGTAGAAAACCGCTAACCATAATATGTTTTTGTTTGTTTCCAAAGAGGAAGAAACATAAGTAAAACGTGTTAAAACTGACACTATTTCGCTACTATCTAAAGTCTATCGCCAGGCGAGCGTGTCCTCTCATGATGGCGGCGCGGCAGCCGACGCTCCTAGGCAACGCGGGGAACTTTCCGAGCCCTGTAACTAAATATCTGTATATTATACTGACTTGGTGCTTCATACAGGCATTTGTCTAGAGTGCACTAGTATATGCGCTTACTCTGCAGCGGGCCCGGGCCGTTACGGTTTTACAGGCTTGGGCGAAATCGTACATTTGCGAGGGCTGGCCAGTGATAACCTACTTTCGTTTCGCTTCGAAATAACTTACCCCTACCATTTTCGACAGGTCTGTAGGGAGGCTAGGCCTGTGACTGATTCATTTTGTGCTGGTCTGTGAAATAATTATTACCCACTATTTATACTGACGAATGCCTTGAAATGTGGTGCTTCCGGTGAGTAGCGTTTGTCGGCAAACGGTGTCACCGAGTCGCCTGGTTGTATCGGACTGGACAGCTAAAGAGTTAACACCTTGGTGCATGTAGACCCGGGCCGCCGCGCCTCAGTTGCATATATGCAGCACCGCCGGGTGTCCGCGTGCACAATTACAAGGGGGTTAAGCAGTTCAGTGGCTGTCAACAGCGTGGCGGAAAGAGCCGCACGGCTCCTGGCCGGTCGACTGAGATTGCCACAATGGTTGCCTCCTCCGTCCGCTTCGCTAAAGCTGTAGCCAGTCGAGGGAGACAACCACTCTGTGTGTATGCTGGTACCCCGGCTTATGGACCTTAAGGTCGGCGTAGCCGGCGCTAGTAACGATTTGTGTTATCACTTTTGTCAGTGTTACTGACATGAGTTTTTTCACTGCATTATATTTATGCGTCTTTCTTAACTGTATGTCACTGTGGGCTCCTGAAATGTCACTATATGTATTTCTTGTCATCAGGGGCTATCATGAATAACCGGTATTAGTAGTCACGGTAGTAGTAGTAGTAGTAGTAGTAGTAGTAGTATAAGTTATCTCATGTTTTGAACCATCAGTCTGATACAAAGATCTCCCGACGACAGACCTAGTCGGCTTCCCGGCAGCCGAAAAAATAAAACAACGGGTCGTGACTTACACCTTCTCGGCGCCACCGATCAAAACATCAAAAAGCAGTAGAGGAAGGGGAGGGAGGGGGGCATTTACAAACTAAAAAAAGGAACTTTCTTTGTTGGGGAGAGAGTAGGCGCGCCGGAGGGGGGAGGGTGGTGGTGGGGTGGAGGGGGGGTGCATCCAAACTCAAAAAAGAAACTTAGTTGCGGCGGAGAGACTCGTGAGTAGGCGCGCCAAACTTGTCAGTATGGGGACCTCAGTATGTCTTTCCACTGCCCGAAAATGTTGGGACGTTATTATGTCTTCCCAGTGGAAGATGTCACAGACGGCTTGTCTGGTTGTCTGTGACAGCTTCAGTCTCGCCTTCGAAGCGTCAAAAAGCAGATGTGTGGTGTGGGTGGGTTGGGGGGGGGGGGAGGAGGGCAAACTCCTATATAGCATTTTGAAGAATTATCGCCCCCCCCCCCCAAATAATTATACGCTGAATAATATCCTGTGGGAGATATGCTTAAATTGCCATTTAAAAATGTACTAGACTTAGAATGCTTTTGATCTCTTGCAGATTATTTATACGTGTAATAATTACAACAAATCAGCCCATTTCAGATGTCTCTGCATGACACTGAAATTTGTTGTGCACGTTGTTCTTTTCAGTGGTTCAATGGTAGCTTAGCGTTCATTTTTGTATTGTATTTGTATTGCATGTGACTACGTGTGCTGATCAATGATTTTTGACCTTACAGCTATTAGCCGTAAGGTCCAATAGTACAGGTCAGTGCACACTTATTGCTGTTTATTTAACAGCGTGTTGTATATATATATATATATATATATATATATATATATATATATATTATATATATATATATATATATATATATATATATATATATAATGTGCATGAATGCATGCAGTCAAGCCCAAAATTGCCCTTCGTTCTGAGAGTAAACTTGTATTAATGTGGGGATCAGCAAAATGCACAGATTTTCATGAGCCTGTGGCATCTCCTAGAGATCTATGCTTCTTGCCGATGAAATGGAACTGTCTTTGTAGTTTTGCTTGCTACAAAATATGTTGCTTGTCTAGCGTACATAACTTAACTAATTCTGCCGGCGACACACCACAGCAAGATATGGCTCGACCATGATAATTCAAGGGTGGTGGCAGAATAGCTTGGCGCCTACAGGCGCCAAGCTATTCTGCCACCACCCTTGAACTATCATGGTCGATCTGTCTCTTGAATTGTAATGCAGTCATCAGAGGATAACTCCAAAATGTGGGTATTTCATACCTCGGGCACAATGAGTTAAATTTCACAGCATTACTAGTGTATGTGCTTAGAAAAAAATGTAGTAAACAGGGTTACTCACCAAGAAAGGATTGGACACAAAATAGGTATTATTTGTGTGTGTGTGTGTGTGTGTGTGTGTGTGTGTGTGTGTGTGTGTGTGTGTGTGTGTGTGTGTGTGTGTGTGTGTGTGTGTGTTTAATAATAACATACTAAGTAAGTTACATTATGTGTGTATGCGCATGTACGTGTTTCTTTTTAAACAAACGTTAAAAGTTGCCCAAAATGTGTTCCTGGCACGTATGAAAAGCACCACACATGAAAATAGCTAGATACATTTATTTCACTAATAGGCAGTAAATTTATTCCATTACAGAACAATAAGGAAACTGTTACGTGGTAGAATCGTGGTCGTAGTATGATATCACACCAGACAGCACGCACGTAAGGTTCTTTTAAATAAACTTCATTCAGCTGCAACCCGTCACACGTAGCTTAAGGATGTAGACAATACTGGAGTAACAGTTCCAACAATATTTTATTACAGCGATGCGATCTCCACAAAATACGTTCACAAATGCACCAACAATGTCTTGTCTGCAAAATGTCCACACTTTGACACAATGCGTCTCTCATACAATGTACATCACCATACACTGGTACAACTCCGTCACTGACAATGAAGCACCATACCTTGCGTAGCTCAAAGTCAATGTGCTTACACTGCAATTATACAACTGAACAATGTACCGACGCTGTTACATCGCAATTTTACAACTGAACAATGTACGACCGTCGCTTCCTAATACGATCTTTTATAGTGGTATGTTTTCCAGAACAATCGAGCAAATTCGTACAACACAACCAATCAGAATAAAACTACGCAACTAAAACTCCTAAATAACATTACCCTAGACTGGTCTAGAAAACTCTGGCTGCTATTTCCAGCTCCTATGTTGAAAAATACCGGCGCGCTACGACGTCACACAAAAGTAGGCCAGGCAGGTCACGACCTTGCCCGCTTTATTTAGAAAACACGCGATTAGTGCACTAGTACTGAACGCTAAGCTACACGCGCGCAGTAAACAAATGAATACTCGAGCTGCTTCTAGACTCTTCGTGACTCAACTCCGTGCGGCAACAGATAATCAACACCGCACTATTCGTAATCGAAAGTGAACTTCACTGATAAGGTACGTGATTCGTAATCATGATAGCTCAGATAAATATCGGATCGTTTCCTACGATTTATGCATGCACGCTTTCACAGAACAACACAACCACAATCGTTACATTACCCCCCCCCCCCCCTCCTCCTTTTGGAACGAAATTTCACAAAAATTTCTTCTCAAACCTCAAAAATACGGTTGTGGTTGTGTAAACCTACACAAAACCATAAATAATACAAATTTCACATCAAAATAAAATCAAATCAACTACACGAAAATAATTCACTCACAGTACCTATAAAACTGTCCCGAATGAAGAAATGTTCTTTAAAACTGTCCAGATCACATACATGTTCCTTTAAATTCTCATGTACAACTAAATATTTCTTTGAAACTGTTCTGGACACAAAATTTTCATTCAAACTGCTCTGCACAGATAATCCACATTTAAAGTTCTGCAACCCCTTGATTAAACTAAAATTGTCAAAGTTCACTTCTGGACATCGTCAAATCATGGGATACAGTTCACAGTTCACACAGTTATTGGTCCTGGGTCAAACACTGTCGGCCCACGGAAAGTACAAAAGTCCCCACACACCAAACTAGATCTTTCTGGTCTATTCCCGATGACCACTGGTAATCTGGAATCTCTGTCGACTTCCGGGTCCGGCGTTTCCCCAACATTTTCTCTCAGTCCTTCTCTCTTGTTGTGAAACAGACGACTTGGCTTGTCGCAAACCGGCTCGTTCGATGTCCAGTTGACGTGCTGGACGTTGTCTGTTGTTCCCGGGTCAGGTGTAAACCGACACTTGAACTCTTGAGTCAGGACGCGCAACTCTTCTCGTTGAGTCTGGGTCAGATTCTGTCAGAACTGGATATCTTCTACATCCTCATTGTGGTGAATTCTGCCCACGTCAAACAGGTTCTCGTCATCTAATCTTTCGGTGTCAACAGACAGACGCACTGAAGTAGCGCATTGCGGTTTACACTGACGACTTCTCTCGATATACTCCATCAGTGCATTCACATGGTCTGTATTCGTTCTGTTGTTGACTTCAACTCCGTAGTCTTTGCTATCACCCACTGTGTCAGACACGCACGGCTCTCTATCCAACATGTCCAGCGGCAGGCGGCGAATTTCAGTGTCGTGTTCATGCCGCAATCTGTCAAGCTGGTTCTGATGATTGACCTTCAGGTCTTGCTCCCGTTCATATCGATCCTGCCCTCCGTCGAAATCGTCAACGACCTTATGACTTTTACGTTCATACACCAGCTCTTGGTTATCTCTCTCCTTATCCTCTTCCTGCAGCTTCAACATCTCCTTTGTCAGATGAGCCCCGTCTCGCTCGAATCCCTCATTCTCCTCGCTTTTCGGCGACCCCGTTTGATCATTGTGGCGGCGCTCGGCATCGTGCCGCCGGTTGTCTAACTCCTGCGCCTGTTTTTGCTGCAGACGGAGGACGGCTGCTCGCTGTTCCACCTCCAGCATTTCTCGCTCGCTGGCCACGGTCGCGTCCATCTGGTTCTGCAGGTGCTCTAGCGCCTTGCGCTTCTCTTCCTGACCTCTCGTAGTAACTGCATAGGTTTGAAATTTCCACTTCGGATCTGGATCGTCTGGGTTTCTGGCACCGCTAACATTTCCGATGATAAGATCGTAGACAGGGGTCTTCACGCACAACGACTTCACCTCTCCTTTTAGGTACGGAGTGTCGACACTGACATTGGCAAGAGGGATAATTCTTACAGTACCGTCGGCCAAAATGAGGGTGGTCCACTCCTATAGCTTCTGGTCTTCGGTTACTAGGTCTTCTCTCACGAAATTGCATCTACAACCAGTGTCTCTCAACACTCTCACTGATGCTTTGCCGATAAATCCTGACACCACCGGCATGTTCGGCACTTCCTTCTCAGGCAGCGCAATGTTTGAAACTGGTAAGAATGTAGCCCCATCTCCTACTGGGATGCATCCATTCTTTTTGAAAGATTCAATCGGCTCCGGTGTCACTCGCCTTTCTCCAGACTCAAAGTCACTGGATGACGTCACATCATTTGCTAGTACAGTGGCGGCTCTGTGTTGAGACGTAGTACTACTTCTGCTTGCTATCCCGCGATCTTGGTTGGACCTTCTGATGTTGTCGCCTCGGGGAACATTTTTAGAAGGACACCGTATCGCCTTGTGACCTTTTTTTCCGACAGAGAAAACATGTCAGGTTCTCCACCGGCTTGTATTTCGGGGTGTCTCTGGCATTGTGGATTTCCTCTGCTGGTGCAGACACACGCTGCGGTTTACTGGGCCCGAACTTTATGTTGTGGGCGTCAAGGTACCTTTCAGCGAAGTCTGCCAGGGCCTTCAGGGACTGATCTTTTTGCTCTCTGAGGCGTTCGGCCAGGTCCTTAGAACATGCGTTGAAAACTTGTTCTTTGATGATGAGGTCACACAGGTCTTGGTACTCTCTGTTTAAACCAGCCAGCTCTATCCATTTTTCCAGGTAGCTTCTGATTCTTTCAATAAATAGGCCGGGTGTTTCTTCTTCTTCAGGCTTGCAGTTACGAAACCGTCGTCTGTAACCCTCTTCAGTGAAGTCGTACTGTCTCAGCAGGGCGGTTTTCAACTGTGTATAATCTTCAGCTTCTTCTCTTGGTAAGCGAGTGTAAAATTCAAGCGCTTTGCCAGTTAGAAGTGCACTCAGTTTGATAGCCCAAGTCTCTTGTTTCCAATTGTTGCTACTTGCGAAGCGCTCGAATCGTTCTAGGTAAGCGTCCATCTTATCTGAGTTTTCAACGAAAGGTGGAAGCTTTGCGCACGGGCTGTTTGCTCTCTGCTGGCTAATGCTGTTGCTTCAGAAACCCTCTGGCTCTGTGCCTCAATCTCCATCTGCTTTAAATGAATTTCGTGTCATCGCTGCCTCTCCGCCTCTTCTCGTTGTTTCTCTGCTTCTTCTCGCTGTTTCTCTGCTTCTCTTCGTTGTTTCTCTGCTTCTTGTGCTTGGATTTCAAATTTCCTAATTTCACGCTCTTTCGCTCTTTCTTCTCTATCAAATCTCTCCTTTTCTTCTCTCTCTCGTCTCTTTTTTTTTCTCTCCTCTCTTTCCAGTCTCTCCTTCTCTTCTCTCTCTCTCGTCTCTTTTCTTCTTCGAGTCTCCTTTCTCTTTCTCTCTCCTTTACAAAGTCCAGGAGCTGAACTCTTTCCAGTCCACATTCCTTTCCGATTTTCAGGAATGTCTCCATTTCCGATGTCGCCATCTCTGCGTTTCACTGCTGGCTGTTTTCTCCTGCTACCCTTTCCACTGAACCAACTGAAAGAAGTCCCCGTCGGAGGTGCCAAAATGTTACGTGGTAGAATCGTGGTCGTAGTATGATATCACACCAGACAGCACGCACGTAAGGTTCTTTTAAATAAACTTCATTCAGCTGCAATCCGTCACACGTGGCTTAAGGATGTAGACAATACTGGAGTAACAGTTCCAACAATATTTTATTACAGCGATGCGATCTCCACAAAATACGTTCACAAATGCACCAACAATGTCTTCTCTGCAAAATGTCCACACTTTGACACAATGCGTCTCTCATACAATGTACATCACCATACACTGGTACAACTCCGTCACTGACAATGAAGCACCATACCTTGGTAGCTCAAAGTCAATGTGCTTACGATACACTGCAATTATACAACTGAACAATGTACCGACGCTGTTACATCGCAATTTTACAACTGAACAATGTACGACCGGCGCTTCCTAATACGATCTTTTATGGTGGTATGTTTTCCAGAACAATCGAGCAAATTCGTACAACACAACCAATCAGAACAAAATACGCAACTAAAACTCCTAAATAACATTACCCTAGACTGGTCTAGGAAACTCTGGCTGCTATTTCCAGCTCCTATGTTGAAAAATACCGGCGCGCTATGACGTCACACAAAAGTAGGCCAGGCAGGTCACGACCTTGCCCGCTTTATTTAGAAAACACGCGATTAGTGCACTAGTACTGAACGCTAAGCTACACGCGCGCAGTAAACAAATGAATACTCGAGCTGCTTCTAGACTCTTCGTGACTCAACTCCGTGCGGCAACAGATAATCAACACCGCACTATTCGTAATCGAAAGTGAACTTCACTGATAAGGTACGTGATTCGTAATCATGATAGCTCAGATAAATATCGGATCGTTTCCTACGATTTATGCATGCACGCTTTCACAGAACAACACAACCACAATCGTTACAGAAACGAAGAGCAAAAAAAGCAACTACAACTGAATACGAACATGCCTATTACAGAAGTTCAAGCAAATAACACTACCCGGTGTTGTCTGAAAGTAGGTATGTGTGCATGAGCAAATAAATTCGTCTGTGCCAACAATTACTACAGTCATGAAGCTCCCAAACTTCTTCAAATGTGTGCTAGTCTGTGATTCTGGACCTTAAAGCTCTAGGTCATAAGGTCCAAAAACACAGACCTGGACACATTGGAAACATTCTGGCAATATCAAAACTGTGTAAGATTAGTACACTAATGTCTCCTCTAAATAATTTTTCATAAAATTTCACGTACAGAGTACCTGATTAGTGTTCACAGCTTTTTCATCTTGTCTGTATGGACAATACCAAAATTCATTACTGTAATATAAACTACCCCTCATGTCACGATTAGTGACTGTTTTGACAGAGGTAGTCGAAAGTTGCCGAAGCACCGGTCACGCAGGACTAGTGAGTTGTTTGCAAGTTGGTAGAGACGGGCTAGTGTTCTTTGTTTTGCACGTGCGGGGCACGCTAGTGGTATGTTGCAGTGTGTTCACTGTCCAGTTTACCTTGTCGGGAGCAAGGGAATGATATTTTTAGTTAGCAGCTGTACTCGGTTGGATCAAGTTGTCCTGCTTAGCTGACTGTTGGGAGTCAGTGACTGAGGGTGTCAGCGACACAGCGCCGATCCAGTCCCGGGGTCGTTGGTGGTCGGAGACTGGGGTTGGTTTGCCTACGAGTGGGCGGCGCGTGTGGCGAGTCTCAGAGGAGGTAAGTGCTTACAAAAACCGCGTGCGGATGTCATGTTTGTTATGGGTGTTTTGTACTATGTGTTAGGGCTAGAAGTATCGTGGGGGGAAAAGGAGGCGATGGGTGGTAAAGGGGAGATTGTTTGGCGAAATTGTTTTGGTTCTGTTTAATTATTAGTTATTTTAATTGTGTTGCGAAATGTTTATTGGTTTGTTGTGGAAGTGCAGAGAATTTTAGGAAGTGTTATATGTAATGTTTGAGAACTCTCATTTTTTGGTTTATGTGTAATTTTTGGTTGGAAAGCACGTGTCACATGGGTGAGGGTCAAGTGCTTGAACGGTTAGTGGTAGTGTTTTTGTAAACCAAGCAGGTTGGGTATGGGAGGTTAGCTGGTTCTAAGGACCCACTGGTTTACATTACTTACGGGACCGTGTAGGCTCCTGGTTTTGTTTTGTTTTGGCTTTCGGGGTCGGGACCGATTGGAGGGCCGACGGGCATCGGGATCAACCACGCCTCGCTGAACCGGGTGTCGGCGTGGAAGGCGTGCGGTCACCTATACTGCCGAAGCCGCCGTGTCACCATTGCGGCCAGACCAAGCGCCAGGGAAACAGAGAGGAGACCCGCGAAGCTGAACGACCATCAAAGGAAGCCGGACGGGAGGGATCCACAGGCGTTCGTCGACTCACCACGGTGGTCCCATTCTTATTCACCTATCCATTACTCACTCTGCCTTGGTGTAGTCTCTTGATTTCTGTGTATGAACAGTTACGTTGTAAATGACGTTTTTTTAGCCGTCAGCACTGAGGACTGTAAACCGACTTTTGTTGTGATTGTGAAGCAACTGTGCTGCATAGCGTGGAGGGGATGGGGGGGTGGGGAGTGCGTGTTTCCACCACTCGATGCAATGCTGATGTTGTGAAAGTAGTATTAACTCCGTTTTCTCTTTGTTCTTTTTCTTGCTTTTTTTTCGGAAGGGGGAGGGGAGGAGGGGCAGGGGAAGGGTCGGTGGGGAGGTTGGGTAGGGAAGGAAGAGGGATAATTAATGTAATAAAGATTAAGTGTACGTGTAAAGGAAATGTGTTGTGTTGCTTGTGCTGAGCTGTAACCTGTCTTAAGGCAAGACACTAGGGTTCTTTATCTGTCTTCTTCCTCTCTTCTACTCCTAACCTTCATTCTCGTCTATCTCTCTTTAGTCGGGACATTTGGGGGCTCTACTTCTAACTTTCACTCTCGTCTGTCTCTCCCTAGTCGTGACACCTCATTAGAAAAGACTCACAACTACATGTCATTTTGGCCAAAAAGGGCCCAGAGAAGGAAAATATGACCATTCATGTCCTATATTCAATACGGTATTTATTTTTGGCAAACACCTATGGTTTGTCTTCATATGATAGGCTTCCAAAAAAATGTGGTCTCCAATCCCCCGCATTTTTTTTTTTTTTTTTTTTTTTTTTTTTTTTTTTTTTTTTTTTTGGGGGGGGGGGGGGGGGGTTGAGGAATCGAGGTTTACGTCCTATCTGACGGCCTATTTGCTTTTTGCCGTACAGTTTGTGCACATCATGCCAGTTCAGTCGTCAGAAGCCATTCTAGGTTTCATACAAAACTGTTGTCTGCCCTAGAAAGACCAACAAAAAAAAACTGTTATAGGTCCATTTTGAGAGAATGTGTGTTTTGACTGCGAAGAGTTAGGCTATAATTTCTCTGCTGCATTCATTTCACTTGCTAAACAGACATTTAGAAAATACAATTTAGCATTGAAATTATAGCATAACTCCTAACAACCAGACGCATAATTATTCTGTTTGGTTTTTTTTTTTTTTTATATAAATCCTCAGTCTTCTTAAGGGCCTATTCGCACGGTTGATTTCAGCCTGTTTTTGTTTTGTCTGCGTCCACTTGCTGCGAGATTGTTCTACGTAAAGGTCTCGTCAAAAAGATTTTGTGCCATCCACTGACTTTGCAGAGTATTGATTTAGATCGTGTTGCTTGTTCG
Organism: Semisulcospira habei; assembly: GCA_036245525.1. NCBI lineage: Eukaryota > Metazoa > Mollusca > Gastropoda > Semisulcospiridae > Semisulcospira > Semisulcospira habei. Next base: position 65,881,170 of record BTPG01000001.1, read on the forward strand.
CGTCATATCTTATTTGCTCTATTTCGTGAGGCCTGAAAAAAATTCGCTTATCTTGCACTTGAACGGTGCTGTAAATGCTTTGCTTTGGGGCGGTCCGTGGCGCAGTGGTTAAGGCGCCTGCCACCAATGCTAAAGGTGCGTGGTTCGACTACGGGTTCCGGCGTCGGATTTTTCTCCTCTAGTGTCACCGTTAATTCGGGCGGACCGTCGGGGGTTCCTTCTCCGGGTACTCCGGCTCTTCCTCCCCCTCCACTTTGGTATCAGTTTCAGCCCACTTAATCAAATTTCAAATACAAACGATTTTGAATTTCCAAAAACTACAGTAGCTCGCTTGAGTTTGCCCTTAGCACCACGTGAATGTTCTGTGTTTATGTACAGTGTGTGAGTGAATGCGCGTGATTCACGTGAGCGTGCTTGTTGGGTTCAGTTCGCGGCGGCGCTTTGAGCCGATTTTCAATTGGGATAAAGCGCCTATTTAATGCGCTTATTATTATTACAAATATACTTCTTTTTTAAGTTTTCATAAGATAATGTAAGTTTTATTGCCATTTGTTCCTTGTGTACAAAGACAATACAACACAGGAATTTATATTGGTTTCGGTCAAACACTTGACATCACACATATCACACTCGTCCTTTTTTTAAAAAAAATAATTTAAATGGAACATTTTCTGCCATCAGTACTGTTTGTTAGGCTTATGAGTGCAAGCAATACATATTTGTGTTCTGGTCTGTGATTTTGGACCTTACGGCCTTTAGCCGTAATGTCCGAAATCACAGATCGGCACACATAATTTATTAGTAGGGACATGGAGAATACACGCGCTTATTTTAGCAGCGAAACTGACCACCGCTGCAGCGGACAAATGTTTTTTTCTTGTCCTGATGTACTTGTTGCACGCACGCACCCACGCACCCACCCACCCACCACCACCACCCCCCCCCCCCCCACCCCCCCCCCCCCCGCCCCCCCCCCCCCCCCCCCCCCCGCCCCCGCAGTTGCAGGGGACGTCTACAACTTTTGTCAGTGATACACAGGGTCTAAGTAATTAACCCCTTCACTGACAACGGGCATACATTGAGCGCTGATAGAAGTGAGAAGGCTGACACACAATGCGCAGAGAGCCGTGAAAGATCGAACACACAAAGTGTCGAGGGCGAAGATAACGTAGACAACCACAACGAAGAAGACGATGATCGCTCTGAAGACCCGCTCGGCGACTACTGGCACGTTATGATCTTGCACGACCCACAGGATCCCAGCATGCAGGCCGCGGCTTCAAAGGTGAAGGCCACACTAAAGGACGACTGTGGGCTGAATGTCACGTGTATGTCTGTTCTCGGAGGACGGCCTGAGCTGTTCAGTGTGCACGAAAATATGGAGAAGTCGTGTCTCTTGGTAGTGACGGCAGGTTCCGACAATCTGTCCCATGAATTCAGCGATGGATATCTTGCACCCGCTCGTGATATACTGATGACTGACAAGTCCTCAAGATGTCATCTGGTAGTGATCACATCAGGTGCTACACAGCGTCCAAAAGAACTCAGGGGTTACCGTTCTTTCCCGTGCCCTGAGGGGCTTCTCGCTGAGGACATAGAGTATGGTGACAGAGGGTGTGGTGACATCGGCGTGTGAAGATAGGAGGGTGAAGGACATTTGTGACGTGTTCTGCTCGCTCGTGGACACCAGCATCGACTTGTTTGAGTAAACACCAGTGTTATAAACAATGTACACATCTGTTTACATTTTCGGTGCCCCGTCTTTGAAATCATCTTCGTGGTGGACATAAGACGTTAAGCCCTAACCGTTTAACGTTTTATATTGCTATGTCCATAAAAAGTTTATTCATAAACCTGAACAGCTTCTGCTGTCGTGGTGTACCTGTATTGTATTGTGAATTCGAAATGCGCGAAAGGCCATCGGGCCGACGTAGGCCGCCGTTGGCCCGCGCACGGCCGTGCGCGGGCCAATGGCAGCCGACGTCTGCCCGATGGCCTTTTGCGCATTGGGTTATTACTATTGCGGACTGTTTAACTCATTCGCGACGCACCGCGTTCGGATACATGGCATGAAGCCGCGGATCCGAGTACAGAATAATCGTTTGCGTCGAACCATTATCGGCATAACTTGAAAACACGCAACATGTACATTGCCGTAAGATTCGTCTATCCTCGTAGGAGATTTTAAGCAACGCTTGTCATTTTATTGACTCTGTCAGCGTCAGTGACAGTGAGCTGTTTAACACATTCGAGACGTGCTGCATTTGTACGTGGTTTATGTCGTATCCCAATGCGGCAAGTCACGAATGAGTTAACCCATTCAGCCTTGACACTGTGTCGCTTCAATCAAAGTTGATAAACGGCTTTGCGCTAAGCCAAGCTATTCTGGCATCGCCTAACTGCTCAGGGTTTTAGATTCAGTGATTTTTGTGAACAGAGGGCGAGCTTAAAATAATTTGGTTTAAAATAATTTGGTTAAATTGGTATCTCGTTTTGTGTTGTCATATCACAGGCGGAGAAACATGAAATTACGGCAATTATGGACAGAGTTTTGTGCTCCTTACTTGGCGAAGCACCCTAGCCTTTGGTTATCCAAAACCTAACCTGCAAGGCAGCAGGGGACTCGTGGAGGGCGGGGTCGTCTGTGTCCCGTGCAGATGTGAACATCTGCCCACTGCCCATAAATGACAGAAATGCATAAAACGAACTTCGTGTTAGTTTATTGACTCATTCAGCCCGACGCACGTATTTCCCAAATTTCCCTTGAATTATCATAGTCGATCCATCTCTTGCCGTAGTGCATCAGGGTTGAATGGGTTAAAACAAAACATCAGCTTGAGCCAAAACATTGACATGGATATAAAGCCTTACATTTGAAGACCTCAGAAATGAACTTCAAAGAACACTACCTTACCCTGGCGACAGTAATGTACGTGTCGTATTGATCCACAACAGGTCAGAGTGTGTCCCCAATGCGCAAAAGGCCATCAGGCCGATGTCGGCTGCTGGGCCGTGCGCGGGCCGACGTCGGCCCGACGAACTTTTTCGCATTGGGTCTTCTGTGTGTCTTCTGCCAGAGGACCAAAGCAACTATATTGTGCTGTCTCTAGAAGGCAGGTCAGAGTAATTAATATCAGAAAGTGTGAAAATACCTCAGACTATTTTTGTCTTGATGAAAATTCATGACGACGTCAATTGCACCTCATTACTGAAAACATGTGAGGAACACATGTCACGCTGCCATTCGCCTGGCTTGGCTTGATCAAGAATATGAGTACTACACTGCAGATTTCATAGCCCTGAAGCCCACTCGGCACCCGCCTCCACGTGGCGTGGGTGGGTAGTCCAATCAGTCCCTGACTGAGTGGGCTAGCAGAGGGGTGCCATCTTTGTCCAGGATTAAGACTTGATGTCAGCAGATATGTTGTTCAGTCTTTTTCAATGGTCCGGTTTTTAAGGAGCTGTGCTTACCCAGGTCTTACCATGTTGGATTGGTCCTTAAAAATACGCGTGAACTTTTGGTCCTTTGGATCCCAAGTGTTTGCCGTGCTTGGAGACCCGTGTCGGGGGAGAAGAGGATCCTGGTGGCTGAAACACTCCACTTTGGCCTTGACTTCTGCCTAAACGGGAGGCTAGTCGTACCGGCCTAGTCAATCGGCTGTTGTCACGTCGAGCCCTATCCCCCTGTTGACATGCGGGTTGTTATACGGAGCACCATGCTATAGCCTCTGATGCTGATTAGGTGCTTTACGCCAGTATTCCCCTGCATTCAACAGTGTGATAGACGGCGGTGGCTCAAACGGTTCAATCGGGCTTACCCCCTTGAGTATATCTTTCGGGCAGTCTCCATTGTGCGTCGGCTGGAGACCCGCTGACAATTGCACTTTCCCTTGTTGGGCTCGGTGGCGGGCGGGGACCCCCGGGGGATGAATATCTATCATACTATAATATGGAAAATATCAAAAAACCAAAACTGGCACCAAAGCGGCACATAGCCGCCGACATTGTCATTGAGAACGATAGTGACTCTGACTGTGAGGAAGCGACACCTCAGGCGTCGGCCGCCTGGCCTCGCTTTCTCATTATCCACAGCAAAGTTAAAGAGAAGCCTGTTTCCAAGCTGCACCCTTTCCTGGTAGGGGAGACCCTCAGGAGCCGTGTTGGCAGGCCTGAGGCCCAGCGCCTCAGGTCTGGTGACTTGCTGGTAGAGTGCCGTACCCGGGCACACTCCAATGGGCTACTGAGGCTCTCCTCCATCGGAGACACTCCAGTGGAGGTCACTCCCCACAAAACAATGAATTCCTCTAGAGGAGTGATTAAAGATCAAGCATTGGCCGAACTGTCTGAAGATGAACTTGTACGGAACCTTAAGTCACAGGGGGTGACCTACGTCAGGCGCTTCATTTCCAAACGAGGTGGTAGGGAGATCCGTCTCCCTACCATCATCCTGACGTTTGGCACCCCCACAGCTCCTACTACCATCTGGGGAGGTTACTACTCCCTAAAAGTGAAAAAGTACGTCCCTCTCCCCCTCCGGTGCTTTAAGTGCCAAAAGTATGGCCATGGGCAGAAGACATGCCGCCAGGCAGAGGCTCTATGCGCCCGTTGCACTAAGCCCGGACACTCTGCTGAGTCCTGCACAGCCATCCCCCTGTGTGTGAATTGCCAGGGGGCGCATATGGCTTCGGACAAGAAGTGCCCTCGTTGGATCTCCGAGTGCAGGATTCAGCAGGTGCGTGTGGAGAAGGGGCTGTCCTTTGCGGACGCAAAAAAACTGGTTGACGGTCCTGGTGCAGCTGAGGCTGCGCCAAACTCAAATAACAACTTTGTGTATACTTTCAGTGCTGCGGTGGCAGGCAAGCGCCCCACCAAAGACTTCTCTTGTCAAACCCCAACTTCTTGGTTGGGGGCGGAGCCTCGGATCCTCTCGCCCCTGGAGAGTAACCCTCCTCCGGTGGTGACGAGGAGCCAGGGAACGCAGAGGGCGGACGCTACCGGTCCGGTGGCACCGCCTTCTGCTGCCCCTAAGCCTCAGCCCCCACCCAAACCTGCTAGTTTGTCAACGCCAAAGGTTTCTGGCTCTGGTCAGCCTTCTAAGGCCGCTAACTCTAGCGGCAGGACCGCTGCCCAGGACCAGAAGTCTAAGAAATCTATGGGACCGCCGTGCGCACGGGCCCAGAAGGGGAACACTGATGTCCCCCTTCAAAACAAATATGCTGCATTGGAGGAGCAGATGGAGGGAGTGGAAGTTGCCGATGCTGCGGCAGCTCCACCCCCTTCATCTCCTAAGAACCAGAGGAGGCCCGGGAGCCGGCCCCCCTCTGTTTCTCCAACTCCTTCCAAGGCAAAGGAAAAAGGGGGGAAAAACTCCGCACCCCCAGATAAGACATAATCATGGACTCTCTGCTTCAGTGGAATTGTCGTGGTTTTCAAGCTAACTTTGAGGAATTACGTCTTTTAGTCAAGTGCTATAACCCCTCAGTAATATCTCTTCAGGAGACTTACCTGAAGACTTCTGACCCTGTGTCCTTTAATGGTTTTAACGTTATACATAAAGGCTCTGATTCGGAGAGGCGCTCGGGTGGAGTGGCTCTTCTCATTAGTAGCCAAATTTTATGTAGCCCCGTTAGCATCGACACCTGTCTTCAGGCTGTCGCAGCTCGGGTTACCTTGAAGAAGACCATAACCATATGCAGTATTTACCTGCCACCATCCCTGCGGGTCTGTAGTAATGATTTTTTTAATTTAGTTGATCAACTGCCCCCTCCCTTTATTCTCATGGGGGATTTTAACGGTCACGCTCACCTTTGGGGTAGTGACCACTATGATGGCAGAGGTCAGATGTTAGAAGATGTTTTTTCTCAACTTAACCTGTGTGTCTTTAACGATGGTTCACCTACATACTCTAACCCAGGTTCAGGATCTAGTTCTGTTCTAGACCTCACTGTGTGTGATCCTTCTCTCATGCTGGACTTTGACTGGAAGGTTCACGATGACCTGTGTGGTAGTGACCACTTCCCAGTAGTCCTGTCATCGGTCAGCTGTGGGGAGGATCCGCCGGTGGGGCGCTGGAATCTTAAGAAAGCTAACTGGCCTCTGTTCGCCTCCCTCTGTCAGTCTCGTATTACAGAGGAGGTGGTCATGTCATCTGAAGAACCTATTTCTTCTTTTACTACTATTTTGTTGGACGTAGCGGGTGAAACCATCCCTAAAACTTCCGCATCAGTCCCTCGAAAGCCGAGAGTACCATGGTTCAACGAAGAGTGCCGCAAGGCCCAAATAGCGCGCAAATCTGCTCAGCGACGTGCTTTCCGTAATCCGTCGCAAGTGAATATTTTAACCTTTAAAAGACAGAGGGCGAAAGCTCGTTACATTTTTAAACGTGAACGCCGTGCTTCCTGGAGACGCTTCGTCTCATCTTTAACTTCTCGGACTCCGTCCCAGAAAGTATGGAAGGCTGTTCGGAGAATTAGGGGCAGGGGTGGCTCGGCTTCTGTTGGCCATCTTAGAGATGGTGCCAGCTTGGTTACAGATAAAAAAGCTGTGGCCAATTTGCTTGCCTCCACCATTGCCCATAATTCTTCAACGGAGCATTATTCACCTTTCTTCCAGAGAGAGAAGGAGAAGCGAGAGTCTCGTATTTGTGATTTTAAGTCCGATAACTCAGAAGACTATAATGTCCCATTTACATTATCAGAATTGCAGCAAGCCTTGCAGAAATGTAATGACTCTGCTGCTGGCCTAGATACCGTCCACTATCAATTCCTAACGCATCTGCCTGAGAGGTCACTCCTTGTACTTCTCAAGGCCTTTAACCATATCTGGAGAACTGGTCATTTTCCGCCGTCTTGGCGCCAGGCTGTGGTTGTACCGATCCCCAAGCCGGGTAAGGATCCTTCCGACCCGGGCAACTACCGGCCTATCGCTTTGACATCATGTTTATGTAAAACTATGGAGCGCCTGGTCAACGCCCGCCTGGTGTGGCATCTTGAGTCACAGGGTCTCCTCACAGACCTCCAGTGCGGTTTCCGGCGCTTCCGTAGTACAACTGACCATTTAGTCCGCTTTGAATCATTTATTCGAGATGCTTTTGTCAACAAGCAGCATGTCTATGCAATTTTCTTCGATCTTGAGAAGGCGTATGACACTACCTGGAAGTATGGCATAATGTCTGACTTGTTGGACATGGGTTTTAAAGGGCACCTGACCGTTTTTATTCACAATTTTTTGACTAACCGGTCGTTCCATGTCCGTGTGGGCTCCACCCTCTCCGACTCCTTTGAACAGGAGATGGGTGTTCCCACAGGGCAGCATTCTATCTCCTGTTTTATTTAGTATTAAAATTAATAACATTGTAAAGGCCGTCAAGGATGATTCTGAATGCTCTTTGTTTGTTGACGACTTTGCTTTGTGCGCACGTGGTCGAGGACTTGCGTCCCTTGAGGGGCGCTTGCAGCTGTGCGTTGATCGCATCCAGCGGTGGGTGTCTCTCAATGGATTCAAGTTCTCGCCCTCCAAGACTGTCTGTGTGCATTTTACTAACCAGACAAAAAAAAATTCCAGAACCTAGCCTGAGCATTGCTGGAGTGCCAATTAAGGTGGCCGAGGAGGCAAAGTTTCTGGGGGTCATTTTTGACAAAAGACTTACCTTCCGCAACCATATTAATTTACCTTAGAACCTCTTGTCAGAAGGCCTCTCGACATTCTTCGTGTCGTCGGTACGTACTGACTGGGGTGCGGACCGTACTGTCTTACTTCGTCTGTACCGGGCCCTTGTTCGGTCCCAAACTGGATTACGGCTCTGTGGTGTATTGGCTCAGCTTCCAATGTCATGTGCTACAGTCGTTGCTAGAAACACAATTCACCATCAGGGTCTGCCGGATATGTCTTGGGGCCTTCAAGGACGTCTCCAGTTTCCTATTCTGTATGCCGAGGCAGGGGAGCCTTCTCTACAAGCTCCGCCGCAATCCGCCTTCATGCTCAGCTACGTTCTAGAAACTGCGAAGGCCCATCCAGACAATCCCTGCCTATGATTGTGTTTTTAAAACCATGCGTTTGCAGAGATTATATACGATACCCATCCGGGAGCGTGGTCCGTCCACTATTCTTTCCGTGTCCGTACCATCATCTGCAGGCGGCCGGATTGGACCTGGACAGAGTTTCGGAATCCCTGTCAACACATCACTGCCACCTTGGCTCTTTACCAGTTCCTGACATCTTGCTGGACTTGACTGCCCATCAAGAAAGACTCTACTCCACCATGCCATAGTACCAACAGAGCCTCAATGAACTGCTTTTCATGTTTTTCCTGGCTAGTCCTGTATACCGATGGGGTCCAAAGGCTAGTGGGGGGGAGACGTAGGCTGCCTAGGCAGCAAGTTGTCCTTCTCGCCATCCGAGACCCCCATTTACAGCACCGCCTCCCAGGATCCACCCATCATTGTATTTAGGTGCGAGAACTGCAGGCGGGTTGCTGCTGGCACACAGGCAATGCTTATCGATCTAGAGAAAGAGGAACTTCCTGATTCTGTCAGACTCGTCTCTGTCTGCCCTGTCAGTGCCCTTCAGGCGCACGGGAAATGACCATCCACTGCTGGTAGCAGCATAAGCAGAGAGCTCCACGCGGACCTTGATGAAGGATATATTATGCATATCATTTTTATTTGCGGTGCCCAGGCATGTGGCATCGAATGGCAACAGGATCGCAGATTCTTGGCTGCGCAACTGATGCCCGCTATGACCCTGTCCCTGACATCACAGACTGTTTATAGTGATTTTAGACAATGTGCTAGGCGTAGTGCGTTAGCAGTGACTCCATAGCTCGTAGTGGCAGTCTGAGTGGGACAAAGAGGAAGCTAACAAGCTGCATGAAGCCCTCTTCCTAAGTTTGTCCGACGGTCTACCTTATCGCTGGCGGCAGCCTCCGTGAGTCGAGACTGTCCTGGCTCGGCTCCATCATACGGCCACACATGTGTTAAGCATTCTTATTTACTATAATCAGCGAGGGAGCGTGCCATGGTGTTATGCCATGCGACGAAGCCAGTACTCTGTTCAACACTTTTTGTTGTCTTGTGCTGATCTAATCGACACAATGGTATAAACATTTTCACGGCAGAACTCCTTGAAGGTTTTGTGTTCGGGATGGTGCCCCCGGACTAAGATCTTCAGTATTTCTGAGAGAGTGCCATATTTTGTAATAAGATTTGAGCGTTGTATAGATTATGATGTTTCTATTATTTTTGACCATTTTTGAGAGTCTTTTGACGTTTTCGTTAAAGACCTGTGCGACATTTTAGCCTGACATATTTTTAAGGTATATTTACATCATGTCTTAAGACCTTTCTTTTAGTCACTCGCCGACTCCGTTGTTTACCCTTCCCGCCGTGAGATCGCCCTTCAGTTGCCCTGCTCGGCCTTAAACAAAAATCTGTAATCAATAAACTCGGCGACAGTGTCCCTTCGCGCTGAGATGTCCATAGATGGCACTCGGTATACGTAACACAAGAGCTATCTCATTGTGTGTAATTGAGATAGCTATCTGTGTCTTCTCGATTCGAGTCAGTTTAGGCTGGAGATGCTCATTGTAAGTTTGCAGCATACTTTTCCGAAAGCAGCCGTGTGAGATCGTGATAATAAAGCACGTGCCGTTGCCGGCACCGACAATGTAAGAACGATGTTTAACCCATTACATCCTAGGGCTGATTTCTTTAAAAAATTACTTATTGTCCTATGAAGGCTACATTACAGATTAGGAGATAGATCAACAGATTAGTTCAAAGGTGGTGGCAGAATAGCTTGGCGCCTCTGGCGCCAAGCTATTCAGTCTGGCACCACCCTTGAACTATCATAGTCACATTTATTTCAAGC
>BTPG01000001.1:65891536-66024809 GCA_036245525.1 Semisulcospira habei
CTAAAAAGAAAAACCAGGATACATTGCTCCCATAGTAAAAGGTGAAGGTTAGATTTTTCTATACTGGTGGTCTCTCTCGATTCACTACCGCTTGTCAGCGGTAGCGAATCGAGGAAGACAACCGTTGTGTTTGTTTTTCTTCTGATTTCTATTTGCAAGAACCTCATATTTCTCAAACATCCATCTCTCTTGTTGGCTTTATTTGCATCCGTGCTCCTCTGGTTATGTCTGCTATTTGGCGTTCAACGTGCACGCGCTTTGTTTTGTGTGTGTGTGTGTGTGTGTGTGTGTGTGTGTGTGTGTGTGTGTGTGTGTGTGTGTGTGTGTGTGTGTGTGTGTGTGTGTGTGTGTGTGTGTGTGTGGACCACAGACCCTCATGTTCCGGCTCAAGCTATATATCTCCTGTTGGCCCAATCTGCGTTCGTGGTCCTCAGGCAAAAGATATACCCCGGCGTTCAGTGTACGCGAGCTGTGACAAGTGTAAGAGCCTCTCCACCCCCTTCCGAGGACTCTGACTAGACTGTAGCCGAGCCCACTTCACGAGGGGATGAATGGATCCGATCCCCTATCAAAATCTATACCCAGCATCCTCGGCGACGTGTCAACCGTGATATTTCAAGACTGACAGGAAGTATTTGTCTGCTGGTAAAGGCCCAGGCCACCAGTTGCACGAACGAGCTTAGATCCTGCGCAGGCCACTAAGCAAGGAGCACCTTGCTTAGAGGCCTGCGCAGGGTCTAAGCTCGTTCGTGCAGCTGAGGCCAGACGAGCACACATTTGCGAAAGACCGTCCACGAAAGGCAATGGCAAACTCACACTAGTTGCCTCACTGGACTCGGCTGCGGCAGCGATTAGAGGGAGACACCCAATGTTGAGGCAATCATAAACGCTTTCAAGGTATGTAATTTAGACGGCGCTGAACTCCGGCGACGTGTCTTTAGCTAGGATGGCAGTCCGTAATTCTTTTTAATGATTCAGTGTGTCCAAGTACGCATTTTTACGTTGCCCTACTTTGAAATTTCTGTCTGATCGTTCAGTCGTTGTCGCGTCGCAATTTCTCGAGGAGAAAACAAGCCGTGCCCAAAGTGGAACCAATTACCGGACTGGCGTCTACCAACTCTGGCTTCAGACCTGAAACCTTGCCAGCTCACAGTTCTCAATCAGGGTTGCAAGGCTGCCCTTAGAACTAAATTCTACGTCCTGGCAGGGACAACCCGATGGTCTCAGCACAGACGCAGATGAGGCAAAAGAGGCCGATGCAGACGTACGTCTGACGCAAGATGCCTGGATCCTCATGAGCCCTCGCAAGCCTGCGAAAGCTCATGAGGGTCCAAGCATCTTGCAGATGAGTGGATTTCAGGAAATGTGGAAATCTGATGGTCGTTTACGTCTGAAAGCGTTTCTTGATTAGGATCTGGCTCCGCCATTTGTTTCAAGTTCGCCTCAAATCGACCTGCGGGGTCTGTCGTCAAAGCCCCTTCTATATCAAAGAGACACAGATTCCTGGGGATCCGAGAGAATACCGTCTTCTGACAGAGATGGGCCCCATTTGCATGGATGTTCCCGTGGACAATGAGGAAATCCAGACCGTGCAGGTGACAAGTAATTGAGGTTTTAATGGAACCACAACAGTGTAGAGAACCGCCTGTTTCCTTTAGCTTAGCGGATCGAAGCACTTGAGGTTAACCACCTCAATGCCGCAGCACAGCAAGCGACACCCAAACGCAAGAGGCATAGATCTTCACGTGCCCCTGTGAGGATCTATGCCTCTCGCTGGACCCTATTTTTGTTAACAATTTTCTTTTTAAATCGTGTTTTTTGTTGTTGTAATCAATACCGGCCATGATTTCTGGAAGCTAGACTGCGGCCGCCGACAGTGAAAGGGTTAACGCTCTTGTAAGTACGGCACACAAAGTAAGATGCATGCGAATCACGAAGCCGCCCCTTCAGTCGCAATTATCACTGAAACCAATTACCGTCGGGCTAGAAGGAATTCTCGGCGCATGCTCAAATTGGTCTGTTGGTCTAGACCGCAGCCCTCAGCGTTCAGTGACCACTTGGGTGGGGACAACAAAATTACCCACCACACCGGCAAAGCATCGATTTCTGGACATGTCCAGTAAAGGGCAGGGGAAGACATGAAAACGGCCTTGCAGGAAGGTACAGTCTACGTCTGTACAAGCAACATAGTAAGGAGAAATAGCAGGATGTAGTTGTAACCCTGTAAACGCTGGGGACGATAACGCTCAACGCGTATTTACGCGACTTTTCCGCCGAGTGGTATCGTCCGTAGCAGCTGAGGGGTTAACGCGACACGCCCAACAAACTACAGAGAATCGTAGCTGCGTCTGTACGTACTGATTAGCACTAACACTCAACAGAATTAAACCCCCAAAAAGGCAGAAAAAACAACCAACATGCATAGTTCTAAAAGCGACACGTCTGAACTTTTAAACATGTTCAGCTCTGCCTTACAATTTCAATCACTGTTTAATGTAACAGGTGTATTTTAAAAAAAGATATATTTTGTAGCCATTCAAAACTGGTTCACAAAATATGCCCGTTCAAGAACACTCCAGATTTAACGATTTTATGAGAGTGAGAAAGAATGCGTCGATTGCGCAAAAAGTCTAGAAACTTTGCCTCCAAACGTAATCATCTTCACAGCGGGTTCGCCGAAAGATGCACATTCCACACTTGAAACGTGTTCTGGTCTGTGATTTTGGACCTTACGACTGGAAGCCCTAAGGTCCTAAATCACAGCCCAGCACATCCTTTTTAACCCTTCTCATCCTGATACACCCATTGCTTGAAATAAATTTGACTGATAGTTCAAGGGTGGTGCCAGAATAGCTTGGCGCCGCAGGCGCCAAGCTATTCTGGCACCACCCTTGAACTAAATCAGTTGATATATCTTCTAATCTTTAATGTAGCCTTCACAGGACAATAAGCAGATTTTACAAAATCAGCCTCAGGATGTAAGGGGTAAAAAATTCTCGTGGGAAAAGCCGGTTAAAGAAAAGAGTGGAGAGAAAAAAAAAAAAAAAAAAACTCATGTTAAACTTCAATACAGTCAACAACATCCCTGCGAGCTAGTTTCCGCTACCGCTCAGCGGGCACACGTGCAATCAAAGACTCGACTTAGAATTGGCACCGTGTTGGGCGCCAAACGTAATATTGAGCATCGGTTAAACACACTTAAACTCTTCTCCGTTTCAGGAGGGACGATGTAAATGAAGGGTGGTCAGTGCAAAGAATGAGCTTAATTTTGTGTGAGCCCTGCAGATGGGGAATTTACTTGTGGATCGATGCGAATGTAGAGGAAAATGTATATCTGTTAGCCTGGAACCTGTCGCGTTTAAAACGGCAAAATAAATCTTGCCCGCTTCAGAAAGGCAGATGCAAATATGTCTAATGAAGGCAAGCGAGAAGCTTTAGATTCTAGTCAACCGTGCAGATGCAGAGGCCTTTGGAAATCTGCGCCTTTGCAGATTGCAAGGGGTCTCTGCTAGTCTGGAACCTGTCGTGCCCTCTGCCAATCACCCTGTGTCAACTGAGGCACCAGGAGCCATTTTATAGATCCGACGCCCGGTTACGTCCTCCGCGTGACGACCATGAGCGTGAGGGTGCTGAGCAAGAGGCCTAGATTCTCATGAGCCCCCGCTTCAGCGGGGGCTCATGAGGATCTAGGCCTCTTGCAGATGTGCTCGCGTTGGTTTCAGCCGCTGACTGGGCGCGCAAAATGGATTTGCTCGATTGGAAAGCGGCATGGCTTCTTTGACTGGGTTTCTTTGCTCGGGCTGCTCGTCTGTTCTTTACCCCAGTAGCGAAACGTATTCGGGCCCACGAGGGCCGCAGCCGTGGGCCCGCGCACTGCCGTGCGCGGGCCCACTGCGGTCGTCGTGGGCCCGAGGACCTTTGCTTACCGGGCAGGCTTGTCAGAAACTATCGGGAGGCCGGTTAGTCTTTTTTCTGCTTCAGTTCCACCCAACATGTGTTTGTGGGGGGTTTCTCTGCGACCTTTCAGCACCGGCCTTAACTTCCAGCGCCCCACTCGGCCCCGGCCTATCCACCCACACATTTACATTTTCATTCATCCAAAACCTCCCTAACACCTCCTTGATAGTTGTCTGAAAAATGTCGCTTCTAATGGTAATGATCACACCATTAGGCAGAACGATACAATTAGCAATGACATGAATAATTCCGACTGAGAACCCCATTACATGGAGCAAATAGTATTTTTTGAGACTGTTGGATCACAGAATCCGACATCAGTCTTGGACAAACGTTCGGGAAGAACATTGCCAGAACATCACTGCAGGTCAAAACACACGCTTTCTTCCTACGCCAGCGGACCGTATTTGCATTTACTGAACTGTGCCGAATGTGACGAACAGAGTATAGTGAACATCTACAGCTTGTGTGGGCTAACTCATGAGGATCTATTCCCCATGAGGATCTGTAGTCGTTGCCGGTAACGTCTACAGTTTTTGCCAGCCGCCGCCGTGCCAAAGAGTGCACAGAGAGAGAGAGAGTCAGCATGAAAAATTGAAGGTCTCCTCGTCTGCAGGAGACATAGAGTCTCATGAGTCCCTGCTGTAAGCAGGGGCACATAAGATTCTATGCCTCCGGCTGAGCGAGACCGGCCTGGGTGGCTTACACCTCTGTTCTTGGGACGGAGAAAATGCTGCTGACTTTCAAACGCAGAACATGTTGACCAGCGACACAAGCTCTGTCCCCCAGACGTGAGGGTGCAGGCTTTGAGGCGTGTGTGAGAAGTTATCGGGGTCTTGTTGAGTCGGGGATTGCGCTTTCTCCGGCTGTGTTGGCTGGGACAACAAGCCACTGAGCTAGCTAGCAAGCATTGGCAGCGGACACCTAGGGAGACAGAAGAAGTGAAAAGCAAGAAAGGGGAAAAGTCTTTCCCCATCGTCAACTAAACGTCCGTTCGACCATCTGTGGCCGGTTGAAGAACACATACAATGTTGGACCGGGAAGAGGCATAGATCTTCATGAACCCCCGCTATATGCGGGGGCTCATGAAGATATATGTCTCTTACACTGAGATGTGTTAAGTTCGCTTCCTGTGTGAGACAAAGCTCCAGAAACTGAGAGAGAGAGAGAGAGAGAGAGAGAGAGAGAGAGAGAGAGAGAGAGAGAGAGAGAGAGAGAGAGAGAGAGAGAGAGAGAGAGAGAGA
This sequence comes from Semisulcospira habei, assembly GCA_036245525.1. Taxonomy (NCBI): domain Eukaryota; kingdom Metazoa; phylum Mollusca; class Gastropoda; family Semisulcospiridae; genus Semisulcospira; species Semisulcospira habei. Next base: position 65,896,738 of record BTPG01000001.1, read on the forward strand.
AAGAGAGAGAGAGAGACCTAATCTTCGGTGTTGAGTTTGGGGGTTTTAAACTCCGCGGATAAGCGTGGGATATGAAGCGTGATGTCACACTCTCGCAGAACAGCGAGACTCGGGGATTACGGGACTTGGTGCAGACGTTACAGCAGGTGATCTGCACATCCGGTGTGCGGCATTAACTGAGAATGTTACCGAGACCAACCCGTGACTACAAGCAATGTCTCTTTCGCAGATTCGTGCGGAGAAAAAAAAAAAAGTTGATGCTGGTGTTACGGGGGGGGGGGGGGGGGGCTGGGGGGGGGGGGGGGACGTGCACACTAAGTGCAAACAAGGATGCAAAAGATCATCGGGCAGGCGTGGACCGCATCTGGCCCGCGCATAGCTGTGCGCGGGTCAACCGTCTGCGGCCCACGCCTGCCCCCGCCCCCAGAGACCTCTTGAGTGTCTTACTGGAAATAGCTCACTGGCTAAAACCGAAAGCCTTTGCACCAGTTTTGAACTTTGAAGCGTTGCTCAACTTTCTGTACCCACTGGGATGCATGCGGGTTCCTATTGTTCAAGAAGACTTACTGGATACATTTATAGATCTGCGTGTGCTGGTCTATGATTATGTGCCTCACGGCTCCAAACCGGAAGTGCGATGGCTCGGTGGCCAACGTCGAACGTCAGGGCACCGGCTTTAAACTTAGAAGCGTTAGCTTTGTAACACTTTAGCGAGTTGTTTTTTTTTTTACTCAGAGAGAAGGGGTATATGAGAAAGATATTATATGTCTAATGCACATGTTCGTGTGCTGGTCTATTATTTTGGACCTTATGGCCAGAAGACATAAGGTCTGAAATCACAGACCAGCACACAGCTAAATGCATACGCATGATGCTGACTTCAAACCATGACGCATGACGGTCATATATTTTGGTTGAGACGCCCCGCAAGTGTCAAACCACACGTAGACGCTTGAAATGTGCCTCGTCACTTCGAATCGTGTGACTGGGTCATAAAGCATTTTGACTGACAGGCACTGTGACATTTAACACAACCATCCCCAATGAACCCAGAACCACGGCCATAAAAAGTACATCATACAGACCTCGGAAATGAATCGTTTACACCATACACCACTTTGCATAGAATATGATCGAATCCACTCTTCAACTCATTCGAGACTTCCCGCATCCAGACAGGCGGCATACAGCCGCGCATTTGAATGCAGCACATCTCGAGTGTGTCAATGTCACTAAATCAGCAATCATTGTCCTGTTTTGTCTACTCAATCATTGTCCTGTTTTGTCTACTCAATCATTGTCCTGTTTTGTCTACTCAATCATTGTCCTGTTTTGTCTACTCAATCATTGTCCTGTTTTGTCTACTCAATCATTGTCCTGTTTTGTCTACTCAATCATTGTCCTGTTTTGTCTACTCAATCATTGTCCTGTTTTGTCTACTCAATCATTGTCCTGTTTTGTCTACTGACTACCGTGTTATATCCGATTTCGTGATATTCTGATGCGCGTAATATTGGGGCTAACTTGTACCATAGGTCAGACGGTAGAAATTCAGGTGTGGTGTGATCTGGTATGCGCAGGTGACAGACCTAGACACACCTCGAGGCCAAAAGAGAGTTGGCCCCACGGATCAAACTTCAGTCCTACAGCCCCAGACTATCAGTCCAGCCAGCGGCTATCTCTAAACACCTGTGCGCCGTGTTTACCGTTTACTCTTGCTGACCATTAGCCGGCCAAGCACACCGATCAACAGTCAACTGCATACACCTGCATGACACACCCATCCTCATGTTCGGAATCGTTGCGGGCGTGAGGTATTGATTAGCATGGGGCCCTGCGAGCTGTCGAACTCCAACTACGTCTGTTGGAGGCATAGATCCAAATGTCGACATTATCTTGATTAAGTTTGCAGGGGCATAATGGTAATCTATGTCTAGTGTCGAAAATTATTCTCTCCTTTCCCCAGTAGCAGAACGTCTTCGGGCCCACGACGGCACAGTCGTGCGCGAGCCCACTGCGGCCGACGTGGGCCCGAGGACCCTTGTTCGCATTGCATTCTATCTGGTGGAGATGAACTCGACATGAGGCATTGATTAAAATGACCCCCTGCTGGCAGGGCCTCATTATGATCTATGCCTCATGTAGACAACAATTATCATCGTAAACACTTCACTCGTTGTTACCCATATGGTGGAGATGAAGAGGACCACACCAACGACTGGTTAAGCCGGTGTCCACACTTGCAGATAAGGGGAAAATATTGGATAAGAGGAAAGGGCGGTAATTGCAGAGATGTCAAGCGCCTTGACTATTGCGGCTTCTGACTTATTGCTTGTACCGGGTTCTTCCCTGTAGATTACGAAAATCTATATCCTGTAGATTACAAAAATCTATCTCTCTGCTCTGAGTACGGCCTGAATCTATCTCCCCCGCCCATTACTCTTTGTGTAGATTTCCAGTTGCCAGAGTAATCCGCAGTGACTTGCTTCTTCTGCTCAGTACAGAAACAGATGTAGATGCTGGATTCGTCAGTTGAATTCGTAGGGAAAAGGTCCACAAAAGTGCACGCACGAGACGTAGATTCTCCTGAGCTCCTGCTCATGACAATCTATGCCTCTTGTGAATAGATCATGCTTACGGAAATGTCGAGAAACCTCCGTATAATGTTACAGTTGTATGTTAACAATAAAACAACCTATTTCTGGCTTTTGTGTTCACAAATTAACGTTGTCGGGCTCTGAATTATTGGCACTAAAGGATTTTTATTGTGTCTTACGAAACCAATCTCTTCAGTCCTAAATCTGGCGTAACCCAAACCAGCATTTTGCTTTCTACTGGATAAGCATTTGATTGTTTTCCTAGATGCTTAGTTTATATCATGGCGTGAATAGTTCTCTCAACGTTTAACTCATTCGAGACGTGCCGCCTCCAGATACGCGGTATAAGCCGTGTATCCGGAAGCGGCACGTCTCAAATGGGTTAAAGTACAACATTAGTTTCTAAACGTTTAAAGTACAAAAGCAATATTTTCTAAACGTTTAAAGTATAGCAACAATCGTTTTCTAAACGTCTAAAGTTCATCCGCAATCGTTTTCTAAAGGTTTAAAGTAAACCAACAATAGTTTTCGAAACATTTCAAGTACAAGAACAAGTTTTATAAAAGTTTCAAGTACAACAACAATCGTTTTATAAACATTTAAAGTTCACCAACAATCGTTTTATAAACGTTTAAAGTACGTCAACGATCGTTTTATACACGATTAAAACACGACAGCAGTAACATTAACCATACATATTACGCGTATTTTCTTTGTGGATTCAACGATCCCATCGTCTCTGGTGTTCTAGATGTCATGCATACAAACCACGACCTCCAAGCAGATGACGAAAACAACAACTCATTTTAAAACGAAATTTCAGACTTGACTTTCTTTTCCTTTCCCCCTTGTGCCGTGTCAGCACCTCTATGTTTTCTCGTGATTACAAGTGTCTCTTTGACGTATTGGTTGGCTGTCAGTGATTGCCCCAATCTCTAGATTACCCTCCTGGGGGCTGCAGGCATTGTTTGCAGTCACAGGCCTATACCCAACGATCTGCTCCTCCTCAGAAACATAGACGTCGACAGTAGAGTCCTGCCGTTATTTGGCAAAAGTCGGTGTGTGCAAATTTGAGACAAGCGCAATTTGTATCGTATAACAATGAAAATCGAGCTTCTCTCAACAATGGGCATAACGGCTTTTACCAAACAGCAGAGACAAATTTCTACTAACAAGAGGCATAGAGTTTCACGGGCCCCTGCAGCCGTAGGCGGAAGGGGCTCGTGAAACTCTATGCCCCTTGTTAGCTGGTTGAGGAAATTCAGTTTAAAAAAAAACCACCAACACCAAGATCGTATTCGGATAGGTCTATGACGATATTACCAGGTGAATATTGTACGAATTTGTGCCATATCTTACATACGTAGAGTTGTGCACGATATCGCCAGCTCGGAGTTGTACGGATTAGCGTAGACTAAAAGTGACTGTAATTTTTCCAATTGTACAGTCCACAGCGGGCCGGACCTACAGGTTTGGTAAGCTCACGGATCTGAGCTTACAGGTCTACTGTGACGCAAACGGCACGTGTGTCTCATTTCCATGATTTGTTCCAATTATGGGCTCAAACTCAAAGTAATGCTGTAGTAGTTCGTACTTTTTCACGCTGACTCATCGACTGGAGTCTGTCCACATACGAAAAGAATGTCCCTGAAACGTTTTGGGACACTTCAAAGTTTTAACACACTCAGAAATTCAGCAGTGAGTACGGGTTTTTTTTCCAGGTGTGGGAGGTATCTTAAAAATAGCTGGCAGGCAATTCTAGTTTTCTACATAGTATTCTTTCGAAGACCTGTCCAGTATTCAAAGGTTATCAGGCCGACGTCGGACGCAGTGGGCCCGCGCACGGTCGTGCGCGGGCCCACTGCGTCCGGCGTCGGCCTGAGGTCTTTGCTTACTAGGTGAAACTGTATAACACAGATCATAGAACACTAATAATATATATCACTAACATTACACCATAAGGCATTACAGGGCATATTTCTTTCGAGAGTGCGGTGTTTATCACACACCATAGGCGAATCCGCATTCTGGTGTCATATTTAAGATCCTGCTTTTTAATATCTCAAGTGTACAGGAAACAAGAGTAAGTTGTTTGTCAACAGAAAACAAGTTTGCTCAACGCTGGCACAAGTGTCCACGGAAAGTACAGTCGCTAAAGGTTTCCACTGTTTCAGGATTCGACGTGCAATCTTGCGCTCGCTGACTCTGACCACTTGTTCTGCCCGGCATTCAACTCGAGGGTAAGGAGTTCCGTTAGACAAACTGCACAAGTTTGGGTTCTTTTTTATTTCAGGCGGATTTGACGTACGACTTGATTTTATGACGAATAGTGTTTGCTGAGGGGTTTGCATTCAGACCTCACGAACGCGTGGGTGGCGACATAATCGGAGTCTCTTTTCTGTGCGTGTAAAACCTTGTTAGCGATGATGTTATTTACAATAAAAGAAAGAGCGCTAAAAGTTAAGACACTCAACCGTAAAATAGAACATTAGGAGATGGATCGGCCAATCCCATGGTACTTCAAGGGTAGTGCCAGATTAGCTTGGCGCTTCCAAGCTAATCTGGCACTACCCTTGAAGTATCATTGCCGATCCATCTCCAAAACTGGTACGTAAAGTTGCACAAAAAAGTGTGATCCATATTATCTGCTTGACATCACTGCTATGACTCTTACTGTTAGTCACCAGACAAATTTTCCCATCTTTTATTGAATCACGCAGTCTCTCTTGCCCCACACACTGTTAGTGTTTATAGTGTCTATAGGAACTCAGACATCCCTTAGTCATTCCACGTTTGCTTTAGTCACGGTCAGTGTGCGCCAAATGACTGCGTTCTTCAGACAGTAACTCAGTAACTAGTGGCTGTTAAGAAAAACAGGGTTTTTGTTTTGGGAGGGGGGGGGGGGGGTCGTGTGTGTTTTCCCTTTCCTGTTGTGAATTGTTGAAGTTTTCCATCTTTCCATTATTTTACTGGATTCTCTCTCTCTCTCTCTCTCTCTCTCTCTCTCTCTCTCTCTCTCTCTCTCTCTCTCTCTCTCTCTCTCTCTCTCTCTCTCTCTGTGTGTTTAGGAATTCAGTAGTTAGTCTTTAGTCAGTCCGCCACTGCGTTTACAGCTTGCAGGGTCGTGACTGAGTCACAGCCTCCTGGTCCCCCGCACAAAGTCCACTGACCATAAACCTTGTCACGGGGAAAACCTTCAAGCGTCCCGCTCCGTCCAAGACGTACACAATACCATCTTTCCAGCAAGAGGCATAGATTCTCATGAGCCCCTGCGCCTGCAGGGGCTCATGAGACACTATGCCTCTTGCAGACGGAAGGACACGGCTGGGTCAGTGGGTGACCGTCCTAAAACGTGTCACGGTCTTCGCGGGGGCCAGTTGCTACGGGGAAAAATGTCCTGGCAGGGTCCTGACATATCGCGCATCAGCCTGGACGAGGCATGGGCACGCGCTCGAGTCAAGTAACTCTCTGGCCAACTCAAAAGTTAACCCATTTAACCCCATGGCCACGTAGTTGGCCGCAAGTCTCGTCTGCGATCACCTCGAATTGAATTGAATCTCGGGAAATTTCGGAGGTGTCACCTAACAACTATTGTACCGGTTGCAGGTGAGGCATCGACGACGATAATTCAAGAAAGTAGTGTCAGTTGTAACAGAAGGACTTTAACCCCTTCACTGCCGGTTGATTGATTGATTGTACATTGCTTAACGTCCCGACAGCAACAAGGCTTTCTCAGGACGTGCCTGCACTGCTTGTGAAAAAAATACTAAACAGAACATTGAATGTATGTCGCCAGCCGGTCAAATACATTAAATAAACCTAACACATGGGGCCTAAATAAAGCTAAGACCATTTAGCAACACACATCCAATATCAAGAGCTACAGGCAGTGCAGACAGTAGGGAGAATTTTAAAAAGGCAAATACAGGTGAATGGACAAAGGGTAGACAGAAACACATGCCCCAGAATAGAGAGAAAAACCCACCCTGTGGGGCTGACCAGGGTGACCCTGGGAACTAAAAAATACCTAACCCCACCCAAGTCCCCCAGGGCAGACCCGGGTGGGGGCCTTCACTGCCGGAGCACTACGTCAGCGCAACACCCAAACGCAAGAGGCATAGATCCACATGAGCCCCCGCAATTGCGGGGACTCATGTGGATCTATCCCTCTTGCAGACTCGACTATGTATCCATGTTCCTTGGGACGGACGAGGTTCAGTCTTTAAAATCAACAACTGAAGATTTCAGAAACACGATCGGCCATCAGTGGCAGGGAAAGGGGTTAAGAAGAAGATTTCTAAGGTAAAAGATGTTGGTTTGTCCCTTTTTACGATATCAGCACTCAACAGCTCTACAAACCCAGGTAATGGACAAGAGTTGTCAAACGTATAACAGCGAGATAGCCGCCTAAGGACTCACATCAAACACTACGCCAAACCGGCCAACTCCTAATCAAAGTAACCCGCTTTCGGTTTCCAAACTCGCTCGACTCAGATGCATTGAATACGGTTGTAAGAAGATCATACAGTCACACAAAACCTATTCAGCGACTCGAGAAGAGAGCCCATAAAGACGTGAGTGAAGTTCTGAATAACTCAGTATGTATTCACTTCTTTCACAGAACCTTGAAGACTATGAATCGCTGATTATATATAGAATATGTATCATTTATTTCTTCTGGGAATCCCCTTTTTCAAAGCCTGTTGCACATAATCTCCGGGCTTTTCTTTTGAAAATCTTTACTCCAGGCTTCGTGGCCTACTACTACACCTGCGGTTTCAATGCTGTAGTATAGATTTATTGCGAGCGGTAACGCGCACACACACACGGGCACACACCTGTGCGCAGGTAAGAGGGAAAGTCTAAGGTACAGCTACGATCACTTCCCGTTTGACTCTTAAAGCCACCTGGCTGAAATCTTTCAGTTCTCCGCGAGAGATAGGTCGACTGTGATAGTTCAAGGGCAGTAATGAATTGATTTGGCGCCTCGGAGCCGGACCCTTAGTTGTCTGCGGCACACCCCATAATTATGTCAATGGGGTTGGATGGGAAGTGCAACAGTTTAAGGGCAGTGTCAGATTAGCTTGGCGCCTAAAGAGGACAAGCTAATCTGGCACTACCCTTAAACTGTTGTACTTGCTCCACTTCTCGAAACAGGCGTTGGTGACAACAACAACAACAACAAAACAGAAGACTACACGCACTGACCAGCCATTAGGCGTAGTGACTTTAGGCTGATGCATCACTACAATATTGAACTGTTTCACTCTCCTTCCTCATACATGGCGCTGAGGAAAGAACGAGTCCCACACAGTGACCCACAATCAGGTGAGGTGACAGACCCGGGAGGGGTATGGTGGAGGGGGCCACGTTTAAACAGTACACTATGAGTCACCGTGTGTCAATAAACTTGAGCAGGGAGACCCGGTCGCTGTTTTGATTTACCTATGTCACTTCCAAGCGCAAAGCTGTGGGAGACGGATCGACCACGATAACGATAACAGGGTATGACTTGTTAAGAAGAGCAAGGGGTGTACCAGATTAGCTTGGAGCCTGCCTGGCCGCTAAAGCCGCTTATCTGGCACTGCCCCTGAGGTAAAATGGTTAGCCAATCGTCCCAAAACTTCCAAACCTTGTATGCAGTGTTCAAAAGCTAATACGTGTGCTATTATATAATTTTAAATTGTACGGCCCCCAAACGTCAGGTCGAAAATCACAGACACAGATAACCACTTGGCGACAGATGTTGAAGGGATATCGGGCCGCATTGCTCACAATCCGAGAGGGTTGCGGCATAACACTGACCCGGCCGAGAACAAATTCTTTTAGGTTGCAATAATGTTACAGGGGCCAGCTGCATGAGTGAGCTTAGTCCTGCACCAGCCACGAAGCAATGTGCGCCGCTATAGCGGCGCACCTTGCTTAGTGGCTGGCGCAGGACTAGTATAGCGGCGCACCTTGCTTATTGGCTGGTGCAGGACTAAGCTCGCTCATGTAACTGGCCCCAGGTCCATACCGTGCAAATTGAAATGTTTAAACCCTCAGAGAAGCGCCAGCTATATACAGATATAAGTATACAGTTCAAGTTTCTATGGTTGAAAATGTACTTGTAGTTTCAAGCAACAGCTTGCCACGTATGCAAATGAGACGCCTAAAATTATTGACCTGAATTTCTAAGTTTGAAATACTGCAGTCGAAGGAGATACAACCGGCGTGTCGCTATCGCTGTTGAGGGTACGCAAAGTGAATTTCTATTTGTCACTGGCTGGCTACTAACTCTCATTTTCTGATTTTAGGCTATTAACCGCTATCATGCTGAGTCTAAAAGCTTCAAATTTGTACAATGCCATATGCAAGCTACATTATAGTACTTGCAGATAAGGATATAGACCAATGGCTTTAGTTCAAGGGTGGTGCCAGAATAGCTTGGCGCCTAGAGGAGATCAGTCTTGGACATCTTGCCGCTCGTCGCTGGACCCGACGTCTTGTAAATTCCGACTCCAGACGGTCATTAGCGGCCTTGTCTTTTGATGACCACGGTAAACACTGGTCAGCCAGACAGCACTAGAAAATACACCGTCCTAGACGACCCCCCCCCCCCCCCACCCCCTGTCTACCTGCCAGAGGGAGCACTCTCTTGGACGCTGGCAGCATCATTCCTGTGCTGTTCTGCGAGTCCGTCTGGACCTCACGGCTTGGGGCCGTTGGTCCAGAACGACAGATCGGCACAAACTGGGCTTATATCTCTGTTCTTCACGCAGAGTTAGGTGTTCGGGGTTTGAGACTGCAGACTGGCGGTACATGTACTAATGATGATGCTCACTCAGACTGTCTCGGCACAATCACCATTGCCCTTTACTGACCAAGGTACTGGCGTACCTAAGACCGGCGAAGAACAAGAACGTAGCCATTTGACGGCCTGGCTCTTTGATGGAAGCGTCTACCCAGAGCCAAAGGTCCTCGGGCCGACGTCAGCCGCAGTTGGCCCGCGCACAGCCAAACCGATTACAGCGGTTCGTTAGTTCGGGGTTTAACGTCCACGGCACCGAAGTGATGGGGGACAGGGAAATCTATTGCTTATGGAGTACGACCTAAAAACTGATCAATTCAGGCGCACTGCAACTGTGCCACTTTGATTTACCAGGACCTGTCAACGGACATGCTATTGAACAAGCCCGTCTTTTTTCCCTGGATTGTGAATCCAGCTACCGGGGCCGGGACGGGATTCGAACCCACGACCCGGCGATTTCATTCGCTCTCTTGCTCCGACGCTTAACCGAACCGCCTGAGCTATTTCGGACTCTTAACACAGCGCAGCTAGTGCTAATTTTTTAAGGATAGGGACTTCCAGCTCTCGCTGATTTCGTCCAAAGGGGGGGGGGGGGTAGGCCAGGGGGGGGGGGGGGACTGAAAACGATCGCTTTTATACTTCAGTGGAAAAGTCAGTCAGCTTTGGTAGACAAAGTCTGTCATAAGCTACCTCCGTTGTAAGTAATGGGTGTTGACAGTCCAGAATTAGTGGTGGTTGCGTACTTACACGCATTAGGAACACTGTTCTCAGGGAGACTTGTCACTTTTAGGGGTTTAGGGGCCCCATAAACTGATTTGCGGACCGGGCCGTCTGTGCTTGCAAAGGTTACAGTGTGTAAGACCTGTAAAAGTAATGACGCTGTTTGAAAGCATAGACGATTAATGCGGCGGCCGGCCAAGAAAAGAGCAGAAATGAAAGGAAACAGAATGCTAGTTGAACAAACTTGGATTACATAAAGCGAAAAGATGAGAAAATAGATCAAAAACTACAAAATCCAAAGACACTGAGTACATGACTGTGTCTAGTGTAGTTTAACATCTTGAAACGCGCTCAGAGATCACATTCTGGGGATTTAGCGCGGTATACTGAAATGCTCTTTAACATCATCACCATCAATATGCTGCTGAAAAATTTGTTGTCATCACTCTTTGACGTCCGTTTTACGTACGGGGGACATTTTTTTAAAAATCTCATTCTGCCGGCGACACACCACAGCATGATATGGTTCGACCATGATAATTCAAGGGTAGTGGCAGAATAGCTTAGCGCCTATAGGCCTATAGGCGCCAAGCTATTCTGCCACCACCTTGAACTATCATGGTCGATCTGTCTCCTGAATCGTAATGCAGTCCTCATGGGATAATTCCAAAATGTGGGTATTTCGTACCTCGGCCGGACACAATGAGTTATATTTTCAAATTTCACAGGCAGCAGAATCGGACATGACTGGATACAATTTACAACACCTACTGTACGCTTGTGCTTATCTATCTGCCCACTGACTAACCCGCTTATCCACTAACTTTACTTTTTACACAGCCGGACCTACAATCGCGCCGGTTATCTGACCACCTGTGCCTGTCCACGATGTCCAGTCTGATAGCAGACATGATGAATTGTCCGGTCCACACAAGGTCCTCCAGCCGATGCAGGTCTCAAGAAACAATGAGAAAAACGTCCTCGGGCTGGCATCGGCCCGAGTTGGCCCGCGCACCTCAATGAACTCTGTTGTCAGACCTCAATAACAGTTAACTTAGCAATCAGAGACGCGCAGCTCCGATTGGGAAAAATCAATCGCACTGCAATGCATCTCTCGGTTATTGACTCCTGCATTTTAGGCCAATCGAAAATCGAACTTGACACGACTCCCTCACCCTCCCCCCCCCCACCCCATCCCACCCCCCTTATCCCTCATGCTACTCCACTCCTCCCCCCCCCCCCTCTCCCCGCCCCCACCCCCTATTGTGAAAACCGCTGCAGGGGCCAGCAACTGGCCCCAGGTGACCACTTCACTTCTTATCCTGCCATGGCCTTTGATTTTACCATCTAGTCCTTTGCACACAAGACATGGATTCTCATGGTAATCTGTTCGTTTAACCCTCTATGGGCCTATGAAAATCCGTGCCACTTGAAGGCTAATGAAGATAGGCCTCATTTGCTTACATGTCACGGAACAACCCACTGCTTACTTAGGCTGATTTTTTTTCGTACAATTTGGTTATTGTCCTATGAAGGCTATACTACAGATTAGGAAATAGATCAACCATTTTAGTTCAAGGGTGGTGCCAGAATAGCTTGGCGCCTAAGGCGCCAAGCTATTCTGGCACCACCCGTGAACTGTCATAGTCAAACTTATTTAAAGTAGTAGTGTATCAGGTTGAAAAGTGTTTAGACAGATCGTCTTGACGCACACGGGTTGTCTCCCTCGATTCGCCACCGCTGATCAGCGAGTAAGACATCCAGTGTCATACTGACACTCATTTAACACAACGCAAGCCTACGCGCCGGCCGAACCCGCCACACCACCAAACCCCTTGAAGGCAGATGCAATCAACTTAATTGACCACAGATCAGTGGACAGTGGAGTGCAGACACCCCCCACGCTCTAATCCCCACCCCACCCCCACCCCCACCAAAACCACCACCGCCAACCCCCATCCCCTGGGGCTATAGTAGTAAGGACGAGTGAGGTCGTTAATTGCCTGCCGATTACGGCGGGCGGGCAACTGTAGGTGATGAAGGTCAAACTGTTTAGGGTGGTGCAGACGTACGCTGAAATGTACACTGAAAACCTGGTGATCTTCTCGGATTGAGGAGCACTGAATTAAACAGAGTTTGATGCTTGTGAGGAGAGGCAAGTCCCTCATGAGCCCCTGGATGATCTGTGCTTATTGCAGTCTAAGAAGCGTGCAGCTGAAAGCCTGTGTTTACTGCCGTCAAAGAACAAAACAGTTCTCTCAACATTCAAATTATTGAAATAGATACATAGAAAGTGGCGACGAGTTTAGCCAGTAACTTTCAGTAAAGATCGATTCGATGACATACCTCAGACATCCACCAGCAAGAGGCACAGATTCTCATGGGCCCCTGCAGCCTGAAGGCTGCTGGGGCTCATGAGAATCTATGCCTCTTGCAGTTGCCAGCTCAGTGATGGGCGAGATACCTGTACCTGAATATTGAGTCTAGTCAATCTGTGATTTACCGAACACAAAGGTACCACTTTGGCACTGTACGTAATCAAAATAGTGAACGGCCGACCGTTCGAAGGGTGTTACAGTGAGCATTTTGCGATGGGCTGCGTCATCGAGACGGCTGTCCGTCGTCAACAGGACTTTGGTGTGCGGTGCGAGAAAGTTTTGACGAGAACCGTCGAAGCGAAAATGGCAAGGTTGTGATTTCAATGGCCTAAGTGTTGTTCCCAGCTTTTGAGTTACCCCCTTAGTATAATGCAGTCGATTGAAAAGGCGGGTACACTCGCCCCACCCGCTTGTTTGAAAACTGGCCCTACTCCAACCCCATGCTGGAATAGAAGAACACACCTTGCCCCCCCCCCCCCCCTTCCCAAACCGCTCCACATATTCTTTTCGATTAGGATCTGATTTTAGTTGGCCTCTAATGTAGTCTCCTGCTAAGGTATTTGGATCGAACATGACAGTTCAAGGAAGGTGCCAGAAACACTTGGCGCCTATAGGCGCCAAGCTTTTCTGGCACCACCCTTGAACTATTGTGGTTAATCTTATTTCTCCTAAAAAATTAAGTCTTCAGAGGCCGGACAACATTTAAATTGGAGAAGTTTGCATCAAGAGTCATTTAGTTGTAGGATACTTCAGTGGCACTGACATTCTGAACTTACAGCCATAATCATACAGCGCGGAAGTTACGTCAAGTTACGTCATTTTGTTCGCAATTCACACAATTTTCTCAATGAGGAACAAGAGTCAAGAGCGCTTATTGGTTAAAAACAATAAACCAATTAGCTTCTTCCTTGTCTTGCACTAGAACCGATAAGCGTTTCTCCAGAATAGCACTTGAATATATATACATATATATTTTTTATCTAAACATAGCAATGTGACACTAAAATCCCGCTGTGGCTGTGGGCTGACACTTAATAAATTGTCATCGATCGGAGTTTCACTGATACGGCACGACTCGCTATTTATAGAGACTTAATAGTTTTAAGTTTAGACCTTCTCGGCTTTCTGGTGACGCAATCGGACTTCGCCATATTGCGGCGGATTGCACGCAATCATAAAATCGTTTAGGAAGCTGGACATACGGAAGAAATGAACATGCTTGTTCTAAATCATGGTCGAATTTCACTTTCTCCTACACACTCACCACCCCCACAGCTTCCTTCTATAAAACAAGATTTAATTTTTGGTATTGTTTGGTATTATTTATACGAATAATAAAAAAACACGAAGCAATAAACAGACAATAAAGTTATAAAAAAAAATCTGAGCCATTTTATAATTTTGTGTTCAGCTGGGAATACTAGACGCATCTGGAGGTTCGTGTAAAAAAATACAGACCATTAGAAACGTGTCACCTGCAAGAGAGTAAAGATCGTTCGTGCCAATACATACGAGAATCACACTACAAAGCGACCGTACACGCACGTACATGCCGTGTAGGTTCCAACTTGTGGTGAAGTGCAAACGCTACTGTGTTTAACGATACTGACGTATTTTCGTCATTATCATGAGGATCTACGCCACTTGCTGACAAGTTCAAGCCTATATTTAGCTCTGTCCTGCTTTTAACGGAGGAGATCCCTACCTCTGACTACAGAGGCAAACAATATTATGCAGTACCAGGTGTGCACTGAGACCACACTGGCTCATACCGTAATTTATAAGCCTGTTGCATCTGCAAGAGGCACATATCCTCATAAGGCCCCAGCAGTATGCAGGGGGCTTATGAGAATCTACGTATCCCGCTGGCTTCATCTAAAGCGCTGCTCATATCCCCGCCGGTACCGGGAGGTTGCTATAGGAAGGGTATAAGACTACCCAGTACATTGAATAGTATACTTTTTGTTAATCAGGCGTCATATGGTAGTCGCACGACTGTGTCCCATTTCGGTGGTCTAGACACAAGAGGGGAGAAGCAGGAACCACAGGTAATAGCCGAGACACTCTTTTGTTTTCACGACTATTACCAATTTGATACACATCGTCAAAAATCGTTTCTCGACCACCAGAGCTAAACAACCATTAACCCCATCAATAAGAATAGTGTTTCTGATGTCACTGTCAACTCCAAGCCAAAACAACCATCCTCACAAAAAACACAGACACAGAACAAGGCCACCAAGAGGCGAAGAACCGCATGCGCCCCCGCATCTGCGGGGGCGCATGCGGTTCTTTGCCTCTTGCACGTGGTCGGTGTTTGCTTCTTCCCGACAGTAAAAGGGTTAATTACTGCCGTCATCCCCTCAGGATTTTCCATAGCTGCGTGTCAACACCGTACGCTCTTAATCAGCTCTTGCGTAATCGATAGCCTTATAATGGGGTGGTTAAATCCCGGTTTAAACAATGGCATGCACAACATGTGTCCTCTCATTATTTCCTGTCCCATTTATTTTTCTTTCTTTCTTTTTATGCCTGGAAGCAATACGGATGATGAAAATCTTCATATTTATTTGTAATCACTAAGGACTCTTTTCAACCGAAAAACACCCCCCCCCCCCTTCTCCCCTCCACCAAATGAATGAACGAATCAATGAACATCCCAAATCTGTCAGCTGTCCTCTGAATGCTACATTGCAGATCAGTACATGAATATGAACAGAACACAGGTCGAGCTTCACAGTTCACGGGTCGTGACAGAACCATACTGGAACTTTTTGGGCGCCTAACTATTCCAGCATTCTATCATGGTGTACAGTATCCGTCATCTGCTCCAGATGTGGCAGTTTATCAGGGCAGGCTGAAATGGCCGGTAATAGAAAAATATATTTAAAAAAAAAAAACAGGCCAATAATGAAATCCTAGTTTATTCACACTACGGACCCGCTGCATAACGAACAAAAGGTAATGGCTATTGATTGCAACAGTTCCTGGGGCCGAGCATGGGCCGTAGTTGGCCCGCGCACGCCCGTGCGCGGGCCAACTACGGCCCCACGCTCGGCCCGAGGATCTCCTGTCTGAAAGGTGATGGCTATTGATTGCGTGGCGGTTGAGCGGGTGAATGGGGTATCATGAGAGACGGTGTTTGAGCGGCAAACAGGCCCAGTGGTTTATTTACATTGATTTTCGCTGCCTGAACAGCCGTGCCCTGCCCTCCTGGAGGTCTCCAATGTGCTGATGTGATGCAATGTTTTATTAGCAGCAGTGTATCATGATTAACCTATTTAGCACTCGTAGCCACACGTCCCAATTTTTTCGATGTGTTACCAACTCTTATGTAGGCCTAGCAGCGGCAGGAGACAGACGATGCTAATTCAAGGGTAGTGCCAGATTGGCTTGACGCCTGAAGGTGCCAAGCCAGTCTGGCACTACCCTTCAATTATCAAGGTCAATCCATCTCCCGCTGTAGGGCGTTGGGGCTAAATGGGTTAAACTTGCGATTCCCTTCTGTGTGGTTTTCTGGGCTTTGCGGTTTCCACACAGGAGGTTACGAACCCTTGAGAAAATAATACGCCTTTTTCAAATGATGACGGTTTTGTGAACCCATTGCATCCTGCGGCTTTTTTGTCTGTTGTTGTAAATGTGCTTATTGTCCCATGAAGGCTGCATTGCATATTAAGAGATAGATCAACCGTTTTAGTTCAAGGGGGTGGTGACAGAATAACCCTGGCGCCTCGAGATCGGCCTGCGCAGGAATAAACAATCGTCAGTCTTTGCCATTTTCAGCATGTGACTAAAAACAAACAGGATGTGATTCAAACTTCAGTCTGTTATCTATGTAGTTATAGACGTTCTAACTGACCGATCCGTTATCATGTTTATCCGTGTAAAACTTAGCTGAAAAGACCGTCCCCATATTTTCCCCCCTGTCATTTTGAAGAAGTGGGAGGGGACGGGGTGGGGGGGATCCGTTTGATTGACAAGCGGAAATCCATCATCCCCTGAAGAAGATTGATCAACAGGTTAAAAATATGACGTGACACAATGCTGCCTTCAACAAACATTTGGCCATCTCGCGGGCCGCCGCTGTCCCCTTTCATACGGGACACTCACAGCAATCCATAGTCAATCCATACACACACACAGAGGGGAAATCTTGCCAATAACAGTGGCCTGTCGGCGCCAAGCTAATCTGGCACTACCCTTGAAGATTTCAAAAACACAATCTGCGTCTATGCTAGTGAAGGGGTTAGATTAAATTTTAATAATGTTCTGTGGAATACTGTACCTCGTAATAGTAATATCCCCCCCCCCCCCCCCTAATAAAATAGTGTGAAGCTCTGCGCACTGTTGGGTGCTTCGCCTCGGTGAGTATACCAAATTCACTAAAAGCTTCGTCATCTTGGGGATATGGTCATCCCAGGCTGAAATTACACCAATAACCAATAAACATTTTTTTATGCACGTGCATAGAGTGTCCCATGCAGATCTGCAAGATACATAGATCCTCATGGGTCCCCGCTGTGGAGGGGGCCCATGAGGATCTATGTCTCTTGCTGAACCCATATACATCTGCGTTTTTTTCTCCGGCCCCGATAGAAAGAAGAGGAGAGGGGGGGGGGGGGAGGAAGCGTCGAGCGGTGGTGTTCGATCGTGCGCGTGCATTGCTGATAGCGGTACGAATGCTTTCAGTCCTCTCTCAACGCTGGACATATTCCGTGTTTATGTCTCCGAGGCAAGAGCATCAATCATTACAGGTCCAGCCCCATCTCTCTCTCTCTCTCTCTCTCTCTCTCTCTCTCTCTCTCTCTCTCTCTCGCTGCCACCCACCACACCCGTGCGATCACCAACCCCAACCCCAACATCCGCTGTCAATTACAGATCGATCCAAAACACCTGTCCTTGACGCACCGTGTGCTGGTCTGTGATTCTGAGCCTTGCCCTTGGGCCGTAAGGCGATTTAGTCACAGACCAGCGCATATTAAGGTTGCATGGCTGTAAGTTCCAAAATCACAGACCATTCCACAACCAGTGGTCCATGGGCCGAATAGTACAAACACACACAAAAACCCACACAAAAACCCATGTTGTTACCGCGTTATTGTCATTTTCAATTTTAACCCTTTAGCTGGCGGTAGCGCGTTTTGTCGGCTGCCAACATGCTAAAGAGTTAACTCGAGACGCGCCGCATCCGGTTATGCGGCGGCAACGTCAAGACTGGCTTGCTAACAGCGCAGGGCAGCCTAGTGTTTCAAGTTTAAAATAACGCATACGCCGTCATCGTAAGGATTGGGAAATTGAACACATGAAACACAATTGAACACGGAGATGGAGAGGTTCCAGGGTACAAGCCTTATTGCCGCACCGTATCATTTTACGCGAGTATTTTTATGAGTTGGGTCGTGGTGAAAACGCTTGCCGGGGCATAAAATAAGCCCAATGGGGCATTGCGAGAGAGAGAGAGAGAGAGAGAGAGAGAGAGAGAGAGAGAGAGAGAGAGAGAGAGAGAGAGAGAGAGAGAGAGAGAGAGAGAGAGAGAGAAGCGCTCACATACTATGCACGTTAACCCGTTCGCTGTCGGTAGAGCTTATTGTCGCGATGATTCCTATCTCGACAAAAAGCGCTACCGACAGCCAAAGGGTTAAAAAAAAATCTAACCGCGCTCATTTAACACTTAAGAACATGTCTAGCCAGGCCGGCACGCTCCTGACCTTTCGCACGCCATTAAAAAAAGTTCTGTGGCTGGTCAGGTCAAAGGCACAATCAATTTCGCCACGTCAAACAATAGAATAACTAACGACACTTTGTGCTGTTTTCTCAGCGGGTGTGCAATCAAAATCGCAGACATGAGAAACATGACAAAAAAACGGATAATGACGAAAGATAGCCATTGTAAAGTGCACACTGGTTGCTTCCCGGCCTCGATCCGCTACTTGCGTAGTAGCGGATCGATGAAAGCAACCCGTGTGTGTGTGAGAAGTTAATATCGGATGAAAAGATTGGTCTGTGGCGCGGCCTAGCCTGTAAAGTGCGCGACAAAGAACAGAGAAAATACACGGTCCTTCGAAGTTAAACGCCGCACATTTAACGCTGCAAGCCATTAACCCATTTAGCCCCAACGCCCTACTGCACGAGATGGAATGACCATGATAATTCAAGGGTAGTGCCGGATGCGCTTGGCGCCTTCAGGCGCCAAGCTCATCTGGCACTACCCTTGAATTATCATGGTCAATCCATCTCCCGCAACTGGTAGAGAGTCTTTAGGTGATACTTCCAACGTTGGGAAAATGCGGCATTGGGGTTGAATAGGTTAAGGTGCAAAATCACAGCCTAGCACACAGACCTTTTTCACAGACTGAATTATTTCCCCCCCCCCCCCTCCTCTCCCCCCCCCCACCCCACCCCACAGCCTCGTGGGAGGTGATATGGTTATTACACGACAACAGTCCCACAATGGTTCGATTGTTGGCTAAAGAGCCACGCTGCATAGGTAAGACATCTAACATCAAACGAAAGTGCCAGATAGCTAAATCCCTTTGCTGGTGAAATTCACAGGCTATTGTTCAGCGTAAAGCTTTAAAAACACTAACAAAATAAAAACCTTGACTTCTACTGACGACACCGCTCGGCACTGAAGTGGTTAAAATTTGATAAAAAAAAACAAACAAAAAAAAAAACAACGGCACTGTGTTTTGCGTTACAAGAGACGAAAAAAAAA
Organism: Semisulcospira habei; assembly: GCA_036245525.1. NCBI lineage: Eukaryota > Metazoa > Mollusca > Gastropoda > Semisulcospiridae > Semisulcospira > Semisulcospira habei. Next base: position 65,915,938 of record BTPG01000001.1, read on the forward strand.
TCAGAAAGATATTTTTGAGACCTAAATAAAAAAAAAAAGGTACTAATGAGTTAATTTCATTGACAATTATGTGAGAACGTGAATGAAACTCGTTTTATTTATCAGCTAATTAACCCTTTCAGCCCTGACGCACTACAGCAGGAGATGGGTCGACCATGATAATTCAAGGGCAGTGCCAGATTAGCTTGGCGCCGAACTGGTACAGTCATTAGATGACGCCTCCAAAATTTGGGAAATACGTGCGTCGGGCTGAATGAGTGAACATAAATATACAATATTTTTAAAAAATACTATTTTATTCGTACAATTAAAGTGCATGAATACAGAAGCACAAATAAAACCTTGAATATATTGCTCACGACTTTAATTCCAATTGGAACTTGAGCTGACAGGCGAAATTGATGGTGAAGGGAAGCTATATAACTGAATCGTATTACGAAACTGTTGCGAAACGGATGATATTAGCATGAGTTCTGGCGTCGATCACTGACATAGACACGTGAATGCCAGTTTCACTCACTTAATCCATTTCAGTCAATATCACCTTATTTTTAACAGTTCTAAACTCACGAACACAAGAAATGCGACATCATTCGATTCATCGGAAACACGTCAGTGTTTGCGATGACTCGAACGATGTCGTATTTCTTGCGCTCGTTGGCATATTACTACTATATTTTCCAATTTCAAATCTCAGTTTCAAAAACAGACGGACGCATATAATTATCTCATTCTACCCCATCACCGAAGTCCCCAAATTTTGCGGTTGTCCTCTGAAGACTGCACTCTAGTGCAGGACACAGATCGACCATGATAGTTCAAGGGTGATGCCAGAATAGCTTGGCGCCCATAGGCGCCAAGCTATTCTGGCATCACCCTTGAACTATCATGGTCGATCCTTATTTTGCTGAGGAGTGTCTGGGATAGAACGAGATAACGGCTGGCATAAGTTTCAAAACGATGAAGGGCCTGATGAGCCGTAAAAACAACATTTCGAAAACAGTTTTTGAAGTTGATGAGTTTTTTTTATTCCCACGCACACCTGCGGCTGTGTTAGAACAGCCAAGTTATCTGGTCACAAGCGCAAAGAATCTCCAGCATTCCTACCAGCAGTGGCTTGAAATTGCGTCCCTCGTCTCGTTCCAACGATAGCATAGATTCTCATAAGCCCCTGCAAGAGGCATATATTTTCATGAGCCCCTGCAGTTGCAGGGGCTCATGAAAATATATGCCTCTTGCTGACATAAGTAAGAGATCTAGGAACAGAAAAAAAAAAAAAAAAACAAAAAAAAACACAGATGCGAATGTTCAATTTTCCGCGCAGGTTTTTTTTTTTTTTTTTTGACGGGGAAGAAAAGAGCGGCCTAAATTCAACGTAACAGTAGCGACAGGTCTCTTGCCATCATCCAGTATCAGATGGCCGATGTTTGTTGCTGAAGAAAAACAGGGGGAAAAAGGAAAGTCGACACTTGTCGACTCACCAGGCAGGTGGGGCGGAGATGTAAACAATGTTATCACGTAATGCAATAGATTTAAAAAAAAAATTTTATAACGTATAATGTATACATTTGGAGCCGCAAGAAATGTCTGGGTCGTGCACAAACGCCAGATCGGTTTTTAACTCTTTTGGAATTTTTTTCTTTTATTTTTAGTAAATAGTTGACCATTCCACCTATATTTAAAAAAAAAACCACCAAAACACACACACACACACACGCACAAAAGAGATTCTCCAGAAAGCTGTTTTAAACAACAAATTGTACCGTTGACTCTCTGGCTGTCCATGACACTTCTTGTTCTGTGATTCCTACAGGAAGCACCTCAACAAGAAGCACTATGGACAGTAAACGGGTTAATAGAAAAAAATGAAGATCTGAAACACTCATTCGTATTTTCACTTTTGTCGAGGAAAAGACAGTACGCTCAACAGTAGACGCACTTTGAAACCGCAGTCTCACGTTCTGTTTATATCTGACTCAATGTGAGTGTACCCTCGTCATTACGTGGGCTCACACTGTGTAGGCGAATCATGGAGAAAATAGCAGTACGCTCCAGAGATTGTGGTAATGGACAGGCTTAGCAGTAATCTCATTACCCAGGTGATCAGTACATTCGCTGAGCAGAGAGAGAGAGAGAGAGAGAGAGAGAGAGAGAGAGAGAGAGAGAGAGAGAGAGAGAGAGAGAGAGAGAGAGAGAGAGAGAGAGAGAGAGAGAGAGAGAGAGAGGCCGTCACGCCCCGGGGGCCGTTTAGTTTCGAATACGGCTGCGATGCATTTATGCCGCGTTATGCATGATTAACTCAGAGGAGAAAATCGCGGTTATCTGTGTGGTGACGTAGGCTAGCTCCGCAACAACCACTGACGGCGCGAGATGGGCTGACCATAATAGTTCCAGGCGCCAAGCTAATCAGGCACTACCCTTGGACTATCCCAAGGCATAATCGATCCGCCCGACACAGGTGGAACGCAGTCACGACTAGCCTGCGTGTGATGGGCACCTTTCACGTGTTAAAGAACAACAATCAACCCTATTGTTTAACAAAATGTTACTCTTAAAATTAATTTGCGTGCGTAGGGCGAGTTCATGTGTGTGTGTGTGTGTGTGTGTGTGTGTGTGTGTGTGTGTGTGTGTGTGTGTGTGTGTGTGTGTGTGTGTGTGTGTGTGTGTGACTGCGAGATCAAACTTTCGTCAATACGGAGCGTCAACCTTGCGTGTTTCGTGTGTGTTGATTTGAGCTTGCGTGAACGCTGTGGCAATGTGACGCTGTCATGCGCAGCGAAGTGTAATTAATTTCGGCCCATCGATCATTCACCTCTCATGTCGAGATGGCACTGGAAATACTGTTATTAACAACCCCCTCGTACCTGCAGCCACCAGTACTGTAAACTGTACCGGTGGCTGCACACGAGTCGGTTAATCAACGGATCGTATCATTATTTACGCGTTATTGTCATGAATTCAGCTGGCGTATTGAGTATGAGCATGAGCGATCTGCGTATGATGTAAATGTGCAGTCAAGCACGTGTTTTGATTGCATCATAATTGCTTAACAGCTGCGGCAGTGGGTGTATGCACACGTAATCAAACGGGAGGCATGCGATGCCAGGCAATTGTTTGAGAGCGGTCACACAACCACCCTCCGTAAAGGTGTACAGCCCAGTAGGCCAGTCTCTTCGGAGCGGTCACACTTCGAGTCTTCAAAGGCCAATGTCCATCTCTTCGCCTTTCACCCTTTTCATCCTGACACACCCATTGCTTGAAATAAATTTGACCGGATAGTTCAATGGTGGTGCCAGAATAGTTTGGCGCCTCAGGCGCCAAGCTATTCTGGCACCACCCTTGAACCAAAACTGTAGCCTTCTTAGGACAATAAGCAACTTTTCAGTACAAAATCGGTCTCAGGATGTAATGGGTTGGGAGAATGACTGGGGGGAAACCCGACTAGCAGTAGCAGCGGGGGGTTTTAGGGAGAACGGTATGATTGCTCTAAAATTTTGGCAAATTTCACATTTTACGCACGCCGTTAAGTCACGCAATGCCGCGGGTCAGTAAAACGACTGACTGGCATATATACACACACTGGATGTCTCCATCCATTCACTACCGCGGATCAGCGGTTGCAAATCGAGGGTGACTGACAACCGGCGGTGTCGGGGTTTCACATCAGTTCATGAGATATTGCCCCCCAAATTGTCAGCGGCGAGCACCGACCTGCATTCTTTGATATAATAAAAGTGTGTACTGATCTGTGATTTTGAACCATGCCGCTCCAGTCGTAAGGATCAAAATTTCCAGACCGGCACATACGTCATTAACCCCTTCACTGCCAGTGGACACATAGTGAGTTTTTGAAATCACTGTAGACTCAAGCGTCAAACTGTCAATGAAACGCAGACTCAAAAACAAGTGGTTTCAGCAAGAGGCATAGATCCTCATGAGCCCCCGCGACAGCGGGGGCTCATGAGGATCTTTGTCTCTTGCAGCTGGGTGTCGGTGGTGGTCAATTTTTTTTCCTCGGCAGTGAAGGAGTTAAAGAAAGAAAAATAAGTGTCACCTGGGGACTTGACGGTGGCCCGTGGGTTCCACTCTCGCTGCCAACCGCTAGCCGACCACAGCACGCTGACCGTCACGAGTAGCACGGGTATCATCCGTGATAGAAACTCCATGGCTCTTCCTCCACAGATAACGTACAAAGCTGCAATATATTCCTCTCAGGCAGTACAGAAAATAATGTACTCTGGAAAGTTACGCACTTTAAGTTCCTCTGGTGACGTGTTTTGCTGTCTCTATTTATCACTCAGGTAAGTTCCACAGGTGAGTCAGTTTTCTTCTCACTGCGGGCTGTATCACTGGGGTCTTACCTCAGGCACTATATCACTCCTGGTAGAGCTCTCCCAGGTGAGGTTTCGATCCTCAGTGGAGCACCGGCTCAGGTAAAAATCCAGCGACTCACTTCAAAGGCGCCGCCCTGCAACACAACACGGTCAGGTGTGACGCAAGTCACTGACGCGGAAGCCGCATCAGTTGAGTGGTTTACGCGATAAACTAGCCTGCAGGGTGAGAAAGACTAAACACACCGACCCCCTTATGCAAAGCACAACTACCACTGATAGTGGTGGTGTGAAAACATGCGCGTAAGTCCCTCCCAGTAAGAAAAGGGTCGTCGGGCCGACGTCTGCCAGTGGTGGCCCACGCACGGCAGTGCGCTGGCCAACAGCGACCGATGTTGGCCCGACGAGTTTTGCTTCCTGGGTCAAGTGAAAACAAACAATACTCGTATTCTAAGAAGGCGACAAAAAAAAAAAAAAAAAAAAAAAAGCTGTGAAAAGGAGTAATGCTTAGTCCACAATCTACAAGGGTGTTAGGGCTGCGCGCGACAGTAATTAACCTCTTTGATCTGGTCCCACAAGGGGGTGTTGATGATGAGGCTAGGTCAGTGTGAAAGAACCGCGTCCAGGCCGGTTTGATCAATCAGCGATGGTGTAATAAGACAAAAGAGTAAAATTAACGAGTGTTATCCCACCGCGTCTAGAGGGTATTTGACCAATCAGCGATGATAAGAGGAGGAAAGCGTGAGTAAAGTGTAGTATTGACGAGTCGAGGATGATGTAACGTAAGCACGCGCCGACAGATAACGATGAGTTAATCGATAGCACCTGTAGGCTATGGGATATAACCACCCAGACTTTAATGTTAACCCTTTGAATAGTCCCTGATCACTTAATTATTAATAGTGTCGAGGGATTCTAAAATATAAGTTCAGTCAATAAGTTCAGACCCCTTGTGACTTCCAGAACTAAATGACTTCCATTCTATAGAATGGAAGTCATTTAGTTCTGGGAGTCAAAGGGTTACTGAGTTACCTCTCGGCTCCGGATTGGTGCTTATGGACGATAGTACAGCCAATCTTTTCCACAGCAGTGTTCCGAGACCACATAATTTGCTCTGACGCTCTACAAGTATTTCAAGAGTCTACCTGTGATCTCGAAGCCGAACCAGTCTCTGAACACAAAGTTAGCACAAAGTTTTCAAGACACGATACAATCCAGTTCAGGAAAATCACACTGTGTTAGTATCCGGTTCCAGGCACGGTAATGGCCACAGGCAATAAACACCTCTACGCTCCTGTCCCAAACTGTGTCACCTGGAAGCGGTGACACCGCCGCACACAGTAGAATAGACGCTAGGCTACGCGGGGACTAACAACGGTAACACAGATTTGGACTACACAGCCGTGTCACACTGCTCCTGATACTGTAACAGCTGAAGTGTCACACGACGTGAGGTGCAACACCTTGGTATATTCCGGGGGAAAGTTGCTAGCACGCGGGATGCAAGCTAAAACAATAGCACGTGTTCGGATGGAGTCTTGCACTACGAGTGTCTTAGTTTACAAACTGCGTAACGAGTTCACTTCCAAAGCGCTGTGCGAGACACTACTCCACTCCACTACGTTCCATCTGTTTGCGAGGTTGCTAGATTTCTCGCCGCGCGTTGGTTGGTGCGCTCGAAGGAGCGGGCACCTCGCGCGCGCGGCCTGATTGGCTGACCCCGGCTCGTTGAATATACATGAGGCGAAGGGTCAAACCCTGCCAAGAGGTAGACTGACAAAAAGTTTGGCCGGCACTCGCTAAACAAGCGACGAAAGTTTACGAGCCCTCTCCTTATTCCAGCAAGAGGCGTAGATTCACATGAAGGCCCTGCGATAGCAGAGGCCGCATGCGAATCTATGGCTCTTGATGTTCGAGATAGGCCCCAGCCGTGGGCCTCAGTTGGAGTGTGTGTGTTGGTCGGCACTAACCAAACATGCGACGAAGCCTGATTAAAAAAAAAAAAAAAAAAACAAACAAAAAAAAAAAACACCTGTGCCTCGCCGCTCGGTCTTCACAGCGAGAGGCTAACTAAACACAATACAATAACTACTTTGCTCGCTGCGATTTTCTCTCACTGAAATCACACCGACTTAAAAACCAGCACGAGAGCATAGATTCTCATGAGACCCTGCTGAAGCAGGGGTACATGAGAATCTATGCACTCTTGCACGTGGAGTGCAGTTTGCGTGACTGAGGCTAGGTGACAGGGTTGAAACAATTTTCGCACAAAACCCCGCTGGACAGTGGTCACCCCCCACGGGGCCACAGGGGAACTCTTTGAAACTCTTTACACCAAGAACCCTTACCCCCTTCAGTTTCCCATATAATAATATACATATATATATACATAGATATGTCAGTGTGTCCTGGTCTGTGATTTCGGACCTTCGTCCGCCGTGAGTCGTAACTGAGGTCCGAAAACAGCCTAGCACACATTTTTGAAGTCACTGTGGCCCCTAAGTGCATCGCAGCATCATACAATCAGGTTGGGAGTAACTGTGGTACTCTATCCTAACCAATAAAACCTTTTTAAAATAAATAAATAAATAAAAATGACCTATCAGTTGTATACCAAATGTTCGAGGGAATCGGAAACAACGTACGTTCCCAATTCGGCAATTTTAAATGGTCAAAAGCTATCGATTCACCACGAACGTACCGGCCGACTTTCCTTATTTTCTTGCACTTTATGCTCACATTATTGAAACTTAATAGGTAAAGAGAGGTCAAAATGAAATGGAATAACTTTAGTAATTATTTCTAATTAATTTTGTGTATTTTTACAACTTGGGGTAGGGATACACAATCAACCACTGTGGCACTCACAGTGATCACACCTAGTCACGTTTATAATAATTGTGACATCCTGTTTTAATAATGTAAACCTGAAAATGGACTGCCAGTGCTATAGAAAAAATTAATGTCTGAAGGTATCTGACACATTATTTTTGTCTTTTTTTGCGATTTCGCGGAAATGGCCGTTTACTGGGTGCACAAGTACCTTCACTGTGAGCCAGAGATCCAATATTTTTTCATTCTGGTTTTTTTTTTTTTTTTTTTTTTTTGCAGAGGACGCAGAAGGTGTGCCTTAACATAATATTGCCTGATTTGGGCTTCTGGAATGAATTCTGATTTATTTAGAGGAAATTGTTTCTCAACCTCATTTTAGCATCCGCGACTGAAGAGCGTGAATGGGGGTACCATTGCGCCATCGGCTATATCTCTGGTGTGTTCTAAGGATTTTAGGGGAACATGGCTTAAACATCTCAGGACATACATTGAAACCCATCTTATTGAGTACGGGAGGGGGGGGGGGGTTGGGGGGAGGGGGTTTGGGGGGGGGTTGGGTTAGGGGTTGGGAGGGGGGGGGGGGCACGGTAGCCTGGACTGGCTTATGGAATATTGCCTCATGTTTTTACGCTAACCTCGCTGCTGAACGTACATTTGGCGCGAAGCCTGTATGTGCGTATGTAATATGTAGGTGCGTAGTATGTAGGCCTATGTATGTATGTGTGTGCGTATGTATGTAGGTGCGTAGTATGTATGTATGTATGTGTGTGCGTATGTATGTAGGTGCTTAGTATGTATGCATGTATATGTGTGTGCGTATGTATGTAGGTGCGTAGTATGTATGTATGTATATGTGTGCGTATGTATGTAGGTGCGTAGTATGTATGTATGTATGTGTGTGCGTATGTATGTAGGTGCGTAGTATGTATGTATGTATATGTGTGCGTATGTATGTAGGTGCGTAGTATGTATGTATGTATATGTGTGCGTATTTATGTAGGTGCGTAGTATGTATGTATGTATATGTGTGTGCGTATGTATGTAGGTGCGTAGTATGTATGTATGTATTATGTGTGCGTATGTATGTAAACAAGAGAATCTCCGAGATTCTCTTGTTTACATACATACGCACACATAATACATACATAGTCCGATATTTCTGTACACACAAGGTTGAAACTTGGCGAAATACTTTCTTAAGTGGGTGGCCAAGAGAGCCTCCGAGCGTATGGTAATTGAATGTCTAATTGAAGACATAAACAACCGTTTATAGGAAGTCGGTTAACCCATCGACGCGCTTTCAGAAGAGCATGCAGGTGATCCGTCTACTTAGTATATCCTGTAGCTAGGTAAAATCAACCTGCTTTCACACAAATTATAGCAAGACTGAAAGTGCACAGTGAAGTTCTAGTTTTGTCACCATTTTCTTAAGCCTATGAAGCGAAAGTGAAACGTACATCACGTGAAATATAAAATTACGTAAAAACTAAAACTTACGTCATGACAAATGACGTTTGACAAATCAATGACGCGTGTGTCCTGCGCCCCTTATAGAACTCACTGACGCATTGGCAGATCTGCGAAACTTTTTCAATAGGAGATAATTCAACATCAGAATCAGGTCAAAGACAAAAGGTAGAAACCATTGACAGCGAGGACAGCTCTCACATAGGACTTTGTGGGTTATGGTTCATCCCATCTTGTTTTGTGTTTATAATCAATTGTAAAGCGTTCCGAGCCTGCGTAAGTGGGAGAGGACGCTATAGAAAAGCGCGTATTATTATTATTATTATTATTATTATTATTATTATTATTATTATTATTAAACCATTTAATGGTCAGTGTTACATGTTTAGTATTGCACGTAGACATGTTGTCAAAAGGACGACGTTCAAAATAGTTAACCCTTTGAGTGTTAGTAGCGGGTTTTGTCGCGATGATTCCGAGGAATCATCGCGACATAAACCGCTACTGACAACCAAAGGGTTAAAATAAACACTTTGAAAAAAAACAAAAAAACACCGCCTACCCCCTTTCCTACCCTCCAAACCCCTCACCCCCCACCCACTCCCACTCCTCGCATCGCGCACACAAAATTCATTTGATCATCATTTCATGATAGCTGATACTCACCATGCAAGTAAAGTTTACTTGTTAACCCCTCCCCTGCCACTGGACGTGCATTCAGTGTTGATGCGGCTAATCTTGGTTCATTCAACGACCGAAAGCCAAACTCGTCCAAGGCACATGGATACAAATTGGTCTAAGCAAGAGGCATAGATCCGCATGAGCCCCCGCAGTCGCGGGGGCTCATGAGGATCTATGCCTCTTGCAGTTGGATCGTCAGTGCTCACTTTGTCTCGGCGGTGAAGGGGTTAAAGAACTGAACGCACAGTACACATCCAGTGAAGCTATGGGCCTCGCCAACGTGATCGTACGAGGTTAAGTTTACGCTCCGTTTTACAAATCCCCCAAACAAATCTGTGCGCCGGATTTAGCCAGGTAAACACCCTTACCTGGGGCAGTTACAGACCCGGCCGCCAGGTTATGGGTGCCAGAAACGGACCTGCCAAAGCTGGCACCAACCTCGGCACTTCCATCCACAACGGCGAGCGTGGATTGACTCTGATCTAGTTACAGGATATCTTTATTTGCTTCGGAGATGACAATGACCTTGATGGCTCAGTGGTAGTGCTGCCCTGTGAAAGAAAAGGACCGTGAGTCCAACGTTGTGAGTAGCGAGATTTTCATTGGTGACGTCAAAAACCAGTGGGTTCATTTTTGTGAAAAGGCAGATTTGCATACAGGAGACGGTTCGTGTTTGTGAAACGCCAGAATTTCAATTGTATATTGACGAGAAAAAGAAATGCGACATTTTTGGAACCCCGGTTACAAAAATGTCGCATTTCTTTTGCTCGTCAGTATATACACAAGACAGCGAGTACATTTGTGTGTGCGTCTGTGTGTGTGTGTGTGTGTGTGTGTGTGTGTGTGTGTGTGTGTGTGTGTGTGTGTGTGTGTGTGTGTGAAAAAATGGACTCACTCAGAGGGGAGAGTGTCTGATGAGCTCGGTTAAGCCGGACCTACCATGATAGCTATAGACTACAGTCTTATCAACTTGGCTCTCTTGGACAGTTACTACTATTCGACATGGATCGACCATGACAGCTCTGGCAGACCCCTGAAATCAGTCTCGCGCCAGACTGACCGGCCACTCATCAAACAATAACATGGAGACATTCATTTCATTCGACACTTGTGAGAAGTGCTTTGCGGCAGACCGTTCGTGAGTGTAACTTGGTTGGAGAAGGGAAGCGGTTGCTTGTGCTGAAATTATCAACTCTTTCACTGCCGAGACAAACAGTGAACGCAACTATCCAACTACAAGAGACATAAATCCTCATGAGCCCCAGCAGTTGCGGGGACTCATGGGGATCTATGTCGCTTTGCTGACGCTACTTGTTATCCATGTTCTTTGGAGGGGTGGGGCTCTTTGGCGACGAGACAAAGATTTCCGAAACACGGTCTGCGTCCACTGGCATTGAAGGGGTACAATAGGCTAATAGCCGTTCGCAAACCCACTGTAAGAGTTGACTACCGGGCAAAACGACACACTTCATGATCAACTGATAAAAAACGAACTCCCTCCATCTGCCACAGACATATATTTTGCAGGATGCAGGAGGTACTAACGACCTGTGAACCCTTTTCATACCGATACACTACTGTTTGAAATTAGTTTGACTGTGACAGTTCAAGGGTGGTGCCAGAATAGCTTGGCGCCAAGCTATTCTGGCACCACCCTTGAATTAAAAATGGTTGATCTTTCTCCTAATCTGCTATGTAGCCTTCACAGGACAATAAGCAATTAAAAAAAATCAGCTTCAGGGTGAAATGGGTTAATAACGAAGGCGTAAGCTACAATATATATCTATGTTAACAGTGCAGATTCATTTGCCTTTGTGTTTCTAACTCGGAGCGAGGACTGAAGGATTTTAGTACATAGTTGAGCGTTGCGACTCTTATTAGCAGCGGACTGAAATAACCTTCGACTAAACTCTCCACGGTCTGACTCGCTTGGGCATCACCGACGTAAATGTGGATTCCTACATGACTTCTAAAAAATCGCATATTTCAGGGGCCCATGAGGATGTATATCCCTTGTAGAGTGTAGACGCCAAAGATGTCACCATGCGTCCAAGGAACATGGATAACAAAATGGTGTCAGCAAGAGGCATAGATCCTCATGAGCCCCCGCAACTGCGGGTTGCTCATGAGGATCTATACCTTTTGCAGGTGGGTGGTGGTTATTTTTACTCTTGGAAATAGTTAAGAGCGCGTAAGAAAAATTATGTTCTTTAGCGGTGATTAGACCTCCACTGGCCACTCGACGGTACACAGACCTTTAGCACAGTAACTTGGGGCAGCTTTGCATGTGGTCAGAAATGCCTTTCTCAAACACCTGCAACAAAAATAAGGTTCGGTAAGGGATGTCGTTTATTGGGGTGGCGTGGGGAGTGGTGTGGCAGATGTGTGTGTGTGTGTGTGTGTGTGTGTGTGTGTGTGTGTGTGTGTGTGTGTCGGCGCGCGCGTGTGACTGAGTGTGTGTATGTGCGTGTGTTTGCGTGCGTGTGTATGTATGTGTGTGTGTGTGTTTGGGTGTTTGTGTGTGTGCGTGTGTGTGTGTGTGCGCGCGCGTGTGTGTGGGAATGAGAGAGAGAGAGAGAGAGAGAGAGAGAGAGAGAGAGAGAGAGAGAGAGAGAGAGAGAGAGAGACAGACAGACAGACAGACAGACAGACGGACAGAGACACAGACAGACAGAGAGACAGACAGACAGACAGCCATTTGTGCTATGATGCGGCTTCCGTACAAATACTTGTATGTGCGGTTGTCTTTTGTTTGTTTATTAGTTTGTTTGTCAAAACAAATTTATTGTTTAGGTAACTTGGCGCCCATAGGCGCCAAGCTATTCTGGCACCACCCTTGAACTATCATACTCGATCTGTCTCTACAATTGTAATACAATCCTTCAGAGTGCAACTTCCTAATGTGGGGATTTCTCCCTAGGCCCTGGGGTAGAATGTGTTAACGCAGTACTAACCATTCACAGTCGGAGGGCTTAACTCCGTCAATGCCGAGAAATACTGAGACATAGATCCTCATGAGCCCCCGCAATTGCGGGAGTTCATGAGGATCTATGCCTCTTGCTGACACCACTTTGAATCCGGCCATTTCTCCTTTTACAGCTGGAGCTCTCTGACGTTAATTTTGCAGTGATTTGAGAAACACAAGCATCGTCCACTGGGAAGGATTAACTCTTTCTACCCCAGACACACCACAGCAAGATAAGGATCGACCATGATAGTTCAAGGGTGATGCCAGAATAGCTTGGCGCCCCTAGGCGCCAAGCTATTCTGGCATCACCCTTGAACTATCATGGTCGATCTGTGTCCTGCACTGCAATGCAGTCTTCAGAGAACAGCGGCAAAATTTGGGGGTTTCGGTGTTGGGGGTAGGATGAGTTAACCCCTTGACTGCCGAGAAAACATGAACAATATCCATATGCAAGAGACATAGATCCTGATGGCCCCCCACAATTCAGTGCGGGCATGCATGAGAATCTATGTCTCTCGCTCAGACCAATTTCAGTCATCCGTGTTCATTAGACGGCGCTGGCAGTCTTTACATGGGATTAAAACGAAAACTGAGGCACCACACCACCGAGTCAGGTCGCCGACCCTTACTTGTCCACTTGCGCGATAATGATACTTACCAAGTTATCTCCATACCGCCATCACCTCAGTATTCCCAGTGCTGCCAGTTCAGTTCAGTCCTCTCTGCGCCGTCTGGTGCTTGAGGCGACGGCAAGGGAGCGCCACTTTTGTCTGTCAGCTGCTATTTTGGGTAGTGCTGCCAGTGCTACAGCTAAAGTACTAGCAGGGTCAGTTGCACGAGAAAGCCTGTGTCAGGCGTAAGCCACTACGCAATGTGCTCCGTCATAGCCTGGTTTGCAGTTTCAACTTAGTCGCTTACTTATTAGTGGCTCACACATGGCAGAGCAGCGAGAATAGTGGCTTAGTGTGTAGAGTGGCTCACACATAGTGGAGCAGCGCCCCGGAGCGTAGTGGCTTAGCGTAGTGGCTCACACATAGAGCAGCGAGCGTATAATGGCTTAGCGTAGTGGCTCACACAGTCGCTTACATAGTGTGTCGAAACGCCTGGCGTAGTGGCTTATGCAGTGGCTCACATAGTCGCTTTGAGCACTTTGCGTAGTGGCTTGCGCAGGGTTGAAGCTCACTCATGCAACTGAGCCCACATTTACATGTACATATGATGAACCTCCACTACTTACAGTTCTATCGGCACCAAAGGTAAAAAAAAACTATTATCACTGGAAGAGTACATAACTGAAAAGAGTGCATGAATACGATTTTAAAATTTTTTAGAGGCATACATCAATTTTAGCTTTTATGGTTTAACGCCGAGCAGGCAACTAAGGCCATCTCACGGCGAGTCATTCATCAGGCAAAGAGTGATGGTTGTTGTTGTGTTTTTGCACAGACGTAGGGTGATAGTTAATACCTGGGCATCTATTAACACCTGTAGTAGTAAATAGCTATTTACTACTGCCCGTGTTAACCCCTTCAACTCACTGCCGAGAAACGTGAACATAGCGACTGCGGGGGCTCATAAGGATCTATGCCTGTTGCTGAGACCACTTCGCGTCAAGTAAGATGTCCAGTTGTGACCACAACCTATGTGAACTCTTCCACGATACACTCTCGACAACTCAACTGAAAAGTAAATCAAAGAGGCAGTAAAGCCGACCTCCTGTTGGGGGAGCCCGGCATTGCCACATCGTGTCTTCGCCTACAAAATCCTCCATCCTCGGATAGCAGACAGGTTCTCAGGCAGGAATGTTAAGTTGCAAGAGGTATAGATCCTGCTGAAAGGTGTTAGCCGAGGTTTTGACGAAGTAGTGAAGCCGATTCTACATACTTGTATCGTGTTCTCTTACATATAATATAATAAATAATAATTACGGTATTTGTAATGCGCTTATCTTATAATAATTATAACTCTAAGCGCGCACTCACAACTCGCGCACACATGCGCACGCTTTAGACAATGACTCACGTACCACAAATAGTGAAATACATTACGACGGTCAGCTTGCGGTGGGGAGTGTGGTGATATAGTGCTAAAACTGTTGAAAGAGGTGCGTTTTGAGGGCGGACTGGAAGGAGGAGAGAGAGAGAGTGTTTCTGACGAAGAGAGAGTGGGAGAGTGTTCTAGGTGGATGGACCGTAGACGGAGAAGGAGCGGGGGCCGAAAGTGTTGAGTTTGGTGCGAGGGATGTGGAGGCGGAGAGGGTCGGAGGCAGAGCGGAGGGAGCGGGAAGGCGTGTAGGGGTGAAGTAAGTTGGAGAGATAGGCAGGAGCGCAGTTGTTCAGGGATTTGTAGCACAGAGACAGAATTTTGTATTGGATGCGTTGGGGGATGGGCAGCCAGTGAAGGAGTTTGAGCAGTGGTGTGATGTGGTCGGATTTTTTCTTTCTGAGGACGAGGCGGGCAGCATCATTGTTCTGGACGCGTTGGAGAGTGAAAGTGGTGGATTGAGGGAGGCCGGAAAGGAGAGAGTTGCAGTAGTCGATGCGAGATAAGATGAGAGAGACAGCAAGTTTGGTGGCAGCTTCGGTAGTGAGGTATTTTCTGATCTGACTGATGCGGCGGAGGTGGAAATAGCATGCCGTGGCGGAGACGAAGCTGGTCATGGACAGAGAGGAATCGAGAATAACGCCGAGGTTCTTGGCCGAGTCAGAGAGGGAGATGGGGGTGCTATCGAGTTGAAGGTGGAGAGAGGGAGGGAGCTGGGAGAGTTTCTGGCGAGTGCCTACCAGCATGGCTTCCGTTTTGTCGTCGTTCAGTTTAAGCTTGTTTGCTGTCATCCAGTTTTTCACGTCTTCGTAGCAGTCAGCCGTGCGAGTCAGTAGTGACTGAGTGTTGTCGAGTTTGTCTTCGTCTAGCAGTTGTGAGTCGTCAGCATAGAGGTGGTGGTGCATGCGGTGAGACTGGATGATGTTGGACAGGGGAGAGGTGTAAAGTGTGAAAAGGACCGGGCCCAGGACGGACCCCCGTGGAACTCCGCAGGAGAGCGTGACTGGGTTGGAAGAGACGCCGTTGATGGTGACGGACTGCTGTCTGTCGGAGAGGTAGGAGAGAAACCAGGAGTGAGCAGAGTCAGTGATGCCGAAGGAGTGGTGGAGTCGGTGGAGGAGGATAGAGTGGTCAATAGTGTCAAAGGCGGCAGAGAGATCGAGTAGTGTAAGAAGAGAGATGATTACAAACAAACAAACAAACAAACAAACGAACGAACGAACCAACCAACCAACCAACAATTGAACGAACGAACGAACGAACGAACAAACAAACGCAGCGCAGCGCAGCACAGCACAACCCAACCCAACACAACACAACACAACACAACACAACACAACACAACACAACACAACACAACACAACAACACAACACAACACAACAAAGCAAAACAAAAGGCAAGACAAGACAAAAACAAGACAACACAAGACAACACAACACAACACAACACAACACAAAATAACAAAACAAAACAAAAGGCAAGACAAGACAAATACAACACAACACAACACAACAACACACCACACAACACCACACCACACAACACAACACAAAAGACAACACAACACAACACAACACAACAAAGCAAAACAAAAGACAGGACAAGACAAGACAGACAGCACAACACAACACAACACAGCATCAAAGCACAAAAATTACACAAAAAACAAACAAAAAAATAACAGAAACAAACAGCAGCAACAACAACAGAAACAACAAACCCCACCTAAACGTTCAGTGTTAACATCTTGTGTCAACCACGAAATGATTTCAAAGACGGGGGACCGAGCGAAGTCTGATTAAATTTTGATCCCAGCTGGACTCGAAACCACGACCTTTCGGGCGAGAGCCGAACGCTGTGCCAAACCAAAGCTACCCAGCTCCCCCATCTCACATACACAATTTCATCTTCGTTAACCCTTTGGGTGTCGGTCGCGGTTCTAGTCGCGATGATTCCTGCAGGATGTCAGGGTGTTGCAAGTTATTCCTGCAGGATGTCAGGGTGTTGCAAGTTATTCCTGCAGGATGTCAGGGTGTTGCAAGTTATTCCTGCAGGATGTCAGGGTGTTGCAAGTTATTCCTGCAGGATGTCAGGGTGTTGCAAGTTATTCCTGCAGGATGTCAGGGTGTTGCAAGTTATTCCTGCAGGATGTCAGGGTGTTGCAAGTTATTCCTGCAGGATGTCAGGGTGTTGTTATTCCTGCAGGATGTCAGGGTGTTGTTATTCCTTTAGCAATCATCGCGACTAAATCTGCTACCGACACCCGAATGGTTAAAAGAAAGACAGCCCGGCGTATCCACCGTCATGTGCAAGAGGCATAGATTCTCATGAACCCCTGCAGGCGCAGGGGTTCATGAGAATCTATACCTCTTGCTGCCTGTGTCAGATCACATTAATATTCCAATGTTATAATTTCTCAAAGGGAGGAAGTCCTGGAAGTTTTAACCTCAGGCTGAAGTCCATGATTATTAGTAATGTTTTCAAACTCCGACGATATTTCACGCACGAGTGAATATGTATACTGAAAGGGGGGGGGGGGGGATAGGGGGAGTGGGAGGGGGAGGGGGGGGGGTGAAGACAGAGTATCTTGTCATATGAGAAATGACGAAGCTGTCAGAACGTCAGGCGAACTAAGTGTCCTGTAAAAGGAAGGAATCCAGCTTTGTCCCGGTACAAGTTCTTGAAGACATGTCGGAGACGATCAAACGCCAAGCTATATACATGACGGTCATTTGATACGCGACATAAAAAACCCAAACAAAACAAAACAAAACAAAACAAAACAAAACAAAACAACAACAACAACAACAACAAAAACAAAAACACCACCGAACCAAACCAAGCCAAACCAAACCAAACAAAGCAAAAAACGCAACACACCACAACAGAACGCAATGCAACACAACGCAGCGCAACGCGTGCAATGCAACACAACACAACACAACACAACACAACACAACACAACACAACACAACACAACACAACACAACACAACACAACACAACACAACACAACACAACGACACAATACACCAACAACGTAAAACGAAACGCAAGGACGGCACCACACCACAGCACACCACAGCACACCACAGCACACCACACCACACCACACCACACCACACCACACCACACCATTCCGCACCGCACCGCAACGCAACGCAATGCAACTCAACACAACACAAAACAACACAACACAACACAACATAACACGACAAAAAAGCAAAGCAGAACGCAAAGCAAAGCAGACCAAAGCAAACTAACCTAAACTGAACTGAACTGAACTGAACTGAGCTGAACTCGACTCAACTCAACTCAACTCAACTCAACTCAACTCAACTCAACTCAATCAAGAACAAGTTTGTACATGTTTGTTTCTTTTGTTTTGTTTGTTTGTTATCTGATTTTTTGTTTGTTTGCTTTTTTGGGGTCGAGTCTGTGAGAAGACGCGTGATTTGAGCAACTTGCTGCGTGTGGTCGCCACCTTGTCCTGTAAATATGATAGTATATTCACTTTACTTTTTGTCATCGAAACTGACGCCAAGGCTTATTACCTATCCAACACGGCCTATAATATATCACAAAGGCCATGACACTTTCAGCAAAGGACGGGCCGACTGGAATTCATCATAATTTGCATTGGAACGCTTAGTCATGCGATGAACATCGCCTGTCTGTGCAAGCGGCATAGATCTATGCCTCTTGCAATTTTTAAATTTAATTGATGTATTATTTATTCATTTCTGTTTATTAAAGACTTACATTTTATTTTCTGTTATTTTTGTTATGTTATGTTATATTTTCCCGTCTTGTACATTATGACGTATTATTTCGTACCATACAACCCCCAAAACAATGATGTTTTGTGCTTGCTTCTAGATACACTGATTATGCGTTGATTTTTTTTCAGGATAACCGATTGGTTTCATATCAGGAATCGTCAACTAATATCTACACAGGGAAAATAAAATGCTTTGACGTTGCCAATGAATCGAACGAGATACATATCCTAGATCGACCAGACACGTTTGTATTGTTATAAATGTCAGCTCTTTACACTAGTAAAGTAAAAGTGCATTGTTGTATACGTCTTAACCAATTCAGCCCTGAAGCACTACAGCAGGAGATGGATCGACCATGATAATTCAAGGGTAGTGCCAGATTAGCTTGGCGCCTGTCGGCGCCAAGTTAATTTGGCACTACCCTTGAATTATTATGGTCGATCAGTCTCCTGCAGCAGGTGCATAGTCGTTAGATGACGCCTCCAAAATTTGGGAAATACGTGCGTCGGGCTGAAAGAGTTAATCATCACGTTTCAGCACCACACGTAAAAATTTAACCTCCTCACTGCTAGTGGACGCAAGATGGTATTTAAAAAATAATTTCAACGTTTAAGAACCTTAGTCGTTAGAGGAACATGGATACGAAGTGGTGTGAGCAAGAGGCATAGATCCTCATGAGCCCCCGCAACTGCGGGGGCTCATGAGGATCTATACCTCTTGCGCTTGGTTTGTGTTCAGTTGTCCTCGGCGGTGCAGGCTTAAAATTGCGTTACTATCTATCTATCTATATCCCGTAGTCTTGCCGACCGTTGGGGCACCACTGATGACTTAACAACCAGCTCCCTCCATTCCTCTCTGTTCTCTGCCATTCTCAGCGTATCGCCCAGCTTCAGTCCTGTCCACTCTGAGATATTGTCCTCCCATCTTTTCTTCTGTCTTCCTCTCCTTCGTCCTCCTTGCACAGTGCCTTGCAGGATCGTTTTGGCAAGCCCTGCTGAACGTGCCTTACAATTATTTTAAATCGGTCGTTGACAGCCAAGCAAGATGATCGTGTATAGTTAATGGCAGCGTCACACATAACTACTGCATACACGAGCTATAAATAAAGCCAACCTTTATCTCAGATACGACGAGCCACCAGCAAGCCCAGCCCATGTTAAAATTAACCTGACTGTGACCTTTAAACCGGGTTAATTGCATTGTAAATAGACCGGCGATACTGACATGCAATCTAAGGGATATTTATACATGTTCCCGCCTTTGTCCATGCAGCCCTGCCATACCAAAACAATGCTGTAACTTGATAGTTCAAGGATGGTGCACGAACAGCCATCAGTAAAGTATGGCCATTATACAAGATATTGATGGTTCGAGGGTGATGAATACTCATCAAGACATGCCTCAATACAAGTTATGGGTCGACCATGATAGTGCCGGAATCTCCATTCATACACTATAGAATATCCTCAAACACTAAAACAACATATAGATAGTTCAAGGGTGGTGCCAACAATATATTGATCAACTGTAATGGTTCAAGAGTGGTGCCAGAAGCCTGTGGCGAAGATTCACCAGGAGCTTATAAAATCGGGAGTTTCAGCAGTTCAACCAAAACATGACTGCCAGGCGTATGCAACCTGCACTAAAATTTGACTCGCGCTGGGACCATATGGCGTTGAGGCGCGTCCCCTGGGTTGTGGATAGGGGGTCCCTCGTGAGAGGGGTGCACCGAATGAAATAAGGTGCCGTGAACCAACATGGACTAAGGGAAGGTGACCCCGACAGAAAACCCCTGGTCCTCCTAGTAAGGGGGTCGGGCGTGGGGGTAGCTTCCCCACCCTGCAAAAAAGGAAATAGCTACAAAAACGCCGACGAAAAGACTAACAGTAATTCCTTTCCTGGAGGAGGAAGGTTCTTCTACCAGAAGACTTATGACGTCCTGTGGTGAAAGCCGGAAGTCTTCGGAAGCCACAGGACCGAGCCGCCTCTATCCAGGGATACAACCATGGGGACATGGAACGTCAAGACCATGTACCAGAGCGGCAAGGCCGCCCAGATAGCAGCGGAAATGCAAAAGTACAACCTTTCCCTGCTAGGTATCAGTGAAGCCAGATGGACGCAGTCTGGCCAGAAAAGGCTGTTAAGTGGGGAGATGATTCTGTATTCAGGTCATGAAGAGGAGAATGCCCCCCATACAGAAGGTGTCGCATTCATGCTGTCACCAGTGGCACAGAGAGCGCTGATGGGCTGGGAACCTCTTGGGCCAAGAATTATCACAGCAGCCTTTAGAACCAAGAAAAAGCTCAAGCTGAACGTCATCCAGTGTTATGCGCCCACTAATGACAGTGACGAGGAAGAGAAACAAGAGTTTTACGACCGACTTCAGAGTGCCTTGGACAAATGTGCGGAGCGAGACATCACCATCGTCATGGGCGATTTTAATGCCAAAATAGGGGAGGACAACACCGGATACGAAGAGGTGATGGGGAGACAGGGACTAGGCTCGGAGATGAGTGAGAACGGGGAGAGGTTTGTAGACTTTTGTGCTCTAAACCGACTTGTCATTGGAGGCAGCATCTTCCCACACAGAAGAATACACAAAGCAACTTGGGTCTCACCTGACCATACAACAGAGAACCAAATAGACCATATCTGCATTAGCAAGAAATTTAGAAGATCCCTTCAAGATGTTCGAGTGAGGAGGGGAGCAGATGTCGCCTCCGACCACCATCTGCTTACCTTAAGAATGAAGCTCAAGCTAAAGAAAAGCCGCACAGAGACAACAAGAAGACCTCGCTATAATGTAGGCCTCCTGAGAGAAACTGGAGTTAGAGAAGAGTTCAAACTGGTGCTGTCCAACCGGTTTCAAGCGCTACAGGAGCTAGTAAATGAAGAGGAGGCGGTCACCACAGAGCAGCAGTGGAAGGCAGTTAGAGAGGCGCTGAACTCAACCTGCAAAGACACTGTAGGGTTCAGGAAACACCATCACAAGGACTGGCTGTTGGCACAGACCTTGAAGAAGATAGAAGTGAGGAAGCAGAAGAAAGCAGTTGTCAACAACAGTCGCACGAGAGCAGCCAAAGTAAGGGCACAGGGGGAATACTGGGAAGCCAACCGCGAGGTGAAGAGGAGTATCAGGGCAGACAAGAGGGCCTATACAGACAGCCTGGCAGCAGAGGCAGAAAAGGCAGCAGGCAGCGGCAACATGAAACAGCTCTATGACATTACCAGAAGATTGTCAGGCAAGTATGGCCATACAGAAAGACCAGTAAAAGACAAAGAAGGCAAGCCTATTGCAGACAGAGCAGACCAACTCGACAGATGGGCCGAGTATTTTGAAGAGTTACTGAACAGACCTAGCCCACCCGACCCCCCAGACATCCAGCCGGCAGAGACCGACCTACCCATCAGCAGTGACAGACCCAGCCGGGAAGAGATCAGAAGAGCAGTGGCATTTTTGAAGAACGGCAAAGCAGCAGGCCCAGATGGCATCCCAGCGGAGTCTCTGAAAGCAGACCTAGAGACAACAGTGGAGATGCTGTACCCACTGTTTGGAAAGATCTGGGAAGAGGAGGTGATGACGGCTGACTGGAAGGAGGGGTACCTAATCAAGCTTCCCAAGAAAGGCGACCTCAGCAAGTGTTCCAACTACAGAGAAATCACCTTGCTGTCAGTACCAGGAAAGGTCTTCAACAGGATCATCCTGGAGAGAATGAAGAGCTCCGTTGACCCCCAGCTGAGAGACCAGCAAGCAGGATTCAGGAAGAACCGATCATGTACAGACCAGATCGCCACTCTCCGCATCATCGTGGAACAGTCTCTGGAGTGGAGCTCCCCGCTGTACGTCAACTTTGTGGATTATGAGAAAGCATTTGACAGTGTGGACCGAGAGACTCTGTGGAAACTCCTACGACACTACGGTGTACCCACAAAGCTCGTCCGCCTGATCAAGAGCAGCTACGATGGCATGACATGTCGCGTGATCCATGAAGGGCAGTTCACCAGGGAGCTCCAGGTCAGAACTGGTGTCAGGCAGGGGTGTCTGCTGTCTCTGTTCCTCTTCCTACTGGCCATAGACTGGGTCGTGAAGATGACCACAGAGCACAGACGAAGTGGAATACAGTGGACACTGTGGACACAGCTTGACGACCTCGATTTTGCAGACGACTTGGCATTACTGTCCCACACTCATCAACAAATGCAGGACAAGACCACGAGGCTTGCTGACATCTCGTCCCAAGTGGGCCTCACCATTCACAAACAGAAAACAAAGACAATGAGGCTGAACGCAACCAGGGAAGAACCAGTTTTGCTTGCTGGCACCCTGTTGGAGGAGGTGGAGTCCTTCACCTATCTCGGGAGCATCATAGACGAAAAAGGCGGCACTGATGCAGATGTCAGAGCACGAATCGGTAAAGCCAGAGCAGCCTTTCTCCAGTTGAAAAAAGTGTGGAGTTCCAGAGAGCTGTCACAACACACCAAAGTCCGGATTTTCAACTCCAATGTAAAAGCAGTTCTCCTATATGGAGCAGAGACTTGGAGATTGAAAAAAACCACAGTCAACAGAGTACAGACCTTCATGAACAGTTGCCTTAGAAAAATTTTGAAAATCCACTGGCCAGAGAAGATCAGCAACGTCAGACTCTGGGAGAGAACAGAGCAGATAACAGCAGAGAATGAAATTGGGCGAAGAAGATGGGGATGGATCGGTAACAGTCTGAGAAAGCCAGCTTCCAGTATCACTAGGCAGGCATTGTCATGGAACCCCCAGGGAAAGAGGAAAAGAGGTAGGCCGAGAAACTCCTGGCGTCGAGACCTCCAAGCAGACATCAAGAGACTGGGAACCACCTGGAGTAGAATCGAAGGAGAAGCACAGGACAGGAGTTGCTGGAGGTCTCTCGTCGACGGCCTATACCCGGGTAGGGGTGACAGGCGTAAGTAAGTAAGTACTAGAATTTGAAAAAAAGGTAGGAAATGCACTGTTTTCCTGTCTGTATACACGTCTTTTTAAAAATTACTTTTTTGTTGTAAGGGTTTTAACCCAAAATTTCTGTATTCTTGATTAAATTGTGCCGCAACTGTCCTTTCTAAGCGTGCTTCTTTCTCGGTTGGTATTTTGTTATCGGGAGTTGGTATTAGGAGACACTGTTTGACACGTCTCAGTCTTTGCGTCACTCGTCCACAGTCACAACCTGCCAAACAACACGTGTGGGACTGAACCTATACTATTCCTATTGCAATGCCGGCCAGGTGTGGTGCATGGGGCTAGCTTGACTCATTCCAGACGGATACTCGGCTCGAATGAGTTAACTCATGATCCATTGAAGGTCGGCGCCCCGCATTCGGGTCTGCCCTGGGGGACTTGGGTGGGGTTAACTACTTTTTAGTTCCCAGGCTGGTCAGCCTCACAGGATGGGGTTTCCCCTCTATTCTGGGGCATGTGTTTTTGTCTACCCTTGGTCCATTCACTTGTATTTTCATTTTTTCAACTCTCCCTACTGTGCACTTTGTGTAGCTCTTGATATTGGATTTGTGTTGCTAAATGGTCTTAGGTATATTTAGCGTATTAGACCGGCTGGCGACATACATTCAATATTCTGTTTAGTCTGTTTTTTTTCTTCACAAGCAGTGCAAGCACGTCCTGAGAAAGTCTTGTTGCTGTCGGGATGTTAAGCAATGTACAACCAACCAACCAAGCTACGCATCAATAGCTGCGGAAGTGTCGTATAGCGGCAACGCTGTATACACTTCCGCCGCTGTTGATGCATGGCGCCTTAAGTGAATTAAGTCATATCGTTGCCACATACAGATACGCAGCAAATGAAGTTATCATTTTCGACACTTTGCATAATTATATCCAATGCTAAACGGAGGATAGACAACCTCGCAATACTGCAATATTGTAGTCTGACAAAACGTTATTGCACAAACACTTCGTTCGGCTAATCATTTGACATTCATATTTTTATCGCTTCAAGAGGGGTATTGGCATCTTTTACAGCATGCCAACGCTTCGTGGATGCTTGGTAGATCACGCAACATATGGTTAAATGAAGCTTAGATGAATGTAAGTAGTATTACAAGCGCATACTTAAGTATTTTGTCAGTTTTATTGTCATCCCCTCCCCCCCCCCCCCCACAACAACAACAAAAGACAAACAAAAACCCAAACAAATAAACAAATAATAAAACAACCAACCAAACAAAACAAACAAACAAACAAAAACCGCACAAAACAACAACAAAAAACAACCCCAAACCAACCAAACAACAACAACAAAGAAAAGAATGCACAAACAAACAACAAAGCAAACAAAACAACCCCGAAAAGTACACAACCAACAACGACAAACAAACAAACAAAGAAGCAAACAAACAAACAAGCAACCACACAAACAAACAAAAACGAACAAACAAACAAACAAGCAAGCAAACAAACAAACAAACAAACAAACAAGCAAACAAACAAACAAACAAGCAAACCCGACCAAACAAACAAACAACAACAAAACAACCGACTGAGGCCTCTTATGCCCGAGGATGGGATGAATGCCACTTGTTTGAAGTGAGTGCGAGGAATACCTATCAGAACAGGCCCTTTGTGGGCTAAGGGATTCAGATCGCTTCTTTGGCACTTCTTTGATAAGCAACGGATGGAAAATACACCTGAATCGGTAAAGGATATTTCGAGTGGTACTTAACATTGCGCTACTGGTTGACGGTTTTCCACGAGCGGTCCATCTCCCACCTCTCAGTCAAAGTGACAGACATAGATAGCCCATCTGGCTGTGACAGTTACCATGGTTTATAGTTCAAACCTGCCACACCTGTCCGTACCTTTCATTTACGGTACATCTAGTGTACCTGTTACCTGTAACTTGTCACCGTGTAGTGCACTCTAGTAATAACCATTTGACCCAATCGGACTTTTGTCAGCAAGCAACCTGTTCTCGGGCCACCTGTCAGCCGACTGTTTGCCCGCGCACGTCCGTGCGCGGGCAAACAGGCGGCTGACAGGTGGCCCGAGGACTTTTTGCTCATCGGGTTGTCGGTCTAAGCGCGGTTTGACACTGGTCAGTGGGTATATACTCTACAAATACACCGCATGATTCACCGTGACTCCTAGTGCGAAACTATCAGTCATGGCCTTTTCGTCTATAGCTATTTTGGTGACTCCATCGTTGTATAGGACAGTGGAACCTGTTTGCAGCCACCGACCGCTTTGTTTTGACAGAATATAGTGGCTTTAAAAGGCAGGTGCTCTCTCAAAGTGAAGTCTTTAATGACAGGTGACCTTTCATGAGGGTGGTCGCTCAAAACAGGTTCTGCTGTAATAAGATAGTACGGAATTAGTGAGGATAGTCAACAAGCGTTATATAGATTCTCATGAGCACAGTCAAGATAGTATTTTACTGGTATGATAGCCGGGATAATCACCCATACCCCCCCCCCCCACCACCACCACCCTCCCTCACCAACCCCCTCGCGGCCCCCTCACCCACCCCCCCTCCAATTCCCTAACCCCTCCCCCTGCAAGTTGGAGGCTGATGAGAATCTGTGCCTTTTGCAGGCGAGATCTTGAGAGCAGTAAGTCGCGGGCTGGGTTCACTCGAAGACCAAACTAAATTAGTACAAATGCTGAAAAGATCGACTGTCGAGCGATAGGTGATTTGGATTCTGTCCTGAATTTCGTTAAGCTGTTTGTTTCCCTAGTATAACTTGCCTGCTGTCAACCACATCCCTGCCAATGGACGCATATTTTGAGTCTGAAACCTTTCTTCATTCAACGACCAAAACGGTCCAAGCAGAAACCGGTCTCAATGAGACAATGGCTCAGCAACGACAACTTGGTCTCAGCAAGCGACCGACAAATTGGTCTCAGCAAGAGACATAGATCCTCATGATCCCCCGCGAATGCGGGGGCTCATAAGGATCTATGTCTCTTGCAGTTGGATCATGTTTACTTTTTATCGGCAGTTGTGGGGTTAAATCAGCTACCCACCTCTACCGCACAGACCCAATTTGATCCTGGCACAGTGCACTTACCTAAACCACCATCGTGTCGACACCTCGTGTAATGCATTGAGTGCATTTGTCAATCATGGCATTTGGCACGGACTGACATCATTATAATATTATCATTTTATGGATTGTGAAAAAGGGGTAGACAAGCGTTAGCTGATGTGAAGCAACATTGAGAACAGGTCTGTTGTAGTGCCGAATTTTAGCATGACGAAAGCCTGCCATGGATAACGCAACTTTAGGCATCGTCAGTCTGGAAACACAAAGTCCCCGAATACAAATTCACTGACGGCATCCTTTCAAGAATGGAGCATGAGAGTAAAAGGGTTAACGCAAGCACGCTCGAATTAACCCCGTTCGCTGCTGAGGCAACCCACCTGCAAAGGGTACAGATCCTCATGAGCCCCCGCAATCCAAATTCTTTTTGACCGTTGACGATCTCTGACGTTGAATGAATTTACAAATGAACTCAAAACCACATTCTGCGTCCACTGGCAGTGAATGGGTCGTGGGTCAGACAATCATTTCAGCCCATGTAGCCCCGACGAACTACAGCAGGAGATGGATCGACCATGATAATTCAAGGGTAGTGCCAGATTAGCTTGGCGCCTGGCGGCGCCAAGCTAATCTGGCACTACCCTTGAATTATCATGGTCGACCCATCTCCTGCCGCTGCTACATGGTCGTTAGCTGACACCTCCAACATTTTGGGAAGTGTGGCCTTGGGGTTAAATGGGTTAAAGTTTTATAGCCTTTTCGCTTTTTTAACCAACGAGGATGCGTGATTTCCTTGTTCTTCAAAGGGTGACTCAACAACGTACTTGGCCAGAAAATGTAGTTGACTGGTTCGCTCGCGGAAGTTTTGAAACAGTTTTCAGCAACCTACCCGCAAGAGGCAAAGATCATCATGAGCCCCCAGCAAGCCTGCAGGGGCTCATGAGGATCTATGCCTCGTGCTGGCACCATCTGCCTCTGTATTTCTCAGGTGTAGGATGTCCTCGAGTGTTCAGTTCAGGATAAGTATGCCTTTTGTAAGTGTACGCACCCTGACTACATTTAATTGTTTTCGCGTGTACGTCCTCATATAATTTAGATTTCAGTTCTGATTCGAAATCTTGATCGTACATGTGATAGAGAAGTACGCATGAAGTATATAACATGCGTGTCTGCACGAATTTGCACTTATGCTTTTCCGTTACCACTTTCACAGATGAGGTTACCTTATGTGACCCCTTCACTGCAAGTGGTCCTGAATGATAGGCTATCTCTGCAGCCATAGCAGATTGGTAGCCCAATAACCCACCTGCACAAGCTGAGCGTTGGCAGATATGAACTGGAGCCAGCAAGAGGCATAGATCCTCATGAGCCCCCGCAATGGCGGGGGCTCATGAAGATCTATGCCTCTTGAGTTGGGTTCTTTTCGTCGTTTCGCTGGCAATGAAGGGATTAAACTGACCCACTGCAACACAGTTTCAAATGACCAACGACGTGCAGTTTTGAGTTTCTAATGGCAAGCAGACTGCGTCTCACAGGGTCTCCACCCGTATTCTGTTACTGAATACAATACCTGCAGTTAATATATTATATAGCACACACAGTTGCACCGTTGTTTTAGTGTTACACCTGAACAGGTACAGGCTTAGTCAGGGTCATCTTTCATTATCGTAAAATATCGTTGTGCGTACGCCACACTAGTGTGCAACTAGCACAGATTAGCATTAGTCCTTGCAGCGTGCAGGAACAGATGATAAATATTTGGGAGTAGCTGGTTCAAAGATACAGCTGAGCTCTTCGGTCTTGGAAAATTATATCTTTAAACGTGTACGCATCGTAGAGTCATTTGAAACACGCATCTGCAAGAGGCGTAGATCATCATGAGCCCCCGCAACTGCGGGGGCTCATGAGGATCTATGCCTCTTGCATTCGCGAGATGGCCTTTAAAAATCTCACACCTCGAGTTGGTATTTAGTCAAAAACAGTTCGGGGTTTTCGTTTCATATCACCCGGCGTACGTGCCGGGGAGGACAACGTAAGCACATACCGATGACACACTCAGTCGTCATCAGGATTTGAGAACTGAGCGATCGTGCAGGTTGCTGCGTACACGTTTAATAGCAGCAATTGTAGGGTAATAGGCGGTACGTGCTATTTTTTGTCGATAGTGATCTAATTCGTTGAGAACATAGATTTGAGCCACCACGACAAAAAATGTCCACACATAGACCAAAACAACAACAATGACAGCACCAACAACGACAAAAAATAACCTCGACGACAACAACATCAACAACAACAGTAACAATTACTTTTCATAGATCTCATAAGACTACGGATGGGTTAGAATGGGCGAGTGTTTGGGTTGTAGTAATTGTTGTTGTTGTTGTTTATGTTAGTATTGTGCGGAGAAGGATACGTGACCTTTGAGTCCCCTCCAAGCTTTTTTCTTTTTTGAGAGACAATACCACAGGTGACCAACACCATGGACTCCGTATAATGTTATGTTCGGCAGTGAAGAGTACCGTTATCCACGACTTATCCAAGTTCACCAATACAAACGGGTTCTCGATGTTGTCTCACCTCAACTAAGTCATTCCTACCCTTCTTTTCACAATCCATTTGCTCAGCGGGGGAGCTCCCCAATGCAAGGGAGCTGGGTGGCTCGGTGGTAGAGCGTTCGACTCTCGTCCGAAAGGTCGTGGGTTCGAAACCAGCTGGGGTCAAAATTTGTACAGACCTCTTTTTGGTGGGCACCGTCTTTGAAATCACCTTCATGGTGGATAAAAGACGTGAAGCGTTTAACGTTTTTTTCCCCAATGCACAAAAAAGAAAAAGAGCAGATTTTCATTTTACGACACTCAAACTTCACAATTCAGCATTTTGGTAAGACATTTATGAAGGAAGTATTGCAAACTATTATTATTGCCTATAGCAAGTCGGTTTAAGTACGCAAAATACTGTATTGTATTGTGTGTGATTTTACTTTACACAAAAGCACAGTCAATTGCCAGTCATTATTAGATGCGAAAGAGTTAAATACACGGGGCCAGTGGCATGAGCGAGCTTAGTCTTGCACCAGCCACTAAACAAGGTGCTCCGCGACAGCGGAGCACCTTGTTTAGTGGCTGGCGCAGGACTAAGCTCACTCACGCGAAGGACAGTAATAGCATGCGTTCACACAGACCACAGGTTTGCCAAACAGCGGACCCCACTTACTAATCAAGGGAAACGCCGTTGTGAAAGTGAAAACAAAAACGAAATGAGATCAATTGCGAACTGATAAGCCTCTTCTAGGTTTAGTGCATTCAACACCAGTGCGCCAAAAGTATTCGGGGCGACGTCGGCCGCCGTTGGCCCGCGCACGCCGACCGACGTCGGCTCGAGCATGTTTTGTGGACTGCGTTTATTAAGTCAGTCATGCGGACCATTTTTATGCAACACGGATGCAGGACAGAAAACTCAACAATTCCAAGTAAGGACATGAACCAAGGACAGGTTTTGAACCCACTACAGCTCGATTTCGAGAGTTTTATGACAGACAATGTATGATTCACTGATTGTAAAT
This sequence comes from Semisulcospira habei, assembly GCA_036245525.1. NCBI lineage: Eukaryota > Metazoa > Mollusca > Gastropoda > Semisulcospiridae > Semisulcospira > Semisulcospira habei. The sequence goes on from BTPG01000001.1 coordinate 65,945,627, forward strand.
AAACGCGGCAAAAAGCACGTACGTGTGCATAGCTGAGCTCTCATACCAGGACAGATTAGATAGAGCAGGTCCGCAGGGCAATGTACTTTATGAGTAACATATGGGTGATTTATTGCATCATCAGAGAAACAATACCTTGGACCAGTCATATGTTTTTTCGTGTTACAGCTTTGTCTCTGTCTTCTCTGTCTTCGTCTCTAACTCTCTTTCTCTCTCTGACGTTCATGCTAATGTTTTATTTTGTTCTCTGTTGTAAATGGCATTATTGCTCATGATTAGTTTACTTTCATGGTGTATAGATGTAAACTATGTTGTGACAATGTTTTGCATATGACTTTCGCTGTTGTTTGCTTTCATTTTTCATAGCTAGTTGCAACGGCAAGTTGGTAAATAGACGTAATTTTCTGTCAAAACGTTTACTGTTAATAATTAGGTTTCATCATCATCATCATCATCATCATCATCATCATCATCATCATCATCATCATCATCATCATATCTCTCTCTCTCTCTCTCTCTCTCTCTCTCTCTCTCTCTCTCTCTCTCTCTCTCTCTCTCTCTCTCACCGACGTAGGCCAAATGGCCTTTGCACACTGGGGCTTTATACCTGCACGGTTTCATTGGTGACCTCTAAACGTGCGCGCGCGCGCGTGCTTGCGTGTGTTTGTGTGTTTGTGTGTGTGTGTGTGTGTGTGTGTGTGTGTGTGTGTGTGTGTGTGTGTGTATGTGTGTGTGTGTGTGTGTGTGTGTGTTTGTGTATGTGTAAGTGTGTGTGCGTGAATGTTTCTTTCAAAACACTTCTAATTTGACCCACTTGATTGATTTCCTTCCACTATTGATGTCCTGTTGTTGTGTTCAATAGTTCAATTTAATGCAAGTATGAAAAGTGAGTAGTAGGAATGCCAGTTAAGCGCTCTGAGCCTTTCTTTGTGGGAATATTGCGCTATAGAGGAGTTATATGTTATAACTACCTCATCCGTTCGCAAATAAAACTCATTGTTCATTGTCCATCATCTGAGATACAATACCCTGAATCAGTCATGCATTTCCTTGTTGAAACTTTCTCTCTCTCTCTCTCTCTCTCTCTCTCTCTCTCTCTCTCTCTCTCTCTCTCTCTCTCTCTCTCTCTCTCTCTCTCTCTCTCTCTCTCTCTCTCTCTCTCTCTCTCTCTCTCTCTTTAGCGCGTGTCTGTGTGTGCGCGCAAGCGTGTATGTGTGTGCGTGCGTTGCGTCTACTTTCTGTTTTTCGTTTGTTTTTGTATGACCGAATTTTGTTTAATGTCTGTTCATGTTTAATGTCTCCTAATTTTTCTTTGTGTAATTTGGTACTATTAGTATTACAATTATTATCCTGTGTTTGTAGAGTAGCAAGGGCAAGTATGAAAAATGGCACACGAACTAATTACTTCATCCGTTGAGAAATAAAGTTTCATTTCATTTCATTTTATTTCTCTCTCTCTCTCTCTCTCTCTCTCTCTCTCTCTCTCTCTCTCTCTCTCTCTCTCTCTCTCTCTCTCTCTCTCTCTCTCTCTCTCTCTCTCTCTCGCTCTCTCTGTGAGACGGCATCTAAAAGTTTGAAAATTAGTTTTTGTGACCAAATGCTATTACCGTTGTAAAAGAAAGGTTCATTGTTCATTGTTCTCTCTCTCTCTCTCTCTCTCTCTCTCTCTCTCTCTCTCTCTCTCTCTCTCTCTCTCTCTCTCTCTCTCTCTCTCTCTCTCTCTAAATCAAATTTTAATGTCCGTATTTTTTTTTGCACACGATCCTGCACTAACACGCTCCTCGGTACATACGATCGAAATTGGAGTCGCAACACAAGCGTGCAGGGACCTCGAGGAAGAGAATTCTGCCCTTACCTCTACCCCGTATTGATCTGTTTAAACCCAGTCTTTCTTTTTCAGGACCTTCATTATATAACACCTTTCCTTCAGATATTAAAACTATACCATCTCTACAATCATATTTCAAGATACACTGTATCACAACTACATGAACCTTGTGCAGAGCTGGAACACATAATTATACGCACACAATTGTTGGGTTTTGTTTTAGTTTAATCTATCGTTGTGCGTCTGAGTATGTTTCAAAAAATTCTGGGTGTGTAGTCGCATGTCAAGAATTCATTTCGTATTTCTATTGATTTGAAGTCCAGATTTTTGTATGATATGTAGGTGTGTCAGATATACTATTTAACAACGTTAATGCTAATGTTTTATTTTGGTCTCTGTTGTGCTTGTTGTTCATGCTCACCATTAGTTAACCCATTTAGCACCAACGCCCTACATCAGGGGAATGATTGACCTTGATAATTCAAGGGTAGTGCCAGATGAGCTTGGCGCCCGAAGGCGTCAAGCTCACTGATCTGGCACTATCCTTGAATTATCATGGTCAGTCCATCCCTTGCAACTGTTACGTCGTCGTTAGGTAGCACAGTCCAGTATTTGGCAAATGCGGCCGTGGGGCTAAATGGGTTAAACGTCATGGTGTATAGATATAAGATATGTAATGATAATGACTTGTAAATGTGCATGATTATTTCCTCTTGTTTGTGTTCACTTTTTATAACGAGGAGTAAGGGCAAGTTTGTAAATTGACGTAATTTTCTGTCAAAACGTTTACCGTTCATAAATAAAGTTTCAGCATCAGCATCAGCATCAGTATCAGCTTCATGATCTCTCTCTCTCGGCTCTCTCTCTCTCTCTCTCTCTCTCTCTCTCTCTCTCTCTCTCTCTCTCTCTCTCTCTCTCTCTCTCTCTCTCTCGTACACGCCTAATCAAGTTGTATTTCTGCAATCTTCGTAACATCAACGGCGATAAGTCCCAACAGTCACACATGGATAAAACAAATGTGTGTATGCGTGTGTCAGCAAGAGGCATAGATCCTCATGGGCCCCCGCAGTTGTCTCGTCTTCCCAGTCTTGAAAATCCCAACGAAGAAAGAAAACGTGTTTAGAAAAGACAATTATAACACCATTGCCGTTTCTAAGAGTATTTCTTTCTTGTTTGGGATTTATTTTAATTCTTGATTGGTTTGGCAGTCACCTTTCTGGTCTGGATTTTGTCTTCTTTTCCTGTCATGAAGGAAAACTTGAGCTCGTGATGTCTCGAAACTCAAAGGTTGTGCTTGTTTGCCGGAGGAGAGCCACGCTAAACAGGCACGACATTTGAGCTAACATAACGCAGGTCTCACAGACGTCGCCTAAAAGTAATATTTCTCGAAAAGCACTTCCATGTATGCTTTTCTCGCAATGTCCTCAATTTACTACCGCCTCGACGCTAGTCACATGCTTACACATACATAAATGTACTCCCACATTGTCAGTGCATAGTCCTATGAGTCCCTGCGACTGCAAAGACTCATGAGAACCTGTGTATCTTGCAAATAAACTGGGCTTGGCTGCGAGACTGACGGCATAGTAGCATGTCTTCCACGAAAGCTCTACAACAGTTCGTGCTTTCAACGCTCTCACGACCCAGATGCGAGTGTATTCAATTTCAGTTTATTTGTTGTTTGTGGGAAAGATTAAAATGTCTTCTGACAGAGCGAGCGCACTTCTGCTATGGAGAGTTTACAGCGCTGGTGGGTCACGTTGTGGTGTGAATATTGTGTATTGCATGCAAACAGCGGTACGAAGTTTTGGCATCATTTAGTTCCTTCGCTGCCGAGAAAATACAACAGCTACCCAACTGCAAGAGGTATAGATCTTCATGAGCCCCCGCAGATGCGGGGGCTCATGAGGATCTATACCTCTTGCTGATACCACTTTGTCTCCGTGTTCCTTAGACGGCTGCGGATCTTTGATGTTGAAGTTACAGTGCTTGCAAAAACACAATCTGCGTCCACTAGAGTTAATTTAAAAAAAAGCAATCTTCTTCTCTATTCTCGACTGATTTGTTTTTATATCATGCATGCTGTTCTTCTCGGCTCTCGCCTGTATTAATTGGTCAGAATGTGAGCTTAAAAGTTTCAAAGTATGGAAATCAGCACAAAAACAACTTTTCCTGATCCTCTCATAGTAAAAATTGCAATATTACCTCACAAAATGACGCGGATCGTATAATGTCTGTGTCTCCCACGCAAATGTGTATGTGCGAAGGGGAAACTGACGCAGCAGCAATGGCAGCAGCATCAGCGACGACAACAACAACAGCAGCAGCAGTAGCGACAACAACAACAACAGCGGCAACACTTTGACAACAACTTCAGTCTGTACTGACGCGCACAATAACTCATTAACGGTGCCCCGTATCAAATAGCTGCGGAACTGTCGTATATAGGACACTTTTACATGGGTAAAATGATGTTGGGTACCTTGAATGTGTTAAATATCCACCTAAACGAGAGTAATATTGAATTTCAGCACTGCCATTTAAATCATCTGAAAATAATATATACTTAGTTTTTTGTAAACAGCTGGAAAGTGTGCAGTGTGTTTTAACTAATTAATGGATAGTGGTAAGCTTTAGTGTTCTCATTCACGCGGGGGGTAGAGAGAGAGAGAGAGAGAGAGAGAGAGAGAGAGAGAGAGAGAGAGAGAGAGAGAGAGAGAGAGAGAGAGAGAGAGAGAGAGAGAGAGAGAGAGAGAGAGAGAGAGAGAGAGAGAGAGAGAGAGAGAGAGAGAGAATCTATGAATCAGTGAATCAATGAATCTTTATTTTACAACGGTGAAGATATTAACACAGTCATTTGTTTTTGTACCTGCCGTTGCTACAACTACGACTAACTAAGTCAGTACAAAATATACATAAAACAGGGACATCAGGGATGTAAATACAAAATAAAAGAGGACCTATGATTGACCCCTGCGGAACCCCGAGTTTAACATCTTTAGTAGAAGAGTAAGCTCCATTAGCAATTACTTTCTGTTTCCTGTTTTCGAGGTTTGGCGTAAAAAATGAAACAGCCATGTCTTTTCGACGATAATGCTTAAGTTTGGAAATCAATATTGTATGGTTCACTAAGTCGAAAGCCTTTTTAAAGTCAAGATAAATAAAGAGAGAGAGAGAGAGAGAGAGAGAGAGAGAGAGAGAGAGAGAGAGAGAGAGAGAGAGAGAGAGAGAGAGAGAGAGAGAGAGATTTAATTACAAATTATTTAAAAAGAAACAAATTATAAATCAACACTTTTCTCATTTTACCGTTGACTGGTCGGGACATCACAAAGCCGTCATGTTCACAACAGAAATGGAAATATACTGTACATTGAACACTGAAGTGCATTATAACTATAAAATACCCACACATGTATTATAACTATAAAAAATAAAACAATCACACACCCACAAAAAGCACATCACTGCAATTTAGATAGAAAGAAAGATACATCCACATCAGTGTGCAGAAGTTTGCATTACATGTATGCTTGATTTCCATCGCACCGATTATTTTCTTTCAACCTACTAACCCGCCAGCTGTGGCCATGCGGAATTTTAATACTTGTACAAGTATGTGAGTTATTATGTTACATGCTAAATAGATCGAAATTAACACATTCGAGTCTTGGTGCATCCGGATACCTGGCTTTATACCGCGTATCCGGATGCGGCACGTCTCGAATGCGTTAATGTGAAGGTGTAATTCGGACACGCGGTACACATAAAAAATACAGAAAATTCAGACAGGGACTACTAAAACAGAAAACAGGATGGTGGTAGTGAAGTGGGGGGGGGGGGGGGCAGAAGGGGGTGCCGGGGGGCGGGGGATTGAAAGGGGGGGGGGGAATGGGAAGGGGGGGGGGGAGGGCGAGGGGGTGGGTGGGTGGTATTCGTACGTGTAAAAATCGTGAGACGTGATCGTCGTATTGTAGTTTGTTTTGGTGTGTGTATGTGTGTGTGTGTGTGTGTGTGTGTGTGTGTGTGTGTGTGTGTGTGTGTGTGTGTGTGTGTGTGTGCGTGGGTGTATGTGTGTGTGTGTGTGTTCATGCGCACGTGCGTGCGTGAGTGCTTGCGCACGTGCGTGCGTGAGTGCACGTGTTCCTGAATTCTCGGCAGTAAAAGGATTAACTATACCCATCAATCCTAGACAACATCCCCCTTTTAATAAGCAGAATAAATTGTTTGACCCACAAACGCACCATTTAATCTGTCTCGGTGACCCATAATATGAAACTCAAGTTGATGCAATCCTTGGTAAATAAGTGGAAATAAATGTGAAATTGTAATACACACAGGTGGTGCCCGTGTCAGTTTACTACGCATTCACGCTGCAATGTTTCGGGCTTTGGCAAAGAGCCACTCGAACATGTATGCATGCGGTCGACAGTCAAGAACTGTTCTATCCAACTGCAAGAGGTGTAGATTCTCATGAGCCCCTGCGAACGCAGAGGCTCATGAGAATCTACGCCTCTTGCTGGGAACAGATAGGTCATGTTTGTATCATGAGACTGAAATAGAGCATCTGGGTTAGTGGTTAGCTTGTCACACTAGGTACACTGACTGCATGTGGTATTGTTGTGGTTTCTGTGGTGTTGTTTCTCGTCCTTGAACGAGTTATTCGCTGAAACTGTGCGTCTCTATGTTTGTCTGTGTCTGCTGTCTGTCTGTCCCTGTGGCTATGTCGGTGTCAGTCTGTCTGTCTGTCTTTGTAAAGTAAAGTTTATTGAACTCAGTTCTCTTTTCCTTTCTGTGTCTCTATGCCAGTCTCTCTGTCTATGCCTTTGTCTCTCCGTCTGTCTGCCGGACTGTCTGTCTGTCTGTCAGTCTATCTCTGTCTCTGTTTCTGTCTGTCTGTCTGTCTCTGTTTTTGTCTTATTTTCTGTCTCTGTTTGCCTCTGTCTGTCTGTCTCTCCTTTCACACACACACACACACACACACACACACACACACACACACACACACACACACACACACACACACACACACACACACAGAAACACACACACACACACACACACACACACACAGAAACACACACACACACACACACACACATACACACATACACACACAACCTCAACACGGCCGGCATGTGTAGGCCGCGCGCGCGCGCGCGTGTGTTTGCGTGTGTGTGCGTTCTCGAACTCGTGTGTGTCTGTGTGTGGTGCAGACGTGTGTGTGTGTGTGTGTGTGTGTGTGTGTGTGTGTGTGTGTGTGTGTGCGCGCGTATAAGCATAGATGTAAAGGCATAACGGTTTATACGTGTTTGCATGTGTGTCAACTGCCCAAATACGAGTATACGGAAAGATCTCACATTGTACAGGCCGCACAATGTCATCTACCACCCAAAAAAAAAACCAGCAAAAGAGCCTGGGGCCGATGTCGGCCACGGTGTGCCCACGCTCAGTCGTGCGCGGGCCCAGTCCAGTCGACGTCGGCCCGATGACCTTCGCTTCCTGAGAGAAGACACACAAAACGACTCGAAAGGAGGAAAAGCGACTGAACCCCCGCCCCTCCCCCCCTCCCCTCCCCCCCCCCAACTAAAACTAACCCTTTGACTGTCGGTAGCGGTTTTTGTCGCGACGATTCCTTCAGGAATCGTCGCGACAAAAACCGCTTCCGACAGACATAAGGTTAAGACTGATCTTCAGACTTAGGCTTCTGTTTTGTAACACAAAAAATACACGGAAACCACTGGCTACGTTACTCCTGTGCCCTCTAAGCACATTCCCAAAAAAAATCAACTTACATTTTGTCTCATTGTTTCAAAACGTCGTGGGGGAAGAGATAGAAAATAATATTATTTGCATTTTAAGTTGTTGTTTTTTTCTGTACATAATTTCCTACTTTGCACACTTGACCTTTCTGGAATCTTCTATAAATCGTCAACACATGTTTTTCATTTCAATGTTTCATTTTTTCATAATTTTTGTTTTTTTCTGAAAAAAAAAGGAAGAAAAAAGCAAATCATTCCATAATTTTCCACAATAGACATTTCAAGGCATCCACAGGACCATGAAACCTGTAAAGTTTAAGCCGTGGGATCGCGACTCACACGCACAGGGAGAGAACGTGCACTGGAATCATGCTTGGAGTCGTATTTTCATACTGTCACCAAGTTATTATATTTTCGCTTCGTGGCTTGCGTTAACCCCGGCCGGGGCCTCATGCAGTTTCGGTGGGCGGGGGGTGGGGGGGAGGGGGCGGGGGGGGGGGGGGGGGCGGGGCACTAGAATCGGGGCCCCGAATCCAACCGCAAAGACTCATTGGCGCATTAACTCATTCGCGACAAGCCGCATCCGGATGCGGCTGGCCACGAATGAGTTAACTTACCGGATGATTTGATGGTGACGCATAAGATATTTTGGATCCTTACGCTCTCGCAACACCTAAGTTTTCTTCAGATAGCATGGCGTACATTGTAGTTGAGCGGATCCGTTGCTTGGGGTAGATTGTTTTCGTCGTTAGACCGGAAAAGAATCCTCAATTTTTGAACACGTGATGCTTTTATCTCCGCCGCAGATTTGTCTGGGAAAAGGTATTAACTGGTGGTGCAGAATTACTTAGTATTTTTCTTTTTCTTCCCGTAAAGAGCCTTCTGAAGGAGTAGAGCGTTTTCGCAAGAATCATTTGTACTGCAAGAATGGAGACGTCAAAGAAATTATGAACAACAAGAATATGACGCCATCTTGCTGTCGAATGACGTAAATGTTTTATTATTACCATCAGTATATACTAATGACGTAAAGTATATTTATCCCAAATTCTTCAATTTCTTGTGGACAAAATGACGCATGGTCTGAAATCTCTCACATCGCAGTACAGCTCCAGTGGCTTGTGCTTTGACTAGAACCTTTTTCGTGAGTTTATGGTGGAGTAGGAGCTCCAGGTAGGTTGCTTTTCTGGTTCCTTCCTTTATTTTATAATATTTATGTCGTTTTAGCGCTACACAACGTCTCCTACACGTTTTTAACATAGCAGGGACTCCAAGCGCTGTTCCTTGGTATGCGCTTGGTCTCATCGCTACGAGCTAGGCTTGCGTACAACTGATGAAGCAGATACTTGGTTCCTGTGATCACAACTATAGGTATACATTGCATTAAGTCCAACAACTGGATTGTCAACGTTTATTTTTTTGGTGAAATTTGCGTTAGAAGTGTGCGACAGTTCGATGTTCAAGAATGCTGAACGATGTGCAAGAATGCTGTACGGTGTTCAGGAATGCCGAACGATGATCAAGAACTCATGCTGAACGAAGTTTAAGTTTGCTGTACGATGTTCAAGAATGCTGTGTCATGTTCAAGCTTGCTGTACGAAATGTCGATAAATGATCAGTTCGATGCTGCTGTCTTTGTCTGGCCTATCAATGCAGAATTCATGACCGGTTAAGCCATGCGCGTATGACTTTCAAAAGTGATTAACCCTTTGAGTATCGGTATCTATTTTGGGTCGAGGTGATTCTTACAGGAGTCACCTCGACCCAGCATCTCTACCGACACCCAGAGTTTAATTTCATATTGATTCCTGGTCATGTGGCGCATCCCAGCATCTTCATCATATATAATGCATTCAATAGCACGCTTATCTCCAGTAACACCCTCAGTCCGAGGAACAGACACAGATGGTCAGCAAGAGGCATAGATTCGCATGGGCCCCTGCAGCTGCAGCGGCTCATGTGAATCTATGCCTCTTGCAGTTGGGCATTGACGGGATAACGGACTGCATATCCGTTGGCTTTTTCATATATTTTTTTCACTTTTTCCTCTAAAACATGAATGCGTGATTCCGATCCTGATTCTAAGAGAGGAGCAGAAAAACATCAGCACTTCTACATTCATACCACAGGAAGGGGGGGGGGGGGGGGGGGGGCGACAAGAGTAACAGTTTGGCCAGCCAGACTTAAAAGTATGTCGTGTTTTTTTTAATTTCTTTTTTTTAAGATAAAACTATAAGGTGAAAATAATAATTAAAATATTCTAACAGAATTCCGCGCAAATCGAGCACTGATCTTGAACTACCATGATCAATCTGCCTCCCACGAAATGTGCACTAATTTAACACTTAAAACTCAAAATGCAAACCAAACGGATCTGGAAGCTGGGAGATGCTGATAATGCAAGCGATTCTGGCCCAGGAAATGAAAGGGTCAAATAAAAAAGCATCCGTGAATAGCTGTATAAAGCTCTTTACAATTTCCACCTCGACGTCAAGCAAAACATGAATTTCCCTTAAAACGTTGGGAAGGAGAAACACGCAGTTTTACAGTGAAAGCAGTGCCATCTGCAAGAGGCATAGATTCTCATGAGCCCCTGCATCCGCAGGGGCTCATGAGAATCCATGCCTCTTATTGTAATACGAGGGCTCAGTCTCCCCGCGAACCACTGGAGACATGCAGGGGCGGGTCACCTCCATCCCGGGCTGGGTTGGGCGGGTTTCCATTTTTGTGTGTTTGGGACGTTTGTTCTGAGTAGGATGAGTCCATAGACAAGTCCTTGCTCTTTCTGTACTCAAACAATTCAATCAATGGGTGAAGTGGGGGGTCAGATGGGGGTGGGAGTGGGAGAGCGTGCTGGGCGGAGAAAGGATTTTAATTAATTAATTAATTAGTTAATTATTTGTTATTATTATTATTATTATTATTATTATTATTATTATTATTATTATTATTATTATTATTATTATTATTATTATTATTATTATTATTAATTTTATTTCTTTCCAACGCTGCCCGAAAAAATCAAACTACAGGAGTAGGGATGGTGGTTGTCCACACCCTCAAGGAGGTTTTCCACACTCTCAAAAAGGAGTGGGGGGGGGGGGGGGATGAACGGTAGAGGGATGTTCAAATCTCCCCCGAATGGAAAATAAATTTACATTATTTTAAACTAATTTAGGCCTCATGGGAGTTAGAAGCCTTGTGACACCATCCCCTCGCCCCCCCCCTCCACCCCCCACCCCCCACCCCACCCCCCCTCAGGGCTCCCCCCCCCAACACTACACGCCAAATCCGCGCGTGGAATCACTTTGAGAAATAAGCATCTGCACTTAGGTTTAGATTTGTTCCACTTAAAACAAGGAAAGTGTTGGGGTTTGAGCTGGACAGAACGGAGCCTAAAGGCGCGCGTATTGAATAAAACCACCGCAGAATCTGCAAGCTTGGAGGAATACTGCAGATCAGGAAAGGGGAGAGAATTGAGCGGAAATGAAAGGAGGGGAGATCACTGGTGACAAAAACCGAAATATGGCCCGTGAAACACGCACGACGGATCAGCGCGACACCTCCTACACAGCCGTGTCGTGTATATTACCTTGCATGTTTTCTTTTTTAACGATACGGTGGAAAAGGCCTGCAGTAGCTTTAAAACAAGATGGGATGAACCATAACCCACAAAGTCCCTTCTATATGAGACCTGTCCTCGCTGTCAATGGTCGCTAACTTTTGTCTTTGACCTGATTCTGATGTTGAATTATCTCCTATTGAAAAAAGTATCGCAAATCTGCCAATGCGTCAGTGAGTTCTATAAGGGGCGCAGGACATACGCGTCATTGATTTGTCAAACGTCATTTGTCATGACGTAAGTTATAGTTTTTACGTAATTTATATTTTACGTGATATAAGTTTCACTTTTACTTCATAGGCTTGAGAAAATGGTGACAAAACTAGAACTTCACTGTACAATTTCAGTCTTGCTATAATTTGTGTGAAAGCAGGTTGACTTTATCTAGCTATATGATATTCTAGGTACACGGGTCACCTGCATGCTCTTCTGAAAGCGCGTCGATGTGTGTGTGCGTGTTAATGCGTGCGTGTGCGCGCACTCCAAACATCTCCAAGTGGCATAGATCCCCATGCGCCTGGAGGGCTCATGAGGATCTTTTCCTCCTGGAGATGCGCGCATGTTTGTGTGAGAGAGAGCGGAGAGAGCCGCGCGCGAGAGAGAATGACGTCATATTTCCAGTATTATGTCAGTGTCTGCGTGGTGACGGAGTTGCCGTTTTTACGTCACCGCCACTGTCTGACTTTCTCTAGAAGTAAAGGTTTTTAGTGTATTAATTCTTTTCTGAAAAGAATTAATTTTTACTAAAGAAGTTGAATTGGTTCAAAGCTGGCTAACGAACTCATCCAATGTCTTTCTCCAAACTAGCTATATGCAAAAAGTTCAAGTAAATATGACAAAATTACGGACTCTAATCTGGGTCAACCGACTTCCTATAAACGGGTGTTTATGTCTTCAATGACACATTCATTTACGATATGCTAAGAGGCTCTCTTAGCCACCCACTTAAGAAAGTATTTCGTTAAGTTTCAAGCTTGTGTGTACATAAATATCGGAGATTCTCTTGTTCAAGTACATACGCACACATATACATACGCACATACGCCGCTTCGCGCCAAATGTACGTTCAGCAGCGAGGTTAGCGTAACTAGACATGACGTAATTTTTATCTCGTTACTTCAATTCTTAGAGGTTTAGCCTGCCCGCCTTTGACATTATGGACATACTATTAAATTCGCCCCACCGCGACCCGTCCTAAAAAGTACCTTCTATAAACAGAATGGACTTAAAAGGAGTAATTGTTTGACACCTGCAAGGAGCATAATTCTCATGAACCCCTGCATCTGCAGGGGCTCATGAAAAGCTATGCCTCTTGCTGCTAGGAAACACAGTTACACTTTCAACATGACTGTGCCTCTCACAGGGAGGAGGGTTTTAACGGTTAAGGAAACGACTGTAAAATCAGTGTAAGAGGATGCTTGTTGTCAGTCACTCCTGTTCGTAATGCTCGAATATTCACACTTTTTTTAAGGCGAGTATGCCTCAGTTTTAACTCATTCAGCCCCGACACACCACAGCAAGACATGGATCAAGCATGATAGTTCAAGGGTGGTGCCAGAATAGCTTGGCGCCCATAGGCGCCAAGCTATTCTGGCACCACCCTTGAACTATCATGCTCGATCTGTAATACAACCCTTCAGACGGCAACTTCAAAATTTGGGGATTTCGGTCCTTCGTGTATAATGTGTAGATGCCCCTTTTGCATCTATTTCAGATGCATTGGGAAAATTAGGTCATCGTTAGACACAGAGGGCTTCACGAGATCTGTATGAAAAAGCCACCACTTGGCGCCCTGTGACTGCTTGCTTCCTTGGTTGGTTGGACGCTCAACCCCTTCACTGCCAGTGGACGCGTATCTTGTTTCTGAAATCTGTGATAAAGCGCCGGCCAGAGAACTCCATCCGTCCAAGGTACATGGATACGAATTGGTCTCAGCAAGAGACATAGATCCTCATGCGCCCCCGCGACTGCGGGTGATCACGTGGATCTATGTCTCTTTCCGTTGGGTCGTCTTCGCTTTTTTTCTCGGCAGTGAAGGGGTTATAAGCTTGGAGTTTGATTGGGTCCTTGGCTGGTTGGATGGTTCGTTTGATGGATGGATGGATGGACGGACGGGTGGATGGATGGGCTGATTGACTGACTGATAGATGCACGGATGCATGATTGATTGATTGGTTGGTTTGCTCTGGTTGGTTGGTTGGTTGATTGATTGATTGCCATTTAGTTCAACGTTAGATGACTCAATGAAAGCACATTGTCCACAAGGCGAAGATGCGGTAACCAATGTTCACGCCCTCAGTGCAGCACAATACCAAACAAATTAATCAGAAAAATTGTCCTTGCAAAAATCACGTGCGGACAAGCGAAAGAAAAAGGAAGAAAAAATACATCAACGTGTGATACACATTATACTAACTGATTCATTCATACAAACATTAACTCATTCGAGACGTGCTGCATTCAGATACGCGGCGTGACGCCGCGTATCCGAATGCAGCGCGTCTCGAAGGCGTTTAAAACAAAGTGTAGGCATACTACCCTAGGCAGGCGAACACAAAATAGAGTCCGACTCTCCTCTCTCTCTCTCTCTCTGGACGTGGGCCGGTGTGTACATAGAACGAGGAGGAGGAGGAGGAGGAGGAGGAGGAGGAGAGAGAGAGAGAGAGAGAGAGAGAGAGAGAGAGAGAGAGAGAGAGAGAGAGAGAGAGAGAGAGAGAGAGAGAGAGAGAGGTGATTGATAGCGCCACAGGTACCAACCCCCCCCCCCCACGCCCCTCCAGCTTTCTACCCTTCCGTCTGTGTGAGTGATCAGCTAAGGAGTGAGTCACCGCGACCCCCCTGTGACACGGGGACTAAAATTCCTACCTCATGGGGCCGATGCCTGGCCACCCGGGTACTCTAGCGTGCCACATAACCGTATCAGTCTGCCACCTTGGTTAACCCCTTCACCGCCGAGAAAAAAGATGAACACGATTACCAAAACTTTGCGAGAGGCACAGATCCTCATTAGCCTCCTGAAAATGCAGGAGTGGGGGTGGGAGGGGGAGGGGGAGGGGGGAGGGGGGGAGTGGTGGGGGGGGGGGGGGCGCACATGAGGATCGATGCCTCCTGACGACGCCACTTCTTGTATCCGTGTTCTTTGGACGGCTGCAGCAGGGGTTAATTTAACACAGATGTCAAAAACACAGTCTGCGACCAGTCGCAGAGAAGAGGTTAAACTAGTTCCTTTTGCAGAAGGCTAAGATTCTCACGAGCCCCTTGCTGAGGGTTGTGTGTGTTAGTGCGCGGTGGGTTTGGTGGATGAGATTGGTGGCGGTGGTATCTACACCCCTTATAGAAGTTATAGAGCTTTTAATTCACTGCTCCCCAGGAACAAAACACTCACACTTTGGAGTTGCCCGCTGAGGACTGCATTACAATGCAGGAGACAGATCGACCATGAAAGCTGAAGGGTGGTGCCAGAATAGCTTGGCGCCGGTAGGCGCCAAGCTATTCTGGCAACACCCTTGAACTATCATGACCGAGCCATATCTTGCTGTGGTTGTGTCGGGGCTAAAAAAGTTCAGCCTGTTCAGTCAAGTCAAGGACTCCCCTGTCAGTGCAGGATAATTTTCGCTGGAAAATTCAGCCTGTTTGAACTCTGACAACGCGCCAATAGTTGCGTGCATCTATGCGTCACCCCTTCAACCCCACGGCCGCATTTCCCAAATTTTGGACGTGTCATCTAACGACTATGTACCAGCTGCAGGAGACGAATCGACCATGATAATTTAAGTGTAGTGCCAGATTAGCTTGACGCCTGATGACGTCAAGCTAATCTGGCACTACCCTTGAATTATCATGGTCGACCCATCGCCTGCTGTAGTGCGTCAGGGCTGAATGGGAAAAGGCGTGCACATTTGCTGCCTGAATGTGTGCAACATTACATTTTTCCCCTCCACAATTTGCAAAGTCAGCATATGCATATGCATCGTTCTTCCTTGCAAATCAAATGGCACAGTTGCAGTTTGCCTGAATTTTATGTTTTCAGGTCGTTTTCCATAAGCGATGATTGTCCCTGCTCCCTGTAACCACGCTCCACCTAGGGCCGTCTGTATTAACTCTTATGGCGTGACGCCTGTCAGAAGTGCTTTTTGTCGCGAAGGTTCCTGCAGGTATCATCGCGAGACAGAAAGCGATACCCAAAGGTATTGCGTTAAACCACAGCTAAACAACCAGTTTCAGGGGGGGTGGGGGGGGGGGGGGTGGAGGTTAGCGGTAGCGAATCGAAGGTGACAACCAGTGTCAGGCGTTGCCAGTCACATGAAACCCACCACCCATTACCGTCACAGATCTTTTCCCCAGATTCTGACATAACAGGTTTTGTCCGTGAACTTAGTCTACAATTTCTTAATCCCGTGCTAAATTGAATCTTGTTTGGGATTATTATAATGATTACAAAATGACATATTTTCCAAGTCTTTTCAGAATTAGGCACTATTCTTTAATCTTGTGCTAAATTATATCTTGCTTGGAGTTATTATACTAATCGTAAGATGATAGTTTTTCTCCAGGTCTTTTTAAACTTTACGACGCTATTACTCAATCCCAGGCTAAATGGAGGAATCCAGATTTGTAATTTTTTAATTGAATCTGGCTCTGGGTTAGTAATGATCCTGTCTGCATGACTATCTCAGTTTGAGGAAATAGATCTGGCAAATCTGTGCATAGTTTCTCAAGAGCCGGGGTAGGGGCTCAGGAGAATCTATGCCTATTGTGCCGACAAGTTACAACACAATTTGTGTTGTAACTGTCAGTTCTAAGCGTGTTTCTTTCTACGTTGGCTTCTTCTCGAGATGACAGTTGTCTTTCTGAATCTGTCGATTTTTATTCCGTGTGTCTCAGGCGATTTCTTCCAAAATCACATTGGAAAAAAAATGTAACCGAGAGATCGGGAAAGTTGGGTACTGGTAGAAGCTGTTGGGGTGGGTCTTGGGGAGGGGATGAAAGCCAGTCAAGGGTGCTATCGTTAATCCTCTGGGCTCCAGGTTTGCTGAGGTAATATGACGCCTGTTATTGTTTAGTCAACCGTCGTGGCCAGGTAAACAACCTACCACTAAAACTCCACCAGAATTGCATGGACGTTAGTGGGTAGTCAGCAAGAGATACAGATCCCCGTGAGCCCTCGCTTTGCGGGAGTTCAAGAGCATCTATGTCTCTTGCAAGACGGGTGGCGTTGGCTGGTTGTGGAAGTGTCTGAGGGCAGAGACCCCAGCGTGCCGTGTCCCAACTATTAGGCCATTGTTGTGAAACCCGTCGGGGCCCAGTCTGTTGCAGGTAAAAAGGGTCTGGGTCAAATGCTAAAAGTGACAGACTAGTGTGGCATGTGGCAGATCCTGGAGCGACTTGGCTGTCCCCCAAAGTTCCTCAACATGATTGTCCAGCTACACGAGGACCAGCAAGGCCAGGTCAGACTCAACAATGACCTCTCAGAACCATTCCCTATTCTCAACGGCGTAAAGCAGGGCTGCGTGCTGGCACCAACCCTCTTCACCATCTTTTTTAGCATGATGTTGAAGCAGGCCACAGTGGACCTCGATGATGACGATGCAGTGTACATCAGGTATCGTCTCGATGGCAGCCTGTTCAACCTCAGACGACTGCAGGCCCACACGAAAACCCTAGACCAACTGATTCGTGAGCTGCTTTTTGCTGATGATGCTGCCCTCGTTGCACACACAGAGAGAGCCCTGCAGCGCATCACGTCTTGCTTCGCAGATGCTGCCCAGCTCTTTGGACTCGAGGTCAGTCTGAAAAAGACAGAGGTCCTCCATCAGCCGGCACCCAAGACAGTGTATCGCCCTCCTCACATCACCATTGGCGAGTCTGAACTAAAGTCAGTGCACCAGTTTACTTACCTTGGCTGCATTATCACGTCGGACGCCAAGCTGGACAAGGAGCTTGACAGCAGGCTGGCAAAAGCGAACAGCGCTTTCGGGCGACTTTTCAAGCGGGTGTGGCACAATCAACAGCTGAAGACAGGCACCAAGATCAGCGTGTACAGAGCTGTGGTCCTCACCACCCTGCTGTATGGTTCCGAGTCCTGGGCCCTCTACCGCAGCCAACTACGACTCCTCGAACGCTTCCACCAGCGCTGCCTGCGTACCGTCCTGGGCATTCACTGGAGTGACTATGTCACCAACGTCGAGGTCCTTGAACAGGCTGAAACTGTGAGCATCGAGGCTTTGCTGCTGCGGACACAGCTCCGCTGGGCGGGGCATGTCTCCAGGATGGAGGATCATCGCCTACCAAAGATCACCCTGTTCGGCGAGCTTGCTACTGGACACCGTGACAGAGGGGCACCAAAGAAGAGATACAAAGACTGTCTCAAGAAGTCACTTAGTGCCTGCCAAATCGACCACCACCAGTGGTCTTCGCTTGCTGCGGACCGTGACACCTGGCGCTCCACCATTTACAAGGCAGCTGTCTCCTTTGAGGACTCTCACAGAGCTAGCCTTAAGGACAAGCGGCTCAGGAGAAAAAACAGAGATGCCGCAGCTCAGAACCCTGGCCATACCTTCCCCTGCAGCCACTGCGGTCGAACCTGCCTGTCTCGGATTGGCCTCCGCAGCCACGAACAAGCCTGCAGACGTCGTGGGCAACTCCTATAAAATCTTCGTTCGCGAAGTCAAGCCAAGAGAGTGTGTCAGTGTTTATTATTCTAGATGTATGAGAAGATTACTACTGAGTTACTGTGGTATTAGACCACTCACTTTGTTTCTGGTCTTTTTTTCTTAACCCTATGGGTGTCGGTTGCGGTTTTAGTCGCGATGATTCCTGTAGGAATCATAGCGACTAAATCCTCTACCGACACTCAAAGGGTTAAAGAAAAAGCAAGTTTTTTTCCTCCACCTGTAGGTTTTACCAGCTCCAGCTTCCAACCTTGCGGCGCCTTGAGCATTATAACAACAGCAGCAGCAAGAACAACAATGCCATTATCATCATCGAGAGCAACAACAACAAACAGGACTTCTGCTTGTATGTTCCCTCCGTCAGGGGACACTGACAAACTCATTTATATTAGGAATAACTTACTGGCTTTGCAGTTTATGGATATTAATGCAAGCGGTTTGTGTTTAACTCATTCGCGGCGAGCCGCATTCGGATGCGCGGCATAAGCCGCGCATCCGGATGCGGGTGGCCGCGAATGAGTTAAAACTCTACATAGCAACTGCTCGCGGTTGGTCCGACCAACGCCGTCACATGGAAACTTAACGCCGCAACTTGTCACCACTGCGCATGCGCGGAAAAAAGCCAGTCACGACAGGCACAGACCTTGACCCGCCTAGGTCACAGGTTAAGGGCAAATCTCAGGACCTTTTTCAAACGGCGCAGCAGCGCACCGTAGCGTGAAACTTGAAACACACCTGTGCACGTTTGCTTGCTTGTCCAAACGCATCTAACCACAGGATTTGGGGATCTGAGTTATGTCCCCTTGCGGACCAGAAAAAAACGTTTAGCGTCAGCTGACACAAATTCTGTTTCTGCCATTTTCGTTAATCCAACACCAAAAAGCCCTGGCTGTCCAAGGAACTTGGTGTCAGCAAGAGGCATAGAGCCTCATGAGCCCTCGCAATTGATCCATTGTCGTCAACTTAACTCATTGTGCCCGAGGTACGAAATACCCACATTTTGGGAGTTATCCTCTGAGGACTGCCATTACAAGTCAGGAGACAGATCGACCATGATAGTTCAAGGGTGGTACCAGAATAACTTTGCGATTATAGGCGCCAAGCTATTCTGCCACCACCCTTGAACTATCATGGTCGAGCCATATGTTTCTGTGGTGTGTCGCGGGCAGAATGAGTTATTTACATCTCGGTGCAGTGTGTCAGAGTTGATTGCGCACAACACAAACGACAGACATAATATTTACTTTTTTTTTTAACCAAGGCAGTATGCAATAGAATCTGTTTGGAGCAACCGCATTTTATTTTGGCGTGATAAATGTTGTATTACGATGCAGGTGCTCTCTCAAGCGGAAAGCATCTGAGGGGAAAAATGTCACCTGTCATTAAAGACCATCGTTTAGGTGGCAAAAGCCACATAAAAGAGAGTCGCATGTTTGTCCGGGCTTTTAATCCAATGTTTTCGTCGAAGTTCCGACCTACTTCTGATTTCTGAAAATTGTCTATTGCGAAGGAACTACTTCAGAAAGTAAGAAGGGTGCAAGGAAGGGAATGAGAAGGAGGGAGGGGGGAGGGAGGGGTGGGGTGGGGAGATATCTATGGGGCGAGGCGTTGCTGCGAGGGATATATATAAGGGACTTACTTGCGTGTACATTCGTAATCCGTCGTAGCTTGCTGGGGTCTTTCTTTGTCAGAAAAAGTCACGCGACGCCTCCATAGTGCATGAGGACTAAAATGAACTTGATCTTAATATCAACACGCTAGCACGTTAGCTGTTGAGGGATGTGTCATGCGCGAGACGTCCACACACAAAAAAGTAAAACAATGCAGTGCATGTATTTATTTACAAAAGGTAGTAGCTACGCCCGTGACATGGTATGCCATTTTTTTTTTATCTTACGGCTTTCAGCCAGCTTTCAGCCGTAAAATTCCAAAATGACAGACCCGCGCAGAAAAGGGTTTGAACATGTGATTCCCACCTGCCCCTTGCCGACAGTCTACCCTCCTGCCTCTCTCTCTCTCTCTCTCATATCACACAAGCACACACACACGCACACACACACACACACACACACACACACACACACACACACACACACACACACACACACACACACACACACACACACACATACACACACACGCGCGCGCGCGCGCGTACGCAATACACACACACACACACACACACACACACACACACACGCACACACACACACACACACACACACACACACACACCTACCGACCTCCACCCCACCCACCCTCCAACAAAAGCACAGAGTATAATGTACACTAAATTTCTTATTCTTAACAATTACAACAGACAAAACTGATCGATCTGTTTTTATTGCCTCAAATCTACAAGTCAAAATACTAACTGCTGACAAATGATGTATTTTCATATTATTTTTCAGAACGACACGGTGCTAATTATTTTTTCTAATCAAGACACAGCAGTTTATTGTCATTTGCACTCAGGTGATCAAAGAATGTGGCGAACCTACCCGTTATGTGTAGGCTAATAATGTAGTAGTATGATAAGTAGATAAAAAAAAAGAACCAAACAAACAAATCAGCCACTCCACCAAGAAATGTAAACAAAGTCCCCATGTTGTGCGCTGCATACTTTTGGAAAACGAGGTCACCAGTCCCACAACACAACGTCGAAAGGGTCGTTACTCTCCGAACATTGAGAGCCACATAGTTACGACCAGCGCTGTATGGACCCATGTATCAGGGTTGACCTATGACGATATAGTTCTGTTTCCATTACAGTTTACTTGTTTTTTCAAGCTGTACTTCGGTTATGCGTGTGCTGGTCTATGATTTTGGGACTTACGGCTTTCAGCCGTAAGGCCCAAAATCAGAAACCAGCACACGCATTGGTTAGATGCAGTGTTACTCTCTGTTGTACTTGCGAATACCGACTTGGGCTTGTTGAAATTGGGGACCAGAGAATGCCGATTGCACATAGACGTGTGTGCCTTCGATTTTCTAAAAGTTGATGGTAAACTGCCGAAAAAAATGACAACCACCCACCTGCAAGAGTCACGGATCCTCATGTCACTCCGCAATTGCGGGGGCTCATGAGGATCTATGCCTCTTGCTGAAACCACTCTCTATCCATTGTTCATGGGACGGCTGGATCGAGATCTTTCGCGTTGAATTTTACACAGATTTCAGACGTACAACGTACGTTCAGTGGCAGTGAAGGGGTTAACGTCCGTTGTCCACCGCGAAGGTGGTTTCACAAACGGGGCACCGAATAGGGGTTTGAAGAAATTTTCCCCCCCAGCTGGGTTCGAACCCGCGATCTTTGGACGAGAGTCGAATGCTCTACTCTCCCGTAATAGCTTGTGAAGCTCTGTGTCCTAAAGTTTCACGTACAGACTCGTTCGCAGATAAACTATGCCAAGTTTGGATGAGCTACTACCACTACGTAATCCAGCCAATCAGCGACGCGCCCCTAGGAGCTGCGAAGCTTTTGATTGCCTGGAGCTAATGTCAACAAGAGAGGAGACATCCCTGGTGACTCGTAGGTTTGGCTTGCACTATCTAAACACGGGTGCATGCAAACCCTGTTAGACTGAAACCTTCCTCGCCAACTCCGTTTGGAGACATACATGTGAGCAAGAGTTATAGATTCTCATGAGTCCCTGTTTTCGCAGGAACTCATGAGAATCTATGCCTCTTGCAGACGGTAGTTCTAAGGGTGCGGAAGTGCAGACTGACTAGTTGTAAATGTTGCAGTTTTACAACTTGTAATGTGTGTGTCTCTTTTTTTTTTTATAGGTGTCAAGGTTAGCAAAGAAGGTACATGTGGGTACAATATAAAAGGCGTTTGTATTCACGAGGAGGAAAGTTATTTTGTAAACAACCATTCGACCTTCTGTGGAAACGCTCTGTGCTGGATAATGGATAATTTGCTGTGGATCCTCTCTCACTTCGTGTGAGCGCACGTACAAACACAACAAGCGCACAAAAATGTATAATTTGATTAAAATGAAAAACATTTAGGTTCTAGGGTAGAGCCAGACTGGCATGGCGTCTTCAGTCCCAGACTTGAACTGCCATGGTCAGTACATCTCCCGTAACTGGTACCCCCACCCACAACACACACACATACACAAATAATAAACAGGGTTTATAAGGCGCCTATAGATGATTAACATGCTCTAGGCGACGTACATACGAACAAGAAAATATTACACCATAAAGTGACAAACAAAAACCACATATACATTTCACAATAGAACAGCATATGACTGAATACATGAACACTGATACTCAAGATTGCAAAAGATAAGTTTCAAGATTGCGATTAAAAAGGAGAAAAAAAGAAGAAAAAACCCCCACAAAATAAAAAAAGTAAAAAGGGGCCAGTAAATAAGTAAATAAATAAAGTTAATTTAAAAAGTAAAAATGCAAAAAAGTGAGTTGATTCAATAGCTTATTAACCCTTTCAGCACCGACACACTACTAGAAGATATGGTTCCACCATGATAGTTCAAGTGTGGTGCCTGGGGCGTCAAGCTGTTCTGGCACCACTTTTGAACTAACACCCTTGGTCGAATTATCTAATGAGCCGTAAAGCAGTCATTTAGAGGACAACTGTCAGTACTGGAAAGCGCTTTCCTAGTGCTCAGTGAATTAACCCACTTAACCCCCTGGGCCTCATTTCCCAAATCTATGGAGGTGTCACCTAAGGGCTATGTACCAGTTACTGGAGATTGGTCGATCATGATAATTCAAGGGTAGTGCCGGATTAGCTTGGCGCCTTAAGGCGCCAAGCTAATCCGGCACTACCTTGAATTATCATGGTCGATCAATCTCCTGCTGTAGAGCGTCCGGGCGAAATGGCTTAACCCAGAAAGACGAAGGTCTTAATGACAGACGTCTGCCTCAGCAGGCTCACGATATCGGCCTGATGACCGTTTGCCTCCTGGCCATGATTGCCCTGCCAGTCCGCCCTATGTACACTTTCGATTCAGAGAGGGCATGGCTTATTGCACTTTGGTCCCCACCCGCCCAGTATATTACGTTAGTTACTAAGGGTGGACATGTCATGAAGGTTGTCAGAAAAGACCTCGGGGTGGCACTGGCTTCCACGCATTTTAGTAGGGAGTTTATTGGGTGCACTTTTTGGTATTACGAGTATAATATGTGTGCATTTCAGCGGGGAGTTATTGCGTGCACTTTGTTTTATATTACGTGTACATGTGTGCATTTGGATAAGGAACCGTTTGTTTCACTTCCAGTTACGTCAACACCCAGCCCCCAGCCTCCCTCCCCAGAAACCCTCCTACCCCTGCAAGCCAAGCTATTCTGACTGACACCATCCTTGAACTGTCATGGTTGATTTGTCTCTAGAAATGCGACGAAGACCTCAAAGGAAATCTATAAAAAAAATATTCTAACTTATCATCAGGATGTAATGAGTTAATCGTATTTTACCTAACAAAGTTTGACTGGCAGGTTCTTACAATCTAATACATTCTTTTTCAGGTACAGGGTCGAACACACAATTATAAACATCAATATTTAACTCATTCGAGACATGCCGCCTCCGGATACGCGGCTTATGCCGCGTATCCGGAGGCGGCACGTCTCGAATAAGTTAAACCGTTCAGGACCAACTGACGCAGACTGTGTTTATGACAATCTTCGTTATCTGAGGAAAGAAGAAGAAGAAAAAAAAAAAAAAAAAAAAAAAAACCCTACATGTGCCAGAAATATGGATTGAAAGTGGTGTCAGCAAGAGGCATAGATCATCATGAGCTCCCGCAAATGCGGGGGCTCATGAGGATCTGTACCTCTTTCGGTTGGATAGTGTTCAGATTTCCTCGGCTCTGAATGGGTTAATAAAATTTCCAACAAATAACGACACGTACAAAAACAAAACTAAACAACCCCCCCCCCCCCCCCCCCAACAAAAAAAGAAGAAGAAAAGTATGACACAATCTAATATTATTATTATTTTAAAAAGCGACATACAGACCGCAGTAATGAACTTCATGTACTTGTTGACTCACTGAAATTTAGTAAATTGTGTGATAAGTGGCTTTTTAAGCGTGTTTCTTTATTGATTTTTTTTTTATTTTTTAGCATTTTACACACTGGAGTCAGTCACAACAGTCACAGTTTAGGGCTGGATTCATCCAGATTTATTGTTCCAGACTGAAGAAATTTCCAGGTACACGAACCGTGGGTATTTGTTTCAAAGCGTGATGAGCAACATGAACTATTTTAGCCCCACGGGTGCAGTTCCCAAATTTTGGAAGCGTTACTTAACGACTATGTGCCAGTTGCAGGAGATGGATTGACCATGATAATTCAAGGATAGTGCCAGATTAGCTTGGCGTCTGAAGACGCCAAGCTAATCTGGCAATACCCTTGAATTATCATGGTCGATCTCCTGCTTTAGGGTGTTGAGGCTAAAAGGGTTAAAGGGATCTGCTCCATGGCGGGTTTTGATTGCCAATATTCGCAGACACAACGGTTTATCAATGTTGCCTTGTTTCAGCTAAGACTTTTCTACCCTTCTTTTCACAATAATCGTGAGAAGGCATAATTACCAGAAGTTTTCCACTGCCTTTTGTGCGTTACGGAAGAAACTTTCCTTACGTACGAAGAGGAAGAAGAGCAGAAAAGTCTACATTCAAACTTTATATTTGCAATTAGCCAGCATTCATTGTAAGACATACTATGAACATTTGTAAAGGAGTTATTGAGATATAATAACCCTTTACTGCCTGGGGGAGGTCGCTTTAACACATTCTGCTCCAGGACCGAAATCCGCAAGTTTTGAAGTTGCCCCCTGAAGACTGTATTACACTTCTGGAAAAAGACCGAGCGTGACAGTTCAAGGGTTGCGCCAGAATAGCTTGGCGCCTATGGGCGCCAAGCTATTCTGTCACAACCCTTGAACTATCACGCTCGATCCATGGTCTTGCCGTGGCGTGTTGGAGTTGAATGTGTTAATAAACAACATGTATGCATTCGTAAAATAAGTGTAAGTTCTCCAAATCCGATACCAAACAGAAGAATTAAATGTTATGCAGACGACTGAAAGAAGCGCCCTCAACAATGCAAACGTGACTTTATTTTTGTATTTCGCTTTCGGGCTCATACGTAGACAAAACCATTTTAGTATGTGTATGGGCTGCTCTGTGATTTTGGACTTGGCCGTAAGGTCCAAAATCACAGAGCAGCACACGTGTGTTGTCTGTCTAAATATAGATGGACGGCCTTTGAAAATCTCTGCTTGAACAAATGGTGAAATGTATGCGTGCATGTACTCGTTTGTGATGATTTCTCAATTTGGCTTGAATTTACATTTGTAAGGTCCCTGAGGTACAGTTGCTTGAGTGAGCTTAGTCCTGCGCCAGCCACTAAGCAAGGTATTCCGCGACATCGGAGCACCTTGCTTAGTGGCTGACGCAGGACTAAGCTCACTCACGCATCTGAACGCTGGGCTGAAGTCTGGGTTGACCTTCAACCTTTAAGGTATGCTGACATTATACAGAGGAACTCCGCCTTGTACTCCTGAAAATCCAGGGTGGTATTTATTGAGGTCAAACACGAACTTTTGAAAGTGAAAAAAAAAAAAATCTTAGAAACATTGGATGTTGTGACATTTCAAGTATTCCTACACTCACGTTTAGCTAACCGTTCGCGATTGTGCAGTAACGAATCAGAGGGAGACAACCTACACGGCGCTAATTACAAGCTATCCTGGTTGATCCGTCCCACACATCTATACGTGAACGAAATTTGAACCCTTCACAAGACGCAGATTTTGTCTCTAAAATCCACTGTTAACCCCAATCCATGTCACTGTACGTACATTTTTGTTTCTGAAATCTTTGTTCGTTCAACGACCACGGGCCCAAAACTGCCCAAGAAACATGGATGCAAATTGGTCTCAGCAAGAGGCACAGATCCTCATGAGCCCCCGCAGTCGCGGGGGCTCACGAGGATCTATGTCTCTTGCTTTTGGATTGTGTTCACTTTTTCTCAGCAGTTAAGGGGTTAATTCAAAAATGAAAGAGATCCAGCCGTGCAAGGGACATGCCGCAACAAAGAAGTGTCGAGAAAACCCCATCGAAGAAAGGAACACGAGAAAAGACAATTACAGCTCAATGTATAACATTTTCAAAATACAAAGAATTACACAATGCCTTCACTTATATTTTCTTTGCTGAGATGCCAGCAGGAGTAACTGTGTTGTAACTGTCTTTTCTGAGCGCCTGTCTTTTCCTACGTCGGGGTTTTCTTTGCATGCATGTTACACTCTTTGCAGTCACCTAGGGTGGTGTCAGCAAGAGGCATAGCTCCTCATGAGCCCCCGCAACTGCGGGGGCTCATGAGGATCTATGTCTCTTGCAGCGGTATTGTGTTCTCGGCGGTGATGGGATTAATCAAACAATTGTGTGCGTAGCTTGTAATTTTATACTGCGAGCGTGCGTACCACCCAGCTAACCAAACAACTGTGTCTGCCCTAGTTTGGCCAAGGCCAATAAGTCCATTTTTGTAAAAAGCGAGATTTTAATTGTAAAGCAATGAAAATCTCGCTATTCACAAGAATACAGAAGCCACTTTGTCCGTTTTCAAGAAAAGCGCGATTTTCTTTGAAATACAATGACAGTCTCGCTTTTCGCAAAAAAATGGACTTGATGGTTTTACCAAATTAGGGCAGCTTCACAGTTACAGATATACACCCAAACACATTCAACAATATGTGCATACAGTTTATTATGCAAGTGTTGCGGAGTAGGGTGGGGTGATATGAGATGGTGTGGTGGTGAAAGGATTCGTTTATAAGGCGCATGGGGTGGGGCGGGAGGGGGGGGGGGGGGGGGCAAGGGAATATGGACGGGTTCTTGTACATGAAATACAGGAACCTTCTGCACAAGAGAATCACAGTTCTAGCAAAACGTCGACAGTCGGCGAAATGCGCTTTGCGACGGAGGAACAGGGTTTGAAACAGCTCAAATTTGTGATTATCGCCGGGACTGAAAAAGCTTAAAACTTTTTTCTTTAACCCATTTTGTCTCAAGGCCACATTTTCAAAATTTTGGAGGTGTCACTTAACGATTAATACCAGTTGCAGGAGATGGATGGACCATGATAATTCAAGGGTAATGTCAGATTAGCTTGGCGCCTGAAGGCGCCAAGTTTATTTGGCACTACCTTGAATTATCATGATCCATCCAACTCCTCTGTACGGCGTTGGGGCTAAATGGGTTAAAACCCACATTACACATTTTTTTTTAAACATGTGCTCATGCATTCGTTTCTCTACTAAGGGTCGTGTATGTCAATTTCAAGATTTAAAGGCCCACTACCGCCGTAACTGTTCAAAGATACACTTCTGTAACAGATGGTTACGAAACGGTACACACAGGTCTAGTTCATTTAGACACAGGACAATCCAGTTCAGCACACGTCGTCTGTATATCAAGTAATCTTACAATGACTCCGCTCCGTTCTAGAAATACAACGACGAGAAACAGCTCAAAAATAAATTGACACGCTTACGGCAGCGCAGAATAAATAAGTGCGAATACGCGTGTGCTTTTGCTGCGTGCCCAAACTGCTGTTAATGTTCATTAGGTGTGTCGACAAGGCATAACAAACACAAATGGTGCTGAAACGTGTCTTCAGATTTATGCGTAATGGTACTTAAAAAACAAAAATGATGAAGTTTATTTTATACGATATATGTGGACGCGATTCTTCAGCAAATAAGACATCTCTGTTCAGACTGTATGTAAAATAATACTCATTTACATGTGTGTGCCCGTCTAAAATCACGACTAGCAAACACTTTAATTCAACGTTCAGCAATGAAAAACACTGATGCAAGATAGGAAAAAATACACCTCTCCAATGAAGGATATTTTATTCAAGTGCATTTGCGTGGCTCGACTCTATGAATCCACCAACCCATTTAACTCATTCAGCCCGACGGCCGTATTGGAGGCGTCATCTAATGACTATGCACCAGTTGCAGGAGATGGATCGACCATGATAATTCAAGGGCAGTGCTAGATTAGCTTGGCGCCGACAGGCGCCAAGCTAATCTGGCACTACCCTTGAATTATCGTGGTCGACCCATCTCTTGCTGTAGAGCGTCAGGGCTGAATGAGTTAATTCAACACTCATGTGACAGTTTTTCTTCCTCTCCTTAATAAAACGCGATTTCTGCACTTTTACGGGACGTTTGGGTGCACACTGGTTGTCTCCCCCGATTTGCTGCCGCTATCAGCGGTAGAGAATCGAAGGAACAACAAGTGCAGTCTGAATGAAATCTGACTTCCTTTTGTACGTGCAAGCAGATTAGCATGTTTAAACATTTGAAGATAGAACTAATACGTTGTATGATTGCACGCATTGAAAAAAGGATTTTTCTGAGATGGTCGTACCGTTAAAGTTCGAGGGTACTGTCTGTTTAGCGTGCATGACGCCTGAAATACATGGCGTTGCAAGGTTAACCCATTAAATCATGAGGCTGATTTTTTTTTTCAAATTTGTCTATTTTTCTATTAAGGCTACTTTAAAGATTACGAGACAGATCAAACGTTCTAGTTCAAGGGTGGTGCCAGAATAGCTTGGCGCTTGTGGGCGTCAAGCTATTCTGACACCACCCGTGATCTATCCCAGTCACATTTATTTCATGCAAGGTGTATCAGGATTGAAAGGGTTAAGTGAAAGATTAAAATGTGAGCAAGAGTGATAGCTTAAAGGGCAGTGCCTAATTAGCTTGGCGGCTGAGGCACTAAGCTAATCAAACACTACCTTTAAGCTACCATTGTAATGCTTTCAAGCCCTGTCGCAATGCCAAGTTAAAGCGGTCTATTCCAGGCAGTTGAGGGTTAACTCATTTCTGCCCGCGACACACCACAGCAAGATATGGCTCGACCATGATAGTTCAAGGGTGGTGGCAGAATAGCTATAGGCGCCAATCTACTCTGCCACCACCCTTGAACTATCATGGTCGAGCTGTCTCCAGAATTGCAATGCAGTCCTGAGAGGATAACGCCAAAATGTGGGTATTTCGTACCTTGGGCACACTGAGTGAAACAGTCCGCAATATCTCCTTTATACACGTTGTTTAGAAGTATGAACCCTGCGCCAATAGATTGACTTAACCCCTTCCCTGCCACTGTACGTGCATTTTTGTTTCTGAAATCTTTGTGAAACAGTTCGCAATATCTCCTTTATACAGGTTCTTTAGAAGTATGAACCCTGCGCCAATAGATTGACTTAACCCTTTCCCTGCCACTGTACGTGCATTTTTGCTTCTGAAATCTTTGTTCCTTTAACGACCAAAAGCCAAAACCGTTCAAGAAACATTGATACAAATTGGTCTTAGGAAGAGGCATAGATCATCGTGAGACCCGCAGTCGCGGGGGCTTATGAGGATCTGTGCCTTTTGCACTTGGATCGTGTTCATTTTTTTTCTCGGCAGTGAGGGGGTTGACCTGTGACGTTGTATGTCGTAAAATTAAGGACATTTCTGTTTTTCTTATCTTTTGTACGCAGGAGAGTTCCATTGCCACTGACGCGTACCAAGGGCACTCGACAACCTTCGTTACGCGTGTATACTCACGTGGACTGTGAAAAGACGGGCTTGTAAAAGTCGTAGTCGAGGCAAGACAACATTGAGAACTCGCCGTATCGTAGAATTTTAGCAGTCATCGCCCTCCCCGGAGAAGACCGCTCGAACTGCCGAGAAAAAGTGAACATGATCCAAATGCAAGAGACATAGATCCTCATGAGTCCCCGCGACTGCGGGGGCTCATGAGGATCTATGCCTCTTGTTGAGAACAATTTGCATCCATGTTTCTTGGGCGGCGTTGGCTTTTGGACGTTGAATAAAGCACGATTTCAGAAACAAACTTGTGCGTACAGTAATACGTACAATGGCACGAAAGTGGATGGGTGAAGAACTTGAGGTACTTAAGACTAAAATCAAACATTGAAATATCGTTCTGTCGAATCTCTGTAAAAACACGTTTGTTTCTTTGACTAGGGGGCGGAGTGTGTTTGGAATGGACGTAATGCTCAGTGTTGACAATTTAATTTTTCTTTCTGACGCAAAGAGTTGGAGTATTTCGTAAGTGCACGTGGTACGCGGCTCGTTTGTGCATTTATTTATACAATATTCGGGCGTTCATACAAGAAAGGGTCGTGTTTGCTGAGAGCGTCAGAGATTTTGAAACGAAAATAACTGCTAAGGTAAAGTTTTTATATAGATGTGTGCGTGCGTGTGTATGTTCAGCAAAACCTTAACCCTACTAACCCCGGATCCCTATAGCAGGATATGGCTTGACCATGATAATTTAAGGGTAGTGCCAGATTAGCTTGGCGCCTTAAGGCGCCAAGCTAATCTGGCACTACCCTTGAATTATCGTGGTCAAGCCATCTCCTGCAACTGGTACATAGTCGTCAGGCAACACCTCCAAAATTTGAGTAATGGGACCTTGGGGTTAAAAGGGTTAAACGGTTAAGGCTTAACCTGTGTTGTCCACCACGAAAGTGACTTCAAAGACGGGGCACGGAAATGAGTCTGAAGAAATTTTGACCCCAGCTGGGTTCGAACACGTTACCTTTCAGGCGAGATGGGAACACTCAACCACTAAGCTTTCAAGCTCCGCGCATGAGTGCGTGCATGCGCGCGCGCGCGGGCGAGTATGTGTGTGTGTGTGTGTGTGTGTGTGTGTGAGAGAGAGAGAGAGAGAGAGAGAGAGAGAGAGAGAGAGAGAGAGAGAGAGAGAGAGAGAGAGAGAGAGAGAGAGAGAGAGAGAGAGAGAGAGAGAGAGAGAGAGAATCAATGAATCAATGAATCAATGAATCAATGAATCTTTATTTTACAACGGTAAAGATATTAACAATGCCAGAGGCAATGCCATTTTTCAAATCTGCCGTTGCTACATCTACAACACAACAATTACATTACATTAATACATGTATAGGACGAACGCCTACGGTGTGTTGGGGGAGTTGGAGCAATGGTAAGGGGAAGAAAAAAAAAAAAGAAAAAAAAAGAGCAACAACACAGCAACACTATACATACACAGCAGTAGAATGGGTACATTACTAACAATGATATCTACGTATAGAAAGCAAAGCTTGAAGATAGTTATGGCTGCGAAGATAAATGTTCAAAAAGACTTTTCTTGAAACATGATGCCGTTGGAGTGGTCTTCGTGTGGGATGGAAGGGAATTCCACAAAGTCGCCCCCGAGAATGCTAGACTGGTTTTAAATAAGTCTATTCTGGTTTTGGGTACTGCATATAGGCTTTTTGTATCGCCATAGAGGGACTGTGACTGGACTAGCAGCTGGGTTAGATATTCCGGAGTGTTGTCATTCCGAATCTTAAAAAGGAGAACACCTTTGTTGAATGCAAACTGCTTTTTGAGAGAAAGAAGTCCCGCTTTGTAAATCTTATCATCCGTTGTCAAAGTAGGATCAGGTAAAATTAATTTCGCTGCTCTTCTGTGTAAGGAGTTCAGTCTTTTTAAATGTTTTTCAGTCTTTTAAAAATTTTTTTAGAGAGAGAGAGAGAGCATAACTGAGCGCGTGTGTCTGGAGTGTTGTTTATTCTCATGATAAATACGCACCGAGTTCGTTCTCGTTCGTTGTTGGGAGTCGTTTGTATCAAACGCAACCTCGCTATTGTTGCTGTTGTTGCTTGTTGTGTTGTTTGAATGTTTGTTTGCTCGTTTCTTAGTTAGTTAGCTATTTAACTAGTTAGTATGTTACTGTGCAGTTAGCACGTTTGCTAGTTTGTTATTAAGTCATTTAGTTAGTGTGTTAGTTTTGTTTGCTTGTTTGTTTGTTCGCTACTAGTTAGTTTGTTATCTAACTAATTAGTTCTTTAGTAAGTTAGTTAGCTAACCAGTTAACTAGCCAATTAGCCAGCTAACTAGTTTTCGTGTTTATTTGTTTGTTTGTTTGTTTAACAATATATTGTTCCTCCTGACACGTCCATCCCGTCATGAAGCAAACACAACTCTCCACACGCCATACCCCAAAACCACACACAAACAAACTCTCTCCCCCACTCCCCTATGTTCAAAACCCCTCGCCACCCGCCCACCCCGACCCTGCGTCAGACGGGCGTTCAAGGGTTTACTCCAGCCGCTGGGCAGCAGGCCAGGATTAGGGGATTAACCGATTATGAGATTAACCGCTCGCTTGGCAGCCTGGCGTCAGCTGCAACGTCTGCACCGTCACTGGATTAACCTTTTCACAGTCACAGCACAGCGAACACCATCACCCAACACGCAAGAGGCAAAGAACAACAAGAGGCAATTGCGGGGTCTCATGAGGTTCGTTGCCTCTTGTTGTCATCACTGAAATATGTATATCTTCACTCCTGAGTGAAAAACAGGTTTGGGGATTTTCGAAAGTTTCACTGAGAGGTTTCAAATGCACTACCGTTGGAGATGGGCCTAACGGTCGATCCGTCAGTCGCAACCGGCTTTGGGAGCGAAACTGTGACTTTTACTGCGGCTATGCATATTTTTGGAAACTTTGTTTGGAAGTTTTTGTTTGTCATCCGTTTAGGCGTTAAACCCCGGAGCAAAGCCGCCGCGTGCGGTTAGCGTGTGTGTGTCCATACTTAGTAGGCGCAAGGAGATAAACACGTGGAAGATGGTCTGTGATTTTGGTCTTTGCGCCGGCTGTAGGCTGTAACGTCCGAAATCACAGACCTTGCAAACAAAAGTTAGTATAGTTTGTCATGGAAGAAGAGAGGGAGTGGGGTGGTGGTGGTGGTGGTGGGGGGGAGGATGATTTTTCTTTTTTACGTTTGGATTATTTCGCTTGTGTATATAGGTAGAAAAGTCTTTGAAGGCTGGTAATACCGGCAAACACACGCGGATGCAAACGTGAGAGTTGGAACGCGCACGCGCATACTTACACGGACGCATGCACAAACACAAACAGACCACGCACACACACACACACACACACACACACACACACACACACACACACACACACACACACACACACACAGAGACGTATTTTGTCTTTGTACTCAGCACATATACAACTGTGTGCTAGTAGTCTGTAATCCTGGACCTAATGACCTCAGGCCTCAGCTCCAGGGGTCAGCTGCGTGTGTGAGCTTTCCAGCCACTAAGCAAGGTGCTATGCTATATCCGAGCACCTCACGCAGTAGCTTGAGCAGGACTAAGCACACTCACGCGACCGGCCCCAGAATCACAGAGTAGCATTACATTTGGGCTTGAGGTTGAAAGAAAACAACTTTACACTTCTGAGAGACGAGAACCCCGATAACACTTTGAGGGAGTAGTGGTGTGGAGAGGAGAGCCTGGTGTACGGGGTCGTGGGTACGGACGACTGTCGAGAGTGACGCAGGACGCAAAGGCCGGGCCCAATGATAGTAGCTTTGACTAATGTAAATCCGCTGCGCCACCGCATGCACGTCACCGCCTACTAAGCTCAAGACAAAATCATCTGTAGTAGCGCAGCGGATTTGCATTAGTCAAAGCTACTAACGTAGGGCCCCTATGCGTCCGGAGTCACTCTCGACAGTCGTCCGTACCCCAGACCCCGTACCACCTGCTCTCCTCTCCACACCACTACTCCCTCAAAAGTGTTATCGGGGTTCTCGTCTCTGAAGTGTAAAGTTGTTTTCTTTCAACCTCAAACCCAACTGTAATGCTACTCTGTGATTCTGGGGCCGGTTGCTGCCGTTAAAGGAAAACTTACAATAATTAACATTCTAACCCACGACCGAAATCCTCAAATTTTGAAGTTCCCCTCTGAAGGACTGTATTACAATTCTAGAGACACGTCGAGCATAATAGTTCAAGGGTGGTGCCAGAATAGCTTGGCGCCAATGGGCGATAAACTATTCTGGCACCACCCTTGAACTATCATGCTCGATCATTCCTTGCTGTGGTGCGTCGGGGCTAAATGAGTTAATCTTGAAAGCATTCATTTATTCATTCATTTATTCATTCATTCATTCATTCATTCTTTCTTTCGTTCGTCCATCCGTCCGTCCGTCCGTCCATCCATCGATCCATCCATCCATCAGTCAGTCAGTCAACTGAGACAACATTTGATCATATTGGAGGGTGTCTAATGACGTTTATCATATTCTGTGTTTCCTGTGGACTATTACGTCAATATTAATGAGCCTTTTTCAATAAAGTCTCTCTCTCTCTCTCTAATTGTTTCTTTAAAAAAATTATTGTTGCATAAAATAATGTGTGTAAATATAATGTCTTTATTATTTTTAAAATTTTTGTTTAACCTATTTTATATTTAAGATGTTAGCAACGGCATGTTTGTAAAATGACGATTTATTTCTGTCAAAACTTTTTACCGTTGATAAATAAATTTTCATCATCATCATCATCATCATCATCTCTCTCTCTCTCTCTCTCTCTCTCTCTCTCTCTCTCTCTCTCTCTCTCTCTATTTGTTTCTTTTAAAAAAATATTGTTGCATAAAATAATGTGTGTAAATATAATGTCTTTATTATTTTTTAAATTTTTGTTTAACCTATTTTATATTTAAGATGTTAGCAACGGCAAGTTTGTAAAATGACGATTTGTTTCTGTCAAAACTTTTTACCGTTGATAAATAAAGTTTCATCACCATTATCATCATCATCATCATCTCTCTCTCTCTCTCTCTCTCTCTCTCTCTCTCTCTCTCTTTCTCTCTCTCTCTCTCTCTCTCTCTTTTTTCCCTACGTAATTTGTGCTGAGGAGTGTTATTTCCTTTTTTTGTATTTGTTTATTCTTACCTTAGTATCATTTTCTGTCCTGTACTGCGTGTGTCTGTACTTATTTAGTTATGATCTTTGTTTGCGTCAAATATTTTTTTGCTTGTCTTCAGTATATTTCATGTTTTAGTATGTTAGCAACGGCAAGTTTGAAAAATGACGTATTTGTATCTGTCAAAACTTCTACCGTTATGTAATAAAGTTTCATTCATTCTCTCTCTCTCTCTTCCCCTCCACCCCCCCCCCCCCCCCTATGTATTCTCCCCAAACATGTATTCTTCCCTTCAATATAAACCACAGTACAGATTGAGTGCCAAGTGCGTCCATCCGTGACGATGCCACATCCTTCTTTGGCACTTGACCTCGCAACGGTAAGCAGAAAGCAGCTGGCAGACCGTAAGTGCCAACTTTAGGCGCCTGAAGCCATTCATTTATAATCCATAATAACCCGTTCAGTGCGGAGAAAATTGAAACTTCACCCAACTGCAAGAGGTATAGAGCATCATGGGCCCCCGCAGATGCGGGGACTCATGAGGATCTATGCCTCTTGCTGATACCACTTGAATCCATATTTTCATGGTATGTCTAGGAAGTTTTTAATCTTCAATTAACGAAGACTGCAGAAACCCAGTCTGCGTCAGGTGGCTTTTAACGCGTTAACCACTTCGCTGCCAAAGCAAAACGTGACCACGATACGAAATGAAAGAGACAGTTGCGGGGGATCGTGAGGATCTGCTGATGTCTCTTGAGCACCAAATTTCACACTGAAGACCTCTGACGTCCAAGGAACGTAGATACGAAGTCTACGTTTCACGTTCTTAGGGCAGCTGTGCTCTTTGGTGTCAACCATTTCGTATCCACGTTCCTTGGACGCCTGGTCTCTTTGGCTGACACCAGTTAGTGTCCATGTTCCTTTGGCGACTGTGCTCTTTGGTTTCAACCACTTTGTATCCACGTTCCTTGGGCGACAGGGCTCTTTGGCTGACGCCACTTCGTGTCTACGTTTTTTGGGCGGTTGTGCTCTTTGATGTCAACCACTTCGTATCCACATTCCTTGGACGCCTGGGCTCTTTGGCTAACACCACTTAGTGTCTACGTTCCTTTGGCGGCTGTGCTCTTTGGTTTCAACCACTTCGTACCCACGTTTCTTGGGCGACTGGGCTCTTCGGCTGACACCACTTCGTGTCTACGTCCTTTGGGCGGCTGTGCTCTTGGGTCTCAACCACTTCGTATCCACGTTCCTTGGACGCCTGGGCTCTTTGGCTGACACCACTTAGTGTTCAGGAGTCAGTTTCTTGAGCGGCGCACCTTGCTTAGTGGCTGGAGCAGGACTAAATGAGCTCGCTCATGCAACTGACCCCATGTTCCTTCGGCGGCTGTGCTCTTTGGTTTCAACCACTTCGTATCCACGTTCGTCGGACCACTGGCCGTTTTGGCTGACACCACTTAGTGCCCATGTTCCTTTGGCAGTTGGGCTCTTTGGTTTCAACCACTTCGTAATCACGTTCCTCGGACGACTGGGCTCTTTGATGTGAACTTAGCAACCATTTCACAAACACAGTCTGCGCTCACTAGCAGTGAAGGGGTGAAGGAGAGGAGAGGGCTGAGCTGGGACTCGATGTTGATGCTGATGCCCGGAAAATCAGACGAGTGTGTGTGTGTGTGTGTGTGTGTGTGTGTGTGTGTGTGTGTGTGTGTGTGTGAGAGAGAGAGAGAGAGAGAGAGAGAGAGAGAGAGAGAGAGAGAGAGAGAGAGAGAGAGAGAGAGAGAGAGAGAGACGGAGAGAGAGAGAGAGAGAGAGAGAGAGAGAGAGAGAGAGAGAGAGAGAGAGAGAGTAGGTATGTGTGTGAGGTTTGAGAGGGGGGGGGGGGGTAAGGCTTCTGAGTGGATTTTATTTTAGTTTTGGCAACAAACATTTTACGTTTCACGAAGTAACTGTGACTTATTCAGGGATCACGAAGATCTGATTTTGGCTTTCACGTTTCATCTTGATTTCTTTCTTCACGGATCACGAGTTTGAAAACAATGCAATAACGAATCACGATAACTGAAAAACGCCAATCAGGTATCACGATTTTAAGGCATACTCGCCCCCCCCCCTCCCCGCGCCCCCTCCGCACCACATTACTGCAGGCAGCGCTCTGTGATAAAAACACTAAGAGTAAAAATCGGAGCTAATCGTTGAAAAGAGCATTTACTGTATGTGTAAGTGTCCACCAAGAAAAAAATAATATAGTCACGGAACGAACGCATCTTTTTTTTTAAATGGTTTATGTAGTTGATTACAGTCGCCAAAACATTACAGAATACAGAAACTTTCTCCAGGTCAAAATAAGCCAGAGGCTTATAAGACACATCTTTGCCGCTATTGAAACGTAAGATTACCCATGTGTAGGCATGGCTCTCCAATGTTGCTAACAAACTGCTCCAACCTGCGAACGTTAGTTGAAATTTGTTGTCACAAAAGACAAAGAGTTAGTCAAGACACGTAATTGACAATGTCTGGGTGGATAGGTCAATAAACGGTACATCATATTACAACTTTTATAGCTAGGTATTTTCCAAATCGATATTTTATTTTCAGCAATTTTCCACTTCCAAGGTTTTCAATAGGGGAAAAAACAAGTTAGTTAGTTATTGGGGTTTAACGCCGACCAGGCGTCTAAGGCCATCTCACAGCGGAAAAAAAACACAAGAAAAACAAAACAAAACAACAACAACAAAACAACAAACTGCAGTTGTTGTTAATTATCATTCCCCATTTTAATAACTGAGTTGAATCTGTTCTCCCCTATGTTATTTTTCCATTGTAGTACTTCTGAACTCAGCATTGGTGCATATATAAGTCTGTCACTTCGTCCACGAACTGTATGGGGCCACAGTTTACGTCACATGGCGTGACTGAGGTTGTACCTGTAACATAGGGTGACTCATTCTTATTTACACTGAACACGTTCCCCCCCCCTCCCCCCGCCCCCTTATCCTGAGTTAAACGGACGTAAAATCTCCAAATGAGCGTCAGCAAGAGGCGTAGATCCTCTTGAACCCCCGCGTAAGCGGGGGCTCATGAGGATCTGCACCTCTTGCAGATGGGTAGTTTAGATTTAGGGCGGGTGTGTGTGTGTGTGTGTGTGTGTGTGTGTGTGTGTGTGTGTGTGTGTGTGTGTGTGGTTGCACAGTAAACATACCCGCTTGCGTTACTACGCCCGGATAATTCTCTCTTCGAACGAGCAGCTAATTCCAAGCTCTGGCCTACCCAAGGTCACTATTACTACTTAGCGTTACTACTGTGGCTGTTTACTCGTGCAGGTGCCTTAATCACAGGCAACGGATTTGATTTTTAAGGGTGAGGAGGGGGTTTGGAGAGTGGTGGTGGTGGTGGGGGTGTTGTGGAGTTGAGGTAAAGAAGGGGGGGGGGGGAGGATGAGGGGGGCGGGGTGGGGGGTAGGAGGTGGGGAAGCAGGATGGGTCGATAGTGGCATGAGATCGATCGACGCATATGTCCGCGCGCAAGTGTCGCCGTACCTGTGCAAAATATTAACCCTCTTTACCGCCGAGAGGGGGTGGGGGGGGGGGGGGGGGAATGGGGGCGGGAGTTGAACGCTACCCATCTGCAAGCATAGGGGTCTGACGAGCGGTGCTTTGACTAAATGAAAATCCGCTGCGCCACCGCGTGCGCGCCACCCGGCGTAACAATTATGACTTGAGCTTGTGACGCGATGGCGCGCACGCGGTGGCGAAGCGGATTTGCATTTAGTCAAAGCACCACTCGTCAGACATAGGGGCCCGAAGATAGTAGCTTTGACTAATGCAAATCCGCTGCGCCACCGCCTATTAAGCTCAAGTCAGAATACAAGGGAGGAAACGACAGGCACACAAATCGACGAAGCACTGTGATTCCAGAGCAGTTTTCAACCCTCAAGGCAGCCATCCGCCTAAGCCTCGAGCTGAGCAGACTCGGTAGATATAATGTCACAAATCTATACCAACCTTGTCCTCCGATCAAAACTGATAGTTTAGTATCAAGGCATTTTGCACAGTCAAGCATCATTCATAGCAGACACGTCGAGTTGTAGGTTTTAGATGTGGCCGGAAATACGCCCCATGCTCATTTTTCATTGGTTTATGAACATTAGCATATCCAATGAAATTAAAAACAGAGTGCGTCTTACTGTCCCCTGACATAACTTGTGACCTGCACGCAGCAGTCGCTTTAGGTACGTATTTCCCCCAGCCCGAAAATGTCTACTTTAATGGAGTCTGGTTTAAACACTGCTCAGTTGTCAATAATAACACGGCAGAAAACAATGGATGCACTGCAGTGCATAGAGGCCTCTTTCACGGCACTTTACTAAAGGGTTTAACGTTCAACGGGCCCCTATGTCGTCAGCCCCTAAGTCTGTTTATGAGGAATTTATGTCTTTTTGTTAGTCCTGTGTTCTTTAACCCATTTAGCCCTGACTCACTACAGCAGGAGATGGGTCGACTATGATAATTCAAGGGTAGTGCCAGATTAGCTCGGCGCCTGGCGGCGCCAAGCTAATCTGGCACTACCCTTGAATTATCATGGTCGATCCATCTCCTGCAACAGGTGTATAGTCGTTAGATGACGCCTCCAAAATTTGGGAAATACGTGCGTCGGGCCTATATCTGATCCCCGTTACATATGTTTCTTCGCGGAAATGTCGAACAGACTTTAGTGGTCTTGGACGCGATATTCGAGATCGCTGACAGCGAAGGGGTTGCAGTCAGATCGTACTTTTCGCGTCCTCGTTAACACTTTGGCTGTCGGTAGCTGGGTTTGTCGGAATCACCTCGACAAAAACCGCTATCGACAGCCAAAGTGTTAAAAAAATAAAGGTTGAAGACGTCCTCGAACCGACGTCAGCCTTAGTCGCCACGAGCATGTGATGTGTCTTAACCCATTCAACCCCAAGGTCGCATTTCCCAAATTATAGAGGTGCCACATAAAAACTATATGTATCAGTTGCAGGAGGTTGTTCGGTCATGATAATTTTTTTTCCATCAGGCGACAAGACAATCTAGCACCACCCTTAAATTATCATGGTCGAGTCATCTCCGGCTGTAGTGCGCCGGGGCTAAACGGGTTAAACGTTCTGAGCTTTAAACTCCAGGCAGGCTCAAGGTCATAAGGTTCAAATCACAGACCAACACTCAGACAACACGGCAACACATGGTAAGTAATTGGTAATATTCGCCATCACCGTGCTGTTGAGAAGATGAAAACATTACAGGGCAAATGAATGTAGCAAAGCGCAAACGAACAAACAAACAAACAAACAAACAAACAAACAAAACAAACAAACAAACAAACAAACAAACAAACAATTTAGTTGTGAGGGTTTAACTTATTGTGCCCGAGGTACGAAATAAACACATTTTGGAGTTATCCTCTGAGGACTGCATTACAATTCAGGAGACAGATTGACCATGATAGTTTAAGGGTGGTGGCAGAATAGCTTGGCGCCTATAATACCAAGCTATTCTGCCACCACCCTTGAACTACCATTAACTTATCTTACGCCTGTCACCCCTCCCAGGGTGAAGGCCGTCGACGAGAGACCTCCAGGGACTCCTGTCCTGTGCTTCTCCTTCGATTTTACTCAAGGTGGTTCCCATTCTCTTGATGTCTGCTTGGAGGTCTCGACGCCAGGTGTTTCTCGGCATGCCTCTTTTCTTCTTTCCTTGGGGCTTCCATGACAATGCCTGCCTAGTGATACTGGAAACCGGCTTTCTCAGACTGTGACCAATCCATCCCCATCTTCTTCGCCCAATTTCATTGTCTGCCGTTACGTGCTCTGTTCTCTCACAGAGTCTGACGTTGCTGATCTTCTCGGGCCAGTGGATTTTCAAGATTCTTCTAAGGCAACTGTTTATGAAGATCTGTACTCAGTTGATTGTGGCTTTTGTCAACCTCCAAGTCTCCGCTCCATATAGGAGAACTGCTTTTACGTTTGAGTTGAAAATCCGGACTTTGGTGTGTTGTGACAGCTCTCTGGAACTCCACACTTTTTTCAACTGGAGAAAGGCTGCTCTGGCTTTACCGATTCGTGCTCTGACATCTGCATCAGTGCCGCCTTTTTTGTCGATGATGCTCCCGAGATAGGTGAAGGACTCCACCTCCTCCAACGGGGTGCCAGCAAGCAAGACTGGTTCTTCCCTGGTTGCGTTCAGCCTCATTGTCTTTGTTTTCTGTTTGTGGATGGTGAGGCCTACTTGAGACGAGATGTCAGCACGCCTCGTGGTCTTGTCCTGCATTTGTTGATGAGTGTGGGACAGTACAGCCAAGTCATCTGCAAAATCGAGGTCGTCAAGCTGTGTCCACAGTGTCCACTGTATTCCGCTTCTTCTCTGCTCAGTGGTCCTCTTCATGATCCAGTCTATGTCAAGTAGGAAAA
The DNA here is from genome assembly GCA_036245525.1 of Semisulcospira habei. Lineage (NCBI taxonomy): Eukaryota > Metazoa > Mollusca > Gastropoda > Semisulcospiridae > Semisulcospira > Semisulcospira habei. Next base: position 65,986,702 of record BTPG01000001.1, read on the forward strand.
GGAACGGAGACAGCATACACCCCGGCCTGACGACGGTTCTGACCTGGAGCTCCTTGGTGAACTGCCCTTCGTGGATCACGCGACATGTCATGCCATCGTAGCTGCTCTATCAGGCAGACGAGCTTTGTGGGTACACCGTAGTGTCGTAGGAGTTTCCACAAAGTCTCTCGGTCCACGCTGTCAAATGCTTTCTCGTAATCCACAAAGTTGACGTACAGCGGGGAGCTCCACTCCAGAGACTGTTCCACGATGATGCGGAGAGTGGCGATCTGGTCTGTACATGATCGGTTTTTCCTGAATCCTGCTTTCTGGTCTCTCAGCTGGCGGTCGACGGAGCTCTTCATTCTCTCCAGGATGATCCTGTTGAAGACCTTTCCTGGTACTGACAGCAAGGTGATTCCTCTGTAGTTGGAACACTTGCTGAGGTCGCCTTTCTTGGGAAGCTTGATTAGGTACCCCTCCTTCCAGTCAGCCGGCATCACCTCCTCTTGCCAGATCTTTCCAAACAGTGGGTACAGCAGCTCTACTGTTGTCTCTAGGTCTGCATTCAGAGCCTCCGCTGGGATGCCATCTGGCCCTGCTGCTTTGCCGTTCTTCAAAAATGCCACTGCTCTTCTGATCTCTTCCCGGCTGGGTCTGTCACAGCTGATGGGTAGGTCAGTTTCTGCTGGCTGGATGTCTGGGGGGTATGGTGGGGTGGGTCTGTTCAGTAACTCTTCAAAATACTCGGCCCATCTGTCGAGTTGGTCTGCTCTGTCTGCAATAGGCTTGCCTTCTTTGTCTTTTAATGGTCTTTCTGTATGACCATACTTGCCTGACAATCTTCCGGTACTGTCGTAGAGCTGTTTCATGTTGCCGCTGCCTGCTGCCTTTTCTGCCTCTGCTGCCAGGATGTCTGTGTAGGCCCTCTTGTCTGCCCTGATACTCCTCTTCACCTCGCGGTTGACTTCCGATTATTTCTCCTGTGCCCTTGCTTTGACCGCTCTCGTGCGACTGTTGTTGACAACTGCTTTCTTATGCTTCCTCACTTCTATCTTCTTCAAGGTCTGTGCTGACAGCCAGTCCTTGTGATGGTGTTTCCTGAACCCTACAGTGTCTTTGCAGGTTGAGTTCAGCGCATCTCCTACTGCCTTCCACTGCTGCTTTGTGGTGACCACCTCCTCTTCATTTACTAGCTCCTGTAGCGCTTGAAACCGGTTGGACAGCACCAGTTTGAACTCTTCTCTCACTCCAGTCTCTCTCAGGAGGCCTACATTATAGCGCTGTCTTCTTGTTGTCTCTATGCGGCTTTTCTTTAAGTTGAGCTTTATTCTTAAGGTAAGCAGATGGTGGTCTGAGGCGACATCTGCTCCCCTCCTCATTCGAACATCTTGAAGTGATATTCTAAATTTCTTGCTAATGCAGATATGGTCTATTTGGTTCTCTGAAGTATGGTTAGGTGAGACCCAAGTTGCTTTGTGTATTCTTCTGTGTGGGAAGATGCTGCCTCCAATGACAAGTCTGTTTAGAGCACAAAAGTCTACAAACCTCTCCCCGTTCTCACTCATCTCCCTTAGTCCCTGTCTCCCAATCACCTCTTCGTATCCGGTGTTGTCCTCCCCTATTTTGGCATTAAAATCGCCCATAACGATGGTGATGTCTCGCTCCGCACATTTGTCCACAGCACTCTTGAGTCGGTCGTAGAACTCTTGTTTCTCTTCCTCGTCACTGTCATTAGTGGGCGCATAACACTGGATGACGTTGAGCTTAATCTTTTTCCTGGTTCTAAAGGCTGCTGTGATATTCTTGGCCCAAGAGGTTCCCAGCCCATCAGCGGTCTCTAGATCTGTGCCACTGGTGACAGCATGAATGCTACTCCTTCTCTATGGGGGGCATTCTCCTCTTCATGACCTGAATACAGAATCATCTCCTAGCTCCCTACTTAACAGCCTTTTCTGCCCAGACTGCGTCCACCTGGCTTCACTGATACCTAGCAGGGCAAGGTTGTACTTTTTGCATTTCCGCTGCTGTCTGGTACATGGACTTGATATTCCATGTGCCCATGATTGTGTCCCTGGATAGAGAGAGGCGGCTCGGTCCTGTGGATTCCGAAGACTTCCGGCTTTCACTACACGACGTCATAAATATTCTGGTAGAAGAATCTTCCTCCTCCAGGAAAGGAATTGCCGTTCGCCTATTCGTCGTCCTTTATGTAGCTATTTCCTTATTTGCAGGGTGGGGAAGCTAACCCCACGCCCAACCCCCTTACTAGGAAGACCAGGGGTTTCTGTCGGGGTCTCCTTCCCTTTTCCCATGTTGGTTCACGGCACCTTATTTCATTCGGTGCACCCCTCTTGCGAGGGACCCTTGGCGTCCCAGCGCGAGGCTTGAACTACCATGGGCGAGCCATATTTTGCTGTGGTGTGTCGCGGTCAGAATGATTTAACGACGTACAGACGTCTAAGGCCATCGCACGGCGGCCAAACAAACAAACGAACGAACAAACAAACAAACAAAAACAAACAAAAACAACAAACAAACAAACAAAACAAAAAAACAAACGACAGAGAAGAAAAAAGAAAGAAAACAAACAAACAAACAAACAAACAAAAAAACATTCAATACATAATATGACAGATAATTAACCCTTTTTGTCTGTCGGTAGCGACTGTTGTCGTGAAGATTCATGCAGTACAGATTGAAAAAGTGAAAGTACTGATTGTAACCCCTAAGGCCTTTGGCTGTCGGTAGCCACTTTTGTCGCGATGACTCCTGTCGGAATCATCGCGACAGAAGTGGCTACCGACAGCCAAAAGGGTTAACTGGTTAACTGGAAACATAAAACTCCATTTTTTCACCCATGAAGGGCGCGCATCTGAACTTTTTAATTCTCATCAATAGTCGTAGCACGTTCTCTGACACAAGTAGTGCATTTACGAGCTGCGCTATTCTCTGGCTTATGAATGGCCCTTGAAGAGGTGCATTAACAAGCGATGTACAACGGGAGATAGGCTTCATTAGCATAATTATGACGTGCAGAGGCACGTGCTCGGCATGGCCAGAGCCAATCGATTTGCACCTGATTTGCCTGCGCGTGCACACACAAACCAGTCACAGACAAATGGGATAAATTCGCCTATACCTCGGTTTTTGTTTTCTTCGCTCACTTTATGCAACCCATTCGCTGCCGAGAAAAACGTAAGCTGAACCGACTGCAATGAACAATGAACAATGAACAATGAACCTTGATTTTACAACGGTAAAAGTATGTGGTTACAAGATCAATTTTTAAACTTGCCGTTGCTGCCATTAAGCTAAAAAGTGCTACTATCACAAACAAAACAACGGTTTTATACAAAAGTAAATAACAGCACCCAGGCACAAATACTCTCTACACCACACACACACACACACACACACACACACACACACACACACACACACACACACACACACACACACACACACACACACACACACACACATATGCAAGTGACATGGTGCCTCATGAGCGCGCGCAGTTGAGGAAGGCTCATGACGATCTGTTCCTCTTGCTGACTCCGCTTTTGTATCCATGTTCCTCGGACTGCCTTTTGACTTTGAATTAACCCCTTGACTGCCAGTGGACGCGGATTTCGCGTCCGAAACCACTGCACACTTACTGACATTCGCGCGAAGAACACACATGACATGGGACCAAACGTAGGCACAAAGAACACAGGACTAACAAGAGACATAAATCCTCCTGAGCCCTCGCGACTGCGGGGGCTCATGAGGATTTATGTCTCTTGCAGACGGGTAGCGTTCGCCCTGCCCCGACAGTTAAGGGTTTAACCAATATTTTAAAACACAAGCTGCGTCCACTGGTAATGAATGGATCATACGACGTGATCATTCTCCCGCAAACGAACAATTATAACAAAGCGTCATTTGACGAGTCAAGTGACGTAACAGACATTCTGTGATGCCTAACGTCATTCTGTGACGTCTAAAATAAAGTGGGCGATTTCATGATGCCTACAACAGAGGGTGTGTTCTGACTCCGCCGCAGGAAGGCATCCACTGAGAAAAGTAAGACTGATGGTACACAATGACTGCAGTGAGGTTTGACAGATACGCTTTCAATACTTGTGTAGTGCTGATCTGTGATTTTGGACCTAACTGCTTCCAGCCGTAAGGTCCAAAATCGCAAACCAGCACACAGTTTTGGTCAAAATATTTTTTCTCTCTTTATTTTAGAGCATATACGTTCACAGCAAAATTATACAGATCTGAAAGTCAACTAATTTGCTTAGCGCAAAATATCCGTGGCAGTTACTCGTCATGTTGTGTCCAGACCACACTGTAAGGATTGTCCTTTGTCAGCAATATCAAGTGAAGTGCTTTGATGTCAGCTCGGGAGAGGTGCTAATAATTATGACTTCCGTGGTAAAAGGATTACTCTTTTATCCATCGGCAGAAAATATGATGTTGTGAATTACATATGAGTTGATCTCTCTGTCTCTGACTCTCTCTGTCTTTGTTTCACTCTGGCTCTGTGTGCTTGTGCGTGTGTGTGGTGTGTGTGTGTGTGTGTGTGTGTGTGTGTGTGTGTGTGTGTGTGTGTTGTCCCTCTCTCTCTCTGATAGAAAGGCCTGTGTAGTCTACCTAATCATTCATTCTTGAGCAATAAAGTTTCATTTCATTTTTTGTTCTCTCTCCGCCCGTCTGTCTGACCGACTGCCTGTCTGTCTGTCTGTCTGTTTGTCTGTATGTATGTCTCTCTCTCTTTCTCTCCACTCTTTCCAGTTGGCAATTGGAATTTAAATTTGATTTGATCTCTCTCCCTCCCTCCCTCTCCCTCCGTCTTCCTTTTTTTTCTCTCTTCCAGGCAGTGTGTGTGTGTGTGTGTGTGTGTGTGTGTGTGTGTGTGTGTGTGTGTGTGTGTGTGTGTGTGTGTGTGTGTGCAAAGACATGATTGAAAACAGGTCTATGTACCTAATCATTTATCCTTGAGAAATAAAGTTTCATTTCTTTTCATTTCATCTCTCTCTCTCTCTCTCTCTCTCTCTCTCTCTCTCTCTCTCTCTCTCTCTCTCTCTCTCTCTCTCTCTCAGTCTCACTGTCAAGCAAGCAAGAAAATCCGCTCCTATAAGCCTGACTTAACTCATTCGAGACGTGCCGGCTCCGGATACGCGGCATAAGCCGCGTATCCGGAGGCGGCACGTCTCGAGTGAGTTAACCCCTTCGCTTCCAATCCCTCTTAAAAATGTGGAGAGGCTCCAACTGCAAGAGACAGAGATCTTCATCAGCCCTCCCCCCATAGCTGCGGGCGGCTCATGAAGATCCATGTCTCTTGAGGACGCCACTGTTTGTCCATGTTCTTTGGACGACTGTAGCTCTTCGGTGTAGAATGCGTCCTCTGACAGTGAATAGGGTTAACTCATTCGCGGCCAGCCGCATCCGGATGCGCGGCATAAGCCGCGCATCCGGATGCGGCAGGCCGCGAATGAGTGAAAATACGGATCGCTTGAAGTTAATCGCTTCAAGTTGTTAAATGAGGGGTGAGCTGATGAATTTTTCATGATGCAGACACTACAGCTGTTGATCGTGTCACGTTTAACAGCGAACATTTACATTTTAATGTCCAGCAGGTGAAAAACACGGATGCGACAGTGCTATAATGTGACAGTGCTATAATGTGCCTCTGTTCGGCCTTCAGCCAGGAACCGACTCCATGCACTATCTACACATCTCTATTAGTCTCTCTGTGTGAGTGTGTGTCACTGTGTGTGTGTGTGTGTGTGTGTGTGTGTGTGTGTGTGTGTGTGTGTGTGTGTGTGTGTGTGTGTGTGTGTGTGTGTGTGTGTGTGCGTGTGTGACCGTCGTCCCCGGCTTACGTCCGCAGTGTCTGCCAAAAGTCTGCGACAAAAATGTCCTAAATGTATGTACTGGTCTGTGATTTTTGACAACGGCTCGTTGCTGGTCTGTGATTTGGGACCTTACGCCTCTGGAGCCGTAAGGTTCAAAATCACAGACCAGCAAGGAGCCGTTATTGTCCAAATCACAGACCAGCAAGGAGCCGTTATTGTCCAAATCACAGCCCAGCGCACACACACACACTTCAAGTTTCAAAATCACAGACCAGCAAGGAGCCGTTAATGTCCAAAAGCACAGACTAGCGCACACACACACACATCAAGAAGTGCCGGTACATAAAAAATGTATGTGCACATGAGCGTGTGTGTTTTGACACATTTCAAGTGAGACTTCCTTTCTTCGGCCCCAAACGTTGTGACTTGTATGTCATTGTCAGGTGTGCACTCTGTGTTCGCCGTCTCCAATCCCCTCCACCCCCCCGCCCCCCCCCCCCCCCCCTATCCCGGGCACACCGCCATCCCCCACATGCTGTCTGTTTTCTTTAACTGAAAGCGTCAAAAAACCGCGCCGTGGAACGGCCGAATATGTTTATAATGATAATTAACAGACACTTTTATTTATGTATTTGTTTATTAATGTATTATTTAATCAGATATTTGTATTATTTATTTATTTATTTATTTATTTAAAAATTATTTATTCTTTGCTTTGCGCCCGCTGAGCTCAGAGCAAAAGGTGGATGATAGCCCTTTGGCTGTCGGCAGCGCTTTTTGCCTCGATGATTCCAACTGGAATCATGGCAACAAAAGACGTTACCGACAGCCAAAGGCTATATGTTGTTGTTGTTGTTGTTGTTTCCTTAACTCATTCTACCCCAGACACACCAAGCAAGATATGGATCGACCATGATAGTTCAAGGGTGATGCCAGAATAGCTTGGCGCCTACGGGCGCCAAGCTATTCTGGCATCCCCCTTGATCTATCGTGGCCGATCTGTGTCCTGCGCTGCAAAGCAGTCTTCAGAGGACAGCAGCAAAATTTCGGGATTTCGGTGTTGGGGTAGAATGAGTTAACTGAACATCGACAGGGTCACCCAGCTGGTCAGTGTGAGATGATCTGCATGCGGCTGTTTTCATTATCTTAGCATGTAGCTGCTCATACTGCGAGAAGATTTGAGGTTGGCTGTTCCCATACTGAATAAGTTATAGGGTTTAACATTTTGGCCGTGACTAAATTACACAAACACCTGACCACAGTCCACTGCCGCCATTCATAACACTGTCACATGCAATTTATATCAAGTGTGGTCGCCACTGCTCATTCTACCTTGACGCTGTATGTGCTACGTCATGATCACTGACCATGCTTAGACAGGGCACAGTTTTGATATATGCACGAGTCAAGCAATGCGGAACGTTCCTCAAATAAAGATTACTTTATAAGAAACTATGCCCGGAGGAAGGTTACAAAGTAAAGTAGGTTATAGCACTGTCAGGGGAGAGAAATATGCATTATCGACCAGTGATCATAGATCTACTGTGGCCAAAGCACACCAAAAAAAAAAAAGAGATAGGAAAGAGAGGGGGCGCTAAGATAGTGACTGAAAGCAATGCATATGGAAGCCCCCCCCGAAGGGGGGCGTATCACATATCCACTGTTCCAGCCACTCAGTGCATGGAAATTTAAATCTAGGTCCCCCAAGGGGGGTCCAGATATTTAGCCGGTGTGGCTAAATATCTGGACCCCCTTGGGGGCTAAACACCGGCTAAATATCTGGACCCCCCTTGGGGGACCTAGATTTAAATTTCCATGCACTGAGTGGCTGGAACAGTGGATATGTGATACGCCCCCCTTCGGGGGGGCTTCCATATGCATTGCTTTCAGTCACTTTCTTAGCGCCCCCTCTCTTTCCTATCTCTTTTTGTTTGTGTTTTGGCCACAGTAGATCTATGATCACTGGTCGATCATGCACATTTCTCTCCCCTGACAGTGCTATAACCTACTTTACTTTGTAACCTTCCTAAAATATTAGCACTGGCAGTCTCCCCTTTTCTTTTCATTTATTTATGCCCAGAGGAGCAAAAAAAAAAAAAAAAAAAAAAAAAAAAAAAAAAAAAAAAAAAAAAAAAAATAAATAAAGCGACGGTGTTTCCAATGATTTAAAAAAAAAAAATTAGCGCATTTTTGTTGTTGTTGCTCGTCAGTATAGGACAGTATAGAACAGGACAGAGCAGAACCGAACAGAACCAAACAGAACCGAATCGAACAAAACAAAACAGAACAGAACAGAAGAGAAGAGAACAGAACAGAACAAATCGAAACAAAACATATAACTATGCCTAGAGAAACAAAATATAACTATGCCTAGAGCTAAATATTTGTATACTCGGCAAATTGTGTAGTCTCAGACGCTCATTTAATGACATTTATGGGAACTGGTATTGATTAATTAATTAACTATTTGACTCCCAGAACTCAATAACTTCCATTCTATGGATTAAAAGTACGTTAGTCCTTACTAGCCTCAAGTTGAAGCTGGCATTGAAACGAGATAGCAAGAGCCCTCTCATCAGATTCGACCTCCAGAAGCTAAAAGACCCGGAAGTAGAAGAGCTCTTCCAAGCCCAGGTGGGAGGCAGATTTGCAGCCTTGGCTACTTTGGACTGTGACGTAGACACCCTTGCTGGAAATATAAAAGAGGTGTTACTTTCTACAGCAGAAGAAGTGCTGGGGAAGCAGAGGAAGCGCAAACAGCCCTGGGTCACCGATGACATCCTCGATCTCTGTGATGAGAGGAGAGCCTGGAAGAAAAAGAGAGGCCAAGACCTCACATCAGCAAACAAGTACAGACTTGTCAACAAGAAGATCAGGAAGAGGATGAAAGAAGCCAAAGAAGATTGGATTGAAGACCAGTGTTGTAGCGTGGAAGAGGGCATGGCAAACGGCAACAGCAAGAAGGCTTATGAAACGCTAAGGACCCTCACCAAGACTCAACAGCGAACAGCCACAGTCATCGAAGACAGCAGCGGCCAACTCCTTACGGAAAACACTGCTGTACTAAACAGATGGACTGAGTACTGCCGAGACTTGTATAACTACAAGGCTGAGCCAGACACCAGCATCCTCCAAAACAACCAGGCTGGGGCCAGGAAGGCTGAAGACCTGCCAGTGCTAGCTGAAGAGGTGGAAGCAGCCGTACGCGGCCTGAAGGGAGGAAAGTCTCCAGGTGTAGACAACGTACCTGCTGAACTGTTGAAACATGGAGGAGAAGTAACAACGAAAGTCCTCACTACACTCTGTCAAAAGATCTGGGAGCAAAAGAAATGGCCAGTAGAATGGACACAGTCTCTAGTGATCCCGCTCCCCAAGAAAGGAAACCTGAAACAGTGCCAGAACTACAGAACTATCAGTCTGATAAGTCACCCTAGCAAAGTAATGCTTAGAATCATTCTCAACCGCCTCAAAACTTTCGCCGAGGAACTGCTGGCAGAAGAACAGGCTGGCTTCAGAGTTGGAAGAAGCACTGTAGAGCAGATTTTCAACTGCCGCGTCCTGATCGAGAAACATCTGCAGCATCAGCGCGAACTCTACCACAACTTCATTGATTTCAGGAAAGCATTTGATCGCGTCTGGCACGACGGACTCTGGCAAGTCATGAGATCGTTCAACATAGAGGAGGGACTGATCCAAATGATAGAAGCGCTTTACAAGAACGCCTGCAGCGCGGTTCTACTTAACAATCAGTCAGGCGAGTTCTTCAGGACGACGATCGGTGTCCGTCAAGGATGCCTGCTCTCTCCTGTCCTTTTCAACATATTCCTGGAGAAGATCATGCAGGAAACCCTCCACGACCACCATACTTCAATCTCTATTGGTGGCAGATCCCTGTGCAATCTTCGATTCGCAGACGACATTGACCTCATGGCAGGCAGCAATAGTGAGCTCCAAAACCTGACAGACAAACTTTCAAGTAGCGCAGGGTCTTATGGCATGGAGATCAGTACGGATAAAAGCAAAGTGATGATCAACACCACAAGCGACAGCAGCAGCAACATTCACATGAACGGCCAGAAGCTAGAAGAGGTCAATAGCTTCAAGTACTTGGGAGCCACCCTGTCCAAAGACGGTAGTTGCATAGCAGAGATCCGTATCAGGATAGGTACAGCAACATCCACAATGGCCAGGCTGGACAGGATATGGCGAAGTAACTCCATCAGCTTCACCATCAAGTACAGGCTTTACAAGTCCCTCGTAGTGTCTATTCTGCTCTACGGCTGTGAGACTTGGACACTGCTTGCAGACTCAGAAAAGAAAATCCAGGCCTTTGAGAACAAGTGCCTGAGGAAGTTGCTCCGCATCTCGTACCGCGAGCACAAGACCAACGAATATGTACGGAGCATCGTCACTTCCCTGGTGGGCCCACATGAACCCCTTCTGGCAACCGTGAAACGGCGCAAGCTTGCTTGGTTTGGCCACGTGACCCGACACAACACCTTGTCCAAGACTATCCTCCAAGGCACTCTCGAAGGAAGTCGTCGGCGAGGTCGTCAGAGAAAGAGTTGGGTCGCAAACATAAAAGAATGGACCGAACTCGAGATGCCAGACTTGCTTGCCACCGCCCAAAATAGAACTCAGTGGAGAGCACTGTCTGTTGCTGCTGCCTTTCAGTCCCCCCAACGCCCAGTTCGGGCAAGGGACTGATGATGATGATGATGAGTCCTGGGGATCAAAAGGATAACGCTCTATTTATTGTAAACAAACAAACACAATAAATACTAATTAATAAATAAATTGCAAGAGGCATAGATCCTCATGAGCCCCAGCATTTGCGGGGGCTCATGAGGATTTATGCCTCTTGCACATACAGGGCGTTTTCACAAGCGGCAAATCTTTTCCGCAAATCAAACCTGAAGTCAATGGTGCCGTCGCGACTTCTATTGTACGGTATATTCTTTTACGGTCTTATGTTTCAGTATCGCATATTGGGAAACCAAACTCTTCTTTCTAGTAGGAAATTTGATCAGACGTTCTCGCGTAACTGCTAGACAAATGGCCTCAGTTGCATGACATCAGTCTTGCGCAAGCCACTAAGCAAGATGAAGCACCTTGCATAGTGGCTGGCGCAGGACTAAGCTCACTCCGGCATGCAACAGAGTCCATGTCCGAACACGTTATATATCATATAATGAAACCCCAGTGCCTGTCTCTGTGAATGTCAGTGATAGGTAAATGTGTAAGATAGTGTGGCATGAAGACTGCCAACAAAAAGCATAGATTGTCATGAGCTCCTGCAGCCTGTGGCTGCAGGGGCTCATGAGAATCTGTGCTTCATGAAGACAGATGGTCCTCTTGCCTGAAGAACACAACCTTTTGATGTAACAAAACGCCAGTGACATCAGCTCGTGTTTGAAATGACTTATGGGCGCTCAGCTTGGTTGTTGACCTGTGCTTATAAGTGGTTTTTGTTTTTCGCTCGCCGGTCGGGCACAAATACACTCGCGTCAGTGTGCACGCGCATATTCCGAGCAGAGCAGGGCTTAGCAGAGCGTAGCAGAGCAAAGCTTAGCAGAGCAGAACAGAACAGAACAGAGCAGAGCAGCAGAGCAGAGCCGAGCAGAGCTTAGCAGAGCAGACCAGAGCAGAGCAGACCAGAGCAGAGCAGAGCAGAGCAGAGCAGCTCAGTGCAGAGCAGAGCAGAACAGAGCACAGCAAAGCTTACCAGAATAGAGCAGAGCAGGAGCAGAGCAGAGCCGCGCAAAACATAAACAAAACAAAGCACACACACACACACACACACACACACGCGCACACACACACATACACACACACACACACACACACACACACACACACACACACACACAAACACACACACACACATACACACACACACACACCGAAACTGCACAATCAAGCCATGGTTGGCGACTAGGCCCTCTATAAGCCGTCATTTATTAACAAAAGCGCACCTAGGACGGCTGCATGCATGCCAGATAATTGCAACAGAGCAAGTCAAACAAACCCCCGGCTTACTTTTGACGGAATAATTTCCATGCAGATCACTAAAGCAAATTCTGCTTGCTGTGTGTATACTCCATAATCAAACGGCAGTAAGCCAGTGCAAACAGATCCCTGGGGATATTGTTCAGGTGTGAATAAACGTGCAAAGTCACTGACGAAAAGATTATAAATCATTCCTGGTGGCAATGACCGCTGCCGGCTTAACCCCATCAGTCCTGAAAAATACCACCCAACTGCACGCAAGAGGTATAGATCCTCATGAGCCCCCGCAGTTGCGGGGGCTCATGAGGATCTACAGCTCTTTGTGAAACCATCCATGTTCATTTGACGGGCTGGGGATTTTTTAAGTTGAATTTTCAATAATTTCGCACAGAACACAACAAGCGTCCGCAGGCAGTGAAGGTGTTAACCTCCTTGTGCGCGCAGCCACCTGAAGTGTTGGCCGTACGGGTGACTGAATGCTCAATGGGTTAAGCTCCATCCTAAGAGTAAACCTCTTCACTGCTAAACGTCCGCAATTAATGGTGTCTGAACCATCGCAGATTCACTGTTACGTGGTGGAGTTGTAGTCGTAGTATGATAAACACACCAGACGCACGCACGTAAGGTTCTTTTAAATAAACTTCATTCAGCTGCAACCCGTCACACGTGGCTTAAGGATGTAGACAATACTGGAGTAACAGTTCCAACAATATTTTAATTCAGCGATGCGATCTCCACACTATGCAATTCCAAATGCACCAACACTGATACAAAGTCTCTTTTGCAAATATCCACACTGTCGACACAAAGTTCCTCACACAACGTACACCACACTGTTACGCTGTATCTCTCACAATGTACACCCTATACGGGCCACGTACCTACGATAACTGTGTGTCTCTACGACTGACAATGCAAGACAATGTATATGCGCGCTTCTTTTCCCCGTCTTTAATAGTCGAACAACCTTCTAGAACAATCCACAAAAACTCACACACAACAACCAATCAGAATGGAACACGCAACTAAAATCATAAATATTAATAAAAGAAAAACTTTCTGGAAGATTCACGATCTTTCACAAAACACAACAAACGGCTGCTCAATTCACGCGCACAGTAAACAACTAAAATTATTACAATGTAGCAAACTGTTGCTTATACTTCAACGTCACATGTACGAGGTCACTAAACAGCGCGATTATGCTCGAACGTTCTGGTTCAAGCTCAGCTAATCAACGCAAAACAACAATCGACCGCTCTTCTCCGTGCGACTTTTCTAGCAGCTTCCGGACTAAAATTAGCGTATCATAACAAAGCAAAATCCGCTATCCGCGCGAACGATAAAGAATCTCACTAAAAAGGTACGTGAATCGTAACCATGATAGCTTAAATAAATATCGTTTCCTACGATTAACACATGTATGCTCTCACAGGACAACACAACCACAATCGTAACATTCACTACCAGAATCCGTTGCCTTAATGCGTACACACAAATAAGGCCCGAAAGAGGCATCGGTCCTCATGAGCCCCCGCAACTACGGGAGCTCATGAGGATCTATGCGTCTTTAATAAAGGTATAAAGTGTTGCCTGTGTGTTCACTGAAAGGACTGCCACGCAAAAGAAATCAAGTCAATTACTGTAAAAGCAAGATTTTAAATTGTATTACAATGTTTATTTTAAGGGCCCGCTGCACTGTGAAGGCAAACGACTTTATGTCCATGTTTGTGAAAAAAAAAGATTTTATTTGTAATACAATGAAAAGCTCGATTTTCACAAACACACTTATTGTCTTCTGACCTCACTTCAGGCATTGTGCCCTTAAAACGAAGCTTTATTGTGATTGCTTTAGAGTAACTCACCCCTACCCACCCACACAACCCCCCCCTCCCCCCCCCGCCCCCCCCCAAAAAAAAAAATAAAAAAAATAAAAAAAATAAAAGAACACACACACGCACGTTTACTCAATCGCTCGGTATCAATGACCGCTTGATTAAAACACGTTTGTGAATTTAACACAAAAGAGCTCAGTTTGAAAAAAATTAAACTCTTTAAAGCCGTTGTATATCACTTTACAACACATCAAACCCATAACCCATCCTCCCCAAAGGAAAAAAGACCTCCCCCCCCCCAAAAAAAAAAAAAAAAAAAAAAAAAAAAGCAAACAAACAAACCAAAAAACCCCCAAACAAAACAACAACAAAACAACAACAAACAAACAAGCACACAAACAAACAACAATAACAAACAAACAAAAAACACCACAAACAAAAAACAAAAACAAAACAAACAAGATGGGATGAACCATAACCGACAAAATCCCTTCTGTATGAGAGCTGTCCTCGCTGCCACCTTTTGTCTTTGACCTGAATCTGATGTTGAATTATCTCCTTTTGAAAAAGTCTCGCAGATCTGCCAATGCGTCAGTGAGTTCTAAAAGGGGCGCAGGACATACGCGTAATTGATTTGTCAAACGTCATTTGTCTTGACTTAGGTTTTATTTTTTATGTAATTTTATATTTTACGTGATATGAGTTTCACTTTCGCTTTAGTGCCTTGAGAAAATGGTGACAAAACTAGAACGTCACTGTACAATATCAGTCTTGCTATAATTTGTGTGAAAGCAGGTTGACATTACCTAGCTACATGATATCCTAAGTATACGGGTCACTTGCATGCTCTTCTGAAAGCGCGTCGATGTGTGTGTGCGTGTTAGTGCGTGCGTGCGTGCGCTCGCGCTCCAAACATCTCCAAGAAGCGGGCGTATGAGAATCTATTTTTCCTGGAGATGCGCGCATGTTTGTGTGTGTGTGTGTGTGTGTGTGTGTGAGAGAGAGAGAGAGAGAGAGAGAGAGAGAGAGAGAGAGAGAGAGAGAGAGAGAGAGAGAGAGAGAGAGAGAGAGAGAGAGAGAGAGAGAGAGAAAGAAAGAGAGAATTACGTCATACTTATAGTATTGTGTCAATGTCTGCGTGGTGACGGAGTTGCCTCTTTTACGTCACCGCCTCTGTCTGACTTTCTGTAGGTCAAGTCTTTTTTTTTTTTTTTTTTTTTACTGTTTTAAATCTTTTCTGAAAAGTATTAATTTTTACTAAAAAAGTTGAAAGCATACAAAGCTGGCTAACGAATTCATTAAATGTCTTTATCCAAACTAGCTATATCCAACAGTTCAAGTAAATATGACAAAAATTACGGACGCTAATCTGGGCCACCCGACTTCCTATAAACGGATGTTTATGTCGTAAATGAGACATTCAATTACAATTACTCAGATGCTCTCTTAACCACCCCTTTAAGAAAGTATTTCGCCAAGTTTCAAGCGTGTGTCTACAGAAATATCGGAGATTCTCTTGTTTACATACTCTTGGCTTGACTTCGCGAACGAAGATTTTATAGGAGTTGCCCACGACGTCTGCAGGCTTGTTCGTGGCTGCGGAGGCCAATCCGAGACAGGCAGGTTCGACCGCAGTGGCTGCAGGGGAAGGTATGGCCAGGGTTCTGAGCTGCGGCATCTCTGTTTTTTTCTCCTGAGCCGCTTGTCCTTAAGGCTAGCTCTGTGAGAGTCCTCAAAGGAGACAGCTGCCTTGTAAATGGTGGAGCGCCAGGTGTCACGGTCCGCAGCAAGCGAAGACCACTGGTGGTGGTCGATTTGGCAGGCACTAAGTGACTTCTTGAGACAGTCTTTGTATCTCTTCTTTGGTGCCCCTCTGTCACGGTGTCCAGTAGCAAGCTCGCCGAACAGGGTGATCTTTGGTAGGCGATGATCCTCCATCCTGGAGACATGCCCCGCCCAGCGGAGCTGTGTCCGCAGCAGCAAAGCCTCGATGCTCACAGTTTCAGCCTGTTCAAGGACCTCGACGTTGGTGACATAGTCACTCCAGTGAATGCCCAGGATGGTACGCAGGCAGCGCTGGTGGAAGCGTTCGAGGAGTCGTAGTTGGCTGCGGTAGAGGGCCCAAGACTCGGAACCATACAGCAGGGTGGTGAGGACCACAGCTCTGTACACGCTGATCTTGGTGCCTGTTTTACATACATCCGCACACATACATACATAGGCACATACGGCGCTTCGCGCCAAATGTACGTTTAGCAGCGAGGTTAGCATAACTAGACATGATGTAATTTTTATCTTGTTACTTCAAGTGTTAGAGGTTTAGACCTGCCCGCTTTTGACATCATGGACATGCTATTAAATTCGCCCCACCGCTACCCGTCTTAAAAAGTCCCTTATGTAAATAGAAGGGACTTAACAAAACAAAACAAAACAAAACACACCAGCCAACCAACCAACCAACCAGCCAAAATCAACAAATCAAACCAACCAACCCATCAACAAATCAAACCAACCAACCAACAACAAACAAACAAGCAAGCAAGCAAGCAAGCAAATACCCAACCAACCAACTAACCAACCAATCAACCAACCAACCAACCAACCAACCAACCAACCAAACAAACAAACAAACAAACAAACAAACAAACAAACAAACAAACAAACAAACAAACAAACACCAACAACAATATCAACACCAAATAAAAGTGTCAAGATTACGAAGTGACTCATTGCCACTGTTTGATTGTTTAACTGTCAGGTCACAACACCACTAACTTCCACAGCGCGCGCTGGCCGAGTAAGGCTGACGCTCACTAGGTTTATGGCTCATCATCGTCTGAGGACCCATTCTCTTACGATAGATGGATGGCCGTGGTTCGGTATACCGGGCTCCGCCATAGTACGCCATTTGCATCCATCAATTATTCTATCGACGTCAGTCCTCATGTGCATTCAGCATTATTTTATTTACCGCCCACGGAACGAGGTTCGGTTTCTACCCGCCGCAGAGTATTATTTCATACGATCATGACTTGGACCACCCCTAGCACTGACTTTTATTGTGTTTGACACGTGCACGGTCCTTTTGCAACAGCCCTTCCGCGTGCATGTGGCGTAGATTCTCATGACCCCTACGGAGCAGGGGCTCATGACAAGCTACACCACATATTGGTATAGTTTCCTTAATTTATACCCTCAAATGAGAAAGAAACAAAACCAAAAAACACAAAGGTCTTAGTTTACGAGGTTTATGGATTTTGCCGTGTGGTGTGGGGCCCTTTGCTGACGCCAGCCAATAACAAAACGTCTTTTGTCTATTGCTACCCAGCCGCTTACGTCTCTCAATAGAACAAAAAATGGCCGGTGCTTTGCTCTCAATTTAGTGACGGAAGTTTTCTGACGTTATTGCCGGTATAAATCATAGAGCTGCATTGTGCTCTTTGATTTATCGGGAACCATAGTTTTGTTGAAGAGTTACTCCCCTTGATCACGGGCCTATAATGTTATCAGGGTCTGCATCAAAGCAGAATTTAAAGTTGTGTACTAGATAATGCAGTTTTCAACCCCTTCACTGTCGGAACAGAGCAAACAACAGCCACATGCAAGAGGCATAGATCCTCATGAGCCCCCGGCAACTGCGGGGTTCATGAGGATCTATGCCTCTTGCTAACACAAGTTTGTATCAATTATGTTCCTTTGATGCATAAAGATCTTTGACGTTGAATTTATACAATGATTTTAAAAACACAATCTGCGTTCACCGAAAGCGAAGTGGTTAAATTGAAAAATGGCTAAACGTTGAAACTGTTAAATGGGAAACTGCTATAAAAGCTGAAGTTCTGACGCAAGTTGAGGCCATTTAAAAAATAAAAAAGCTAAAGCCTTTTCCGCTCGGATGAGAACGAATGATGTCGACGCTAGCGTGATGTTTTGCTGAGGCAATACGGAAACTGGCTTCCTGGAACTTTGAATGTAGTACAATGCGTGGGGTACTAGAGGATGAATTATGATAGATGTTTCATTTAACCCCGTCAACCACACAGGCGTGCTTGCACTGTGGCTCGTGAGCTTCTCTCGTGTGCTGAAAGTCCAAAATCACAGACCAGCACACACGTGTGGTAAATTATGGATTTTAAACCGTTGAATCTTGAGGTTAACATTTTTCAAAGTTGTGCACAGTGCATTGAAGGTTGCATTACGGATAAACCATTTTAGTTCAAGGGTTGTCCAAAATAGCTTGGCGCCTCAGGCGCCAAGCTATTATGGCACCACCCTTTAGCTATCACAGTCAGATTTATTTGATTACTAGGGTATCAAGATGGAAAGAGTTAGTCTGAGACTTGTGGCGTGCGCACTTCGGGCAAAGCGCAGGCAACAGCCGAGATACACTTCCGATCGGCTATAAATATACTGACGAGCAAAGGTATGCGACATTTTTGGAATCATCGGAAACACTAATGTGTTTCCGATGATTCCAATAACGTCATAACGTCATATATTCTAAGACAACAATGAAACAACAGAGGTTATATACAAATCATTTTTCTGAACAGTAGCGTGTATTGTGCGCGTGAATATATAAAAAAGACACCCCCCCCAACAAAAAAAAAAAAAAAAAGAAAAAAAAAAAAAAAAAAAAAAAAAAGAAAAAACCTAAACAAACAAACAAACAAACAAACAAAAAAACAATTTTGGGGCGTAACGCCTTATTTTCTACCACAAAGGTGATTTCAAAGACTGCGCACAGAACTGCACGCACAGGTTTAACAAATTTGACTAAAGCTGGGATTGCACCTGGAACATTTGGACGAGAGTCCAACGCTCTAACACCTGAGCTACCAGACTCCCCTGCGTACAGAGAGAACAATGAACAATGAACAATGAACCTTTATTTTCCAACGGTAGAAGTTATTGGTAACAGGACCAGTTTTCAAACTTGCCGTTGCTACATCTACTACATAAATGACATAGACATGTAAACATACACATACCACACACTGACGCATGTATGCACTCGCTCACGCACGCACGCCCGCACATACGCACGCACACGCACGCTCAGGCACACACACACAAACACAAACTTGCACACGCACGCACTTAGACACACACGCACACATATACACACACGCTCTCGGACACGCACTCCAGACATACGTACGCGCATAACGCGTACGCACAAAAATATAAAATGAGTAAAAATGCAAAGTAAAGCAATACACAGAAAATCATTAAGTACATTAGAATTCATACAGCAAAGGCAAATATGTATATATGTGCTCTCTCTCTCTCTCTCTCTCTCTCTCTCTCTCTCTCTCTCTCTGTGTCTCACACACACACACACGCACACACACACACACACACACACACACACACACACACACACACACACACACAGCATGCACGCACACACACACACACACACACACACAGAGAGAGAGAGAGAGAGAGAGGAGAGAGAGAGAGAGAGAGAGAGAGAGAGAGAGAGAGAGAGAGAAGGCGTGGAGGGAGGGGGTCTTCGTAACTCACGTTACCATTATAGATTCATGAGATCAAGTGTGTGCAGGGCAGGGGTTTCCAAATCAAGTCAATTCGATTGAAAGAGATAAATTGGACGAGCCACTTGAAGGTTGAAATGGAGAGAGAGAGAGAGAGAGAGAGAGAGAGAGAGAGAGAGAGAGAGAGAGAGAGAGAGAGAGAGAGAGAGAGAGAGAGAGAGAGAGAGAGAGAGATCCGCCGAGAGTTAACTACAGCACTGCAAATGTTCATGAATGAAACATATGACTGACCTTCGAAATTAAGCCATTGGCGTTGTGATTAGGGAACGAAGATATTCAGTAATTTACAAGCAAGAGGCACAGAACCTTCTATACCTCCTGCAGGTACTTGTTGCACTTTTCTGCAGGAAACTGATGAACGGTTTAAAGCAATCTGCTTCATGGCGTGCCTTGACTTTGCCCAAAATTCGCCTAGATGCAATTGCTTTTCAGTGTTTTCTTGCCTCAACTAAGACTTTTCTGCCCTTCCTTTTACAATCTGCGTAAGCAGGCACACGTAAAAGAGGATTTCTCGACTGCCCCATTTTGTGCATCGGGAGAACAATCCTATGATCTCCTATGTAGCAAAGCGGGGAAAAAATTGTAGAAAGTCCTTTATCACGCTCGGTGTCGTGGGACATTAAACATGAACGAAGAAGAAGAAGAATGCAGAAAGTCTGTTATTTTTACGTCATTCGTGTTAGCGCTTTTGTACAGCATTATTGTAAGACACACTAAGACCTTTTCTTAACCCATTCCCTGCTAACTTAAGTACAGTTTCCCCCCCCCCCCCCCCCCCCTGAAATGTGTGTTCACTGAACGATGAAAAGCCACAACTGTTCATGGACATAGAGTAGTTTCAGCAAGAGGCATAGATCCTTATGAGCTCCCGCAGTCGCGGAGGGCTCATGAGGATCTATGCCTCTCTGCAGTTAGATCGCGTGCACATTTTCTCGGCAGTAAAGAGGTTAAATAAGATTCTGTGAACTATTATCCGTTTGTTCCCTGGAGCAGGTCGCTTTAATGTCACAAGTTTGTTCGATTTACCAAAAAGAGGAAAGCAGTCGTGTCGAAATGTGGCCCGAGATTTAAAATCGTTCACTCGTTTGTCGTGCACGGGAGACTGATGGGCAAAGAAAGTGCGCTCTAACAACTTTAAATCGTTTGTTCGACGCGGCCAGCAAGTGCCGTGGTTTAGTTCCAGCCCATAAAACCACCCATCGCCACAGCTTACCGGAAATTCCCAGACCGACGCGTGATGGACATCGCGCAGACACCAGAACGCCATTTTGGCGCGAATCAGAGCGCATGCACAAGGTAATGCGATTTCCGGCCACATTGCCGCACAATTGCGTAAGTTGGTTATCTGGACGTGTATGGCATGCATGCAGTCGAGGTGCATCAAACCTAAAGTGTGCCATGTGCAAGATACATAGATCTTCATGGGCCCCATGAAAATCTATACTTCTTGCTGTTCTCACGTGTGCATAAGTGTCCGTTTCCTCGTTTAACATTGTCGATTGACGTTCAGTCCTTGGCTGTTTTCAATGACCTAGAAGTAGCGTTCACAGAAGCGGTTCTTTCAAATTATTTTGCCCACGGCACCGAAAATATAGTTTTACCGTCTCCTAACGCCCCAAATCGGCCCTCAGTGATGTACTTAGGCTGATGTCCACAGATGTTCATTGACTGAAGAAAAAGCTAATCGCTGCTATGACGGGTGATTTTACTCTATTGCTGTTGCGTGCGCGTCTCTTCTCTGCCATGGCTAACCTGCTGAAGCAATTTCAATGCTCCTAGTTGGCGACTTGACGCGTGTATAGTAGACCTAAGACCCAGTGATGTACCTCGCCCCGCAGACGACATGTCGTAAATTGGTCCAGTAGAGAGACCTCTGTGCTGATCTAATAATTTCTACTTTACGGCTTCCAGCCGTAATTCCAAAATCACAAATCAGCACACATAGATAGAAGCACGTGAAAAGCGGGAGTCTGCTGGTGAAAGTTCGTGCGTCGGGTAGATGGTCGCGTTTGGCTGGAAGCGTGGCATCTGTCATGATTTAAGAAATCCCCAAACGGATTCCGTCAATGTGCTTTCCATGTAAGCAGGATTTAGAGAGAGCATCGAAGCAGCACTGTGAGGTTCTGGAGCCGAAATCATGACGGGACTTTTAGGTATCTATCGGCCTGTTATTTCCTACCGACCCGGTAAAGCGGTTCCAATGGGATTCATGAAGCACTTGTTGTCCCGATTGACGTCATCTAAGGGCCCGTAAGTTAGAGGCACAACACCCCTCCTTTAACTTAGCTAAAGTCCCGTTCCAAGTCGTATTCCAAGATGGCTGAGCCCTTACTGCTGGCTATTCATCGAGCACAATTGAGAAGGAGGGACCGCATTTTCAGGGATAGAACTAACCCTTTGGACCACTACGACGACGTAAAGCTGCACACGAAGTTTAGATTTACGCGTCAACAGATTTTTGATATAATTGATGCGGTAAAAGACGAAGTGGATGTGGCGAATCATGTCAGGCTGACTTTCGTAGCTACGTACTGTTACAACCACCTTTCTACCACTCTGAAAGTCGTAGTGCGATGCACGGTCAGTGGCATAGGGGTAGCTATGCCCCCAGCCTAAGTAATCATGCGCATATATATCCTGTGTACAATACTGTGTTCAGCATTTTTAACAAATCTGATTTCGCTTCCACGATTTTGTTTGTTCTTTAAATTCCTTTTTCCAGTTAGGTAAGGAGTACGTAGTAGGCTCCCATAGTATGAGGATCTATGTCTCTCCGACAACGGTGGGTTTGGGTTATACCCATCGGTGTACATGGTCAATGAAAGTTATGCAAACTTCCTGGGTCAGTTGCAGTTATGCCGACCCCTCAACGATGATTTCCAGATGCCCGTAGGACAAAACTAGAGGCTGCGCATGCGCATTGGGAGGGCTTCCCCCAAAAAATAAGTCAAGGTCACTAGTATATAAATAGTTGGGACTTTAGCTGCCGTCCCTGTAAATTCCTTCTGCGAGCCCGTCATGAATTCCATTTGACTGGCGTTGTTTACGGGACCGTTCCTAAAAGGACGATTGGGTTTGTGGTCCTGTTAATGAAAAGTCCCGACATGATTTCGGCAGCTGAATGTTGCAGCAGCATGGAATGCAAAACTTTACTTTGAAAAGAAACAGGGCTTGGAAAAATAGATGTCGAGGTACCATTTTCCCTTTAATTGTATTTATTTGCAATGGTGTTGAGGTTGTAGTCGTATTTCGTTTAACTGCAAAGGGGGAAACATTACCTTCAGCCCAGAGATACAGCAGATAATTATGAGTAGGAACTTTTCAATTCGATCCGAGATGACTTGAAATCACCCTACATCTTCATTACATTAACCCCTTCAGTGCCAGAAAACGCAGATTGTGTTTTTGAAATCATGGTGAACTCAACGTCAGAGAACACCAGCCGTCAAAGGAACATGGACACGAAATGGTTTCAGCAAGAGGCATAGATCCTCATGAGCCCCCGCGAATGCGGGGGCTCATGAGGCTCTATACCTCTTGCAGACAATTTTTGGGTGGGTGGTGTTGAATTTTTCACGGCAGCGCAGGGTTAAATCGCACACACTGAGCCAAAGCCAAATTAAGATGGTATCCGATAGCACCTCTGTGAAAAGATGATCTGATTTCGAATGGATTTCACTCCAGTCAAAGTGTCCAGTGAGGAAATTACGAGAATCCCGACGATGCCGTCGGAATATCTCGGCTGTCGATGTTCGCCGTGATAAAGTCGCATTTGCCGATTCCGATTTCCACAAGTAGGCGATTTAGTTAATCAGTCGTCAGCTTTAAATTCTGTTGTCTCTCGCAAGGTGTCCAAAAGAACTGAAGGCGACCTCGACAATCACGAGGGCATAGAGGCTCATGAACAGCTGCAGCCGCAGAGGTACATGCGAATCTATGCTTCTTGCACAATTACAAATAAAGCTGTTCAGTGCATCTTGCATTTTCACAACTAGGCGACTCAGTTAATCAGCTTTAAACGTCGTCAGACCGTTATCGCTTAAAGAGCAGCAGCTGAGAGAGCTTAGTCCTGCGCCAACCACTAAGCAAGGTGCTCCGCTATAGCGGAGCACCTTGCTTAGTGGCTGGCGCAGAACTAAGCTCACACATGCAACTGGCCCCAGATCTGGACAGCATGCAAGAAGCATCTCTTTTCGTGAAGATCTGCTGCTGCAGGGGTGCATGGGAGTCTGTGCCACTTGCAGGTGCTGGAGAAAGCTGTTGAAAGCTCAGTTAATGGAACAGAGGCAACGATGGTAGTTTCCAAGCATTGGCAATTGCTCTTCACTTCAACCCGAGTAATTTAAGATCGCAAAGGGGCCTCTTTGCATTTTCTACAGGGGCAGAGGTCATGCGCAGTTGTCAACTGGAATTGAAATTTGATTTGATCTCTCTTTCTCTCTCTCTCTTTCTCTCTCTCTCTCTCTCTCTCTCTCTCTCTCTCTCTCTCTCTCTCTCTCTCTCTCTCTCTCTCTCTCTCTCTCTCTCTCTCTCGCTATTTTTACTGTCAAGATTAAAATCTATCATTAATACTAAGACACGTAAGCTATTTTTCAACTCCTACAAAAAACCTCACATTGACTACGCATCTACTATTTGGGACGGCTGTAGTGAGGCTAATCTCATGAGGATTAATTCTCTATACAAGCGGTCAGTTAAACTGATCCTCCCAATCCCCTCTCTAACTTTAGAGGAAAAGCTTCAGGCAACAGGGCTCCTTCCTTTACATCAACACCTTACGTTAAATAAGTGCGTACTTATGCACAAAGCACTGAACGGGAAAGTCCCCCTCTACCTGACTAAGCTTTTCACTCTAAGCGAAAGGGTTTACAGCACTTCGAGGAACAGTCTCGTCATTGAACGGCCCCGAATTGACTTGTTTAAAGCCAGCCTTTCGTACGCGTGTGCCTATTTAAGGAACTCACTTCCCCCACATATAGAGCAAACGAGGCATCTTCCATTGTTTAGGACGAAAGCTTTTAAATACATCTCAGAGCAAAAGAAACGTAGATAATGTGTCCAAAAGAGCCATGACAATGATTTCCTCATTGTTGTGGTCCTCCGTTTTGCACTTGTTAGTTTTTATTATCTCTCTTCTCTGTAGTGTTTGCCTGTTCACTATATTCCTACACAAGAGTAGCTGCATCATAAGCGCGCAGTCGCTGTCTATAAACACTCACTTTACATCTCCCCCCCCCCCCCAACCCTGTCAATTGATGTGTGTGTGTGTGTGTGTGTGTGTGTGTGTGTATGTGGGTCAAGGGGTTTCTGCCTGACTAAAAGGGTGGGGGCCCCAGGGGGACGAGTTGCGTTGGTGGTGCGGGTAGTGGGGAACTCTTACAGCGCCTCCCCCGGGATCCCCCTAGTCTAGGGCCTCTTGGCCTTTTTGAGGCACCCTCGTGTGTAATCCCTCCGGACTAGCATAGTATCCCTCTATTACAAGACCGCCCGTGCGTGGTCCCTGGCCACATCCTCTCCGAGGTGACCCCAAAAACTGGGCAGCACTAGCCCTCCAGGCTAAACACGGCGGATCTAGAGGAGAGAACCTCGAAAGTAAATCATTGTCCTGCTGCCTTGCAGGCCTGGCCGCTTGGCTGCGGAAAGGCTAAGGGAGGAAAACCCTGACATCAAAGCCCCCGTGTCTCCGGGGTTTTTGAGCCAGAGACTAGAACAAGGACAGTCTGATATAAAACCTACGACCCGAGGACCTCGATGCCACCGTCCCAGCTTGTTAGGCCATGGCAGACGAACCAAGGGTTTAAAGGGTGGGGGCAGTACTGCGCACACTGCACTCCACCAAAAAGCTCCACCGCGCAGGCTTTAGGAAACGTCCACGGACCATGACACCGACCATTCCAAGTCCTGTAGCGATGGGCGAGGGGCGAAACGGCAGGTGAAAGATGTCACTGGAAGCCACAGTCTCAAACCTGCATGCAGGCGGTTCAGGATATTGGTCGCCTGATGTTGACCTGGGGATGATAACATCACTCGGCACACCCTGAACGACCAAGCAGTCTTCTCTAGGGACAGCACTGCTTGCTCCACATGGAGAGGGGCCTGAAAAGGTGCCCTAACCAAAGCTCGTCCCCTCGCAACCCCAGTTGGCTAGCCGCGGTCAACGGGCATCTTCTCCTGCGGTCAGAAAACAAGAAAAAAAAACAACGGATCCACTCCCATGACGACCACGAGTGGACTCAACGTAGCATGCTGGAACATCCAAACCATGCTCGACACAGCAGACAGCGGACGCCCTGAACGTTGCTCCGCCCTCATTGCTCAAGGATTGCGGAGGTTAAACATCGACATCGCCGCACTCAGCGAAGTACGCCTCCCGGACGAAGGCAGCCTCCAAGAACTTGGCGCTGGCTACACCCTCTACTGGTCAGGCAGGCCTGCATCAGAAAGACGGCTCTCAGGCGTGGGCTTCATGGTCAAGACCTCCATTGCGACTAAGCTGGAAAACCTACCAACGGGTCACTCCGACCGCATAATGTCCATGCGCCTCCCACTGAGACACCAGAACACGTCACCATTCTCAGTGTGTACGCCCCAACCCTCCTGGCAGAGCCTGCAGAAAAAGACAAGTTCTTCACTGAACTGCGCAGCCCCCTACAGAGCACCCCTGCAGACGACAAAGTCATCATCCTTTGCAACGCCAGAGTGGGCCAGGAATCTGAAGCCTGGAAAGGAGTCCTCGGCAAGCATGGCGTTGGGAACTGCAATGACAATGGCCACCTACTGTTGGAGTTCTGTGCAGAGCAGCAACTTGTCATCATCAACACTACTTTCCAGCAAAAGGACAGTCGAAAGACCACCTGGATGCATCCTCGCTCCAAGCACTTGCACCTTATCGACTATGTCCTAGTGTGTCAAAGGGACCGCAGTGATGTCCTCCTCACCAAAGTGATGCCCAGCGCAGAATGTCACATTGACCACCGCCTTGTCCGCTGCAAACTCAGGCTCCGCCTCAAGTTGAAACCCAAGAAAGGGGCCCCTCCAAGAAAAAGTTTGATGTTGCCAGCCTTCAGCGTGACGATGTGAAAGCTGCCTTTCAGACAGATTTGCAGCGCATGCTCAAAGACACAGCTGATCCAGCAGACTCCTCCCCTGAAACACTCTGGGAACATCTGAAAACTCCTATTGCAAAATCCTCTGCGGAAGTCTTGGGCTTTGCTAGAAAGAGGAACAAAGACTGGTTTGACGAAAACGACATAGATATTCAGGAACGTCTAGCAAAAAAAAAAAAAAAAAAAAAAGAGCCGCCCACCAGGCCCACCTAGCCCAACCTTCCTGCCCTATGAAGAAGTCTGCCTTCCGCCTCATCTGCAGCAGTCTCCAGCGCAAGCTTAGAGAGCTCCAGAACGAGTGGTGGTCCAGACTCGCACAGAGGACCCAGCTTTGCGCTGACAACGGTGACTACAGGGGCTTCTACGAAGCACTGAAAGCAGTGTATGGCCCCAGGCACCTGGTTCAAAGTCCCCTGCGAAGCGCTGATGGACAGGCACTCCTCACAGATAGTACGTCCATCTTGAACCGCTGGTCGGAATACTTTCAGGACCTCTTCAGCGCTGAGCGCTCTGTTCAAGAAGCAGTCATTTTCCAAATTCCACGCCTCCCTGTAAAGGTTGAATTGGCCCACCACTGAAGAGACCCTCAAGGCCATCCACCAGCTCAAGAGTGGCAAAGCAGCAGGCATTGACCGAATCTCGCCAGAGATCTGGAAACATGGAGGACTAGCACTGCACAACAAGCTCCACGACCTCTTTCTCTGCTGCTGGGAGAAAGGAACACTACCAAAGGATCTCCGTGATGCAGTTATCATCACCCTGTACAAGAACAAAGGAAAGAAGTCTGCATGCTCTAATTATCGTGGAATTACCCTGCTGTCCATTGCCGGAAAAATTCTCGCAAGGCTGCTCCTGAATCGGCTGGTACCTACCATCGCTGAACACCACCTCCCAGAGGGCCAGTGTGGCTTCAGAGCCAACAGGAGTACCACCGACATGGTCTTTGTGCTGAGACAGCTTCAGGAGAAGTCCCGCGAGCAGAACAAAGGGCTGTACGTAACCTTTGTCGACCTAACAAAAGCGTTTGACACTGTGAGCAGGCAAGGCATGTGGCAGATCCAGGAGCGACTTGGCTGTCCCCCAAAGTTCCTCAGCATGATCGTCCAGCTCCACGAGGACCAGCAAGGTCAGGTCAGACTCAACAGTGACCTCTCAAAACCATTCCCCATTCTCAACGGCGTGAAGCAGGGCTGCGTGCTGGCACCGACCCTCTTTACCATCTTCTTTAGCATGATGTTGAAGGAGGCCACAGTTGACCTCGACGATGACGACGCAGTGTACATCAGGTATCGTCTCGATGGCAGCCTGTTCAACCTCAGACGACTGCAGGCCCACACTAAAACCCTAGACCGACTGATTCGTGAGCTGCTCTTTGCTGATGACGCTGCCCTCGTTGCACACACAGAGAAAGCCTTGCAGCGCATCACGTCCTGCTTCGCAAATGTTGCCCAGCTCTTTGGACTTGAGGTCAGTCTGAAAAAGACAGAGGTCCTTCATCAGCCGGCACCCAAGGAAGAGTATTGCCCTCCCCACATCACCATCGGCGAGTCCGAACTAAAGTCTGTACACCAATTTACCTACCTTGGCTGCATCATCGCGTCAGACGCCAAGCTAGACAAGGAGCTGGACAACAGGCTGGCAAAAGCGAACAGTGCTTTCGGGCGACTATTCAAGCGGGTGTGGCACAATCAACAGCTGAAAAAAGGCTCCAAGATCAGCGTGTACAGAGCTGTCGTCGTCACCACCCTGCTGTATGGTTCCGAGTCCTGGGCCCTCTACCGCAGCCAACTACGACGCCTCGAACGCTTCCACCAGCGCTGCCTGCGTACCATCCTCGACATTCACTGGAGTGACTTTTTCACCAACGTCGAGGTCCTTGAACAGACGGAAACTGTGAGCATCGAGGTTTTGCTGCTGCGGACACAGCTTCGCTGGGCGGGGCACGTCTCCAGGATGGAGGATCATCGCCTACCCAAGATCACCCTGTACGACGAGCTCGCCACTGGACACCGAGACAGAGGGGCACCAAAGAAGAGATACAAAGACGGTCTCAAGAAGTTACTTAGTGCCTGCCAAATCGACCACCGCCAGTGGTCTTCGCTTGCTGCGGACCGCGACACCTGGCGTTCCACCATTTACAAGGCAGCCGTCTCCTTTGAGGACACTCGCAGAGCTACACTTAAGGACAAGCGGCTCAGGAGAAAAAATAGAGATGTCGAAACTCAGAACCCTGGCCAGACCTTCTCCTGCAGCCACTGCGCTCGAACCTGCCTGTCCCGGATTGGCCTCGGCAGCCACGAACATGCCTGCAGACGTCGTGGGCAACCCTTATAGAATCTTCGTTCGCGAAGTCAAGCCAAGTGTGTATGTAACCTTCAGCGACTTGTGAACTTAGACCTATATCGGAATGTAACACAAGTGACCTGTGGGTGTAGCCGCTTGTTTTGTGCTGTTAACATGTCGTTTTAATGCTGTTTTTAATGTTGTAGTTTAGCAAGGACAAACACGAAAAGAGGCTTGTGCTCCTATTGTTTCCATCCTTGAGAAATAAAGTATCATTCATTCATTCATTCATTCATTCATTCTCTCTCTCTCTCTCATTCATCTCTCTCTCTCTCTCTCTCTCTCTCTCTCTCTCTCTCTCTCTCTCTCTCTCTCTCTCTCTCTCTCTCTCTCTCTCTCTCTCTCTCTCTCTCTCTCTCTCTCTCTCTCTCTCTCTTTCTCTCTCTTTGTAACCACGTCTCGGAAGCAGAAGACCGGTGGTAGGTGTAAGTGTGTGTGGGGGAGGGGGAAGGGGGTTTTGGACAGGGGGGAGGCGGTTGGATGGTGGTGGCGGGGCGATATTTTTTTGGGGGTGGGAGGGTGTGTGTGTGTGTGTGTGGGGGGGGGGGGGATTTGGGGCATTCAGTTAGTTAGTTATTTGTTTTTAAAGTCAAGCCAAAATGCCATCTCACAGCCGATTTTTGGGGATTCAGATGTTGAGTGCATATGGCCTTGTACGCGTATGGCATAGAATTAGATCAGTGGTGGGTGGGAGTGGGGGGGGGGGCAGGGGAGGAGGGGGAGGAGGGGAGGGGGTAGGAGGGGGAGATGATTTGTTAAGGGTGGGTGGGTTGCTGGGGGGCGGGAGGGAGGGAGGTAGAGGGCGATGAATTTTGAGGGTTCAGACGTTATGTTTGTTCTGGTACGAGTATACAGTATATGTATCACAGTGTATGCGTGAGCACACACCATGATGTAGCGTTACATGAGATGAAAAGTGTCATGACAGTCAGAGATAAGCTTTCTCATTCGTTAATGCCACTCGCTGTGATGGGCAAGGTTGGAGTGATTGTAAATATGTATGTGGGAAGAGAGAATGAGAGAATGGGGTGGTGAAGGTGGAGCATGAGGAGGGTTGGGGGATGTGTCAAGTTATTTGGGGGGAGGGGGTAGGGTGTTGAGTTGAGGAGGGAAGGTCAAGCCGTACTTTAGGACATGGTCTATGTTGCAGTGTCTTGTCTGAGTTCACTATTTGAACTCATCCAGCCCCGACAGACCACAGCAAGACATGGATCGAGGATGAACGTTTAAGGGTGGTGCCAGAATAGCTTGGCCGACGCCAATAGGCGCCAAGCCATTTAGCACCACCCTTGAACTATCATGCTCGATCTGTCTCTAGAATTGTAACACTATCCTTCAGAGAGCGACTTCAAAATTTGGGGATTTCGGTCCTGGGGTAGAATGTGTTAATTAGTCGAGATATGCTGCATACTGCATTCGTGCCAAATGAAGTGTGCGTTGGAGACATTTACCGCCACATATTCATAGTATCCGGCATATCTCAAATGAGCAGTTCTTTACTCAGTGTTGAGTACAATTGTTTTAGAAGCATGACAACTCTTAGGTGCGCTGAGCATAAAATCGCAGTCTAGTACGCAAAGGCCATCAGGCTGAAGTCGGCCGCAGTGGATACGCGCACGACTGTGCTCGGGCCCACTGCGGCCGACTTTGGCCTGATAGCCTTTTCATTACTAGGAAGGTACTGAATCACAGACTGACCAGCGCACATACGAGTAAAAAAAAATAAATTTTTATTCTTTTTGTCTGACAAGACCAGCTGACTGCGACTGGCAGTAAATTACATTACAAAAATAATAAAGTGGATTATAGAAAATGTGCGCGGTACAGCCGGGTAGTACTTTAGGGTAGTGCCACTACCCTTGAACTATTTCAGCTACACTATGTAATGTGAAATGTCCATACCAAGGCGCCACTGAATTGACAAGTGAGTTGCAGAAGGTGACGTAACAAAACCAAATGCAAAATAGCGATAACAGATGTCGTCATGAAAATATTGTTAATGATGATGATCATCATCATGATTACAGTACGTTTTTTGCATCTTATCCTTCTATATATTAACCCATATCATACTGAGGCTAAAAGCTTCAAATTTGTACACTGCCATATGAAAGCTACATTATAGTACTTACAGATAAGGATTTAGACCAATGGCTTTAGTTCAAGGGTGGTGCCAGAATAGCTTGGCAGCTAGAGGCGCCAAGCTATTCTGGCACTACCCTTGAACAATTTTAGTCTAAATTATTTCACACACTGGTGTATTCGGAATGATAAGGGTTAATCTGCAACGGAATCTGGCATAATCTTACCACCATGAATGAGCTAACCAGATGAACTGAACCCCTTGACTGCAGAGAAAAAAAATGAACCCCACCCAACTTTTTCGGGGGCTCATGAGGATATTGCTGACACTACTCTGTGTCCTTGTTTTTTAGACTGCTTGGGATCCTTGACGTTGAATTAAGAATGACTTCAAAAACACAGTCTACGTCCGCTGTCAGTGAATGGGTGAATCCATTACTGACTGGGGAAAACAACGGAACGATAAGGTGTTGTTGTTTAACGATGACGATCCCGACGATAGTGAAGACTGCCGACGACCATGACAGCAACAGCGACGAAATTGAGAATCATTACGCCGACGAACGCGATAACGACTTCACGCCAATGACTTTTTAATGTCATTTTAAAACCGCACCCACGCCACCATTGTCTAAGAACAATGGCCGTTTGGGTCTCTCACACCCTGTAAATCACCACCCGTGACAGTCCGCCGACCATTCCTTTCATCTGCAAGAGGCGTAGATTCTCATGGGCCCTTGCATTCGCAGGTGCTCATGAGAATCCACGTCTCTTGGTGCAGGAGGTCGGGTTCCATATACATCTCCGCGTCTCCGATGGAGGAAGTGAGTGAGGAGCGGTCATTTGCTGTCGGTGACAGGTTCCTGGTCTTAGAAACAGATGGCTTTCCGCAATCCCCCCTCCCCCCCCCTCCTACCCCTTCCCCTCCCCCTCTCCTTCAAGGCATCGGTCCCAGACGAACGCTTGTGTACCATGAACTAAACCCCTTGAACACTTAGAAATGTTTCCAAGGGCTAAAATCGGCACATTTTCAAACTGCCGTAAAAATTGATAAATAAAATCACACACAATAGTGATCAGCGCAATACTAAACTCAGCGGAATTACACACACATGTTAAACCGGAGTGGTCTGCATGCCTCTCCAGCTTATCATTTTCGTATATAGATTTAAATCGTGGGAAATTGAATTAAGTTACAAACAAATCACACGTCAAGATACGATTTAATAAAGATGCTCCACCTATTGTCTTCCGAACACGGATTTAGGAATAACGTCTATTAATAACTGCTATCAACTCCTTGACTGCCAGTGGACGCAGATTTCGCGTCTGAAACCACTACAAACTGACCAACATTCGCGTGAAGAACACTATTGAAATAGGACCAAACGTGGGCACAACGAACACAGGACTAACAAGAGACATAAATCTTCATGAGCCCCCGCGATAGCGGGGGCTCATGAGGATTTATGTCTCTTGCAGACAGATAACGTTTGCCTTGCGCCCAACACTTAAAGGTTTACTGATGGCAGTCTCCTAAGAGTGGGGACGTGCTTTACGCGAAACCGAACCGCGGCAACAAGAGACAGGTAGAGTATCCCTAACCCATAATCATACTGAGGCTAAAAGCTTTAGATTTGTACACTGCCATATTATGCAAGCTACATTATAGTACCTTACAGATAAGGATATAGACCAATGGCTTTAGTTCAAGGGTAGTGCCAGAATACCTTGGCGCCTATAGGCGCTATTCTGGCACTACCCTTGAACTATTTTAGTCAAACGTGTATCACACAGTGGTGCATTCCGAATGATAAGAGTTGAAGGTGACTGCCAAGCGTGTAAACTGCAGAAATTATTTTTGCCGCTTAGCTTCTTCGCACTGACAAGTTACGTAGCGAATTGTATACTTGTTAGTTTTTTTATTTTTTATTTTGAAATAGACAGTTGCTTCACAATTTATTAATATTTCGAAATAATTGTCAATACATTGTGTTGTACTTGTCTTTTCTATGCGTGTTTGTTTCTTCCATTGGGTTATTCTCAAAATAGCCATTGACTACTACAACTACTACTACTACTAACAATCACAATAATAATAACTCTACTACTACTACTACTACTACTACTACTACTACTACTACTACTACTACTACTAATAATAATAATAATAATACCGTTATTATATAGGCGCTTTTTCTCAATTTTGGGGAAATCCGCGACTCAAAGCGCCGCGCCTGAAACCCAACACACACACTCACGAAACAGACGCGGATTTACGCCATTTAAGACAAACACAGTACAAGACAAACGAAGGGCCATCAGCTACTGAAGTTACAGAGATTTTTTTTTTATCGCTTGTATTTGAAATTTTGTAAAGTGGCCTGAGACCGGTACCAAAGTTACTACTAAAGACAATAATAAAAATACAGATCATCAATCCTTATTTAATTAATGGGTTTCAGCGTCGAGCTAACCCAGGACGAGGACTCTGTTGTTTTGGGGAATCTAGAGCCTTTGGTCTATCAGCTAACGTCGAGCAGGCGACTAGAGCCATCCCACGGGGAAGCACCAAAAGACATTACAACTTCATACACCAGAAACACGAAAGAACGTGCCTCCGCCTAAGCCCGCAAGACTACTCCATCCAAGGACGAGCACAGATGTATGTACGCGAAACCGGTCAACACAAACAACAGGCGGTCAATCTCAGGAGCCCCTAAAACAATACGGAAGAAACGGACCATCTGAGCCTCAAAGACATAGCTGCTCAATTCAGACTCTAGAAACACGAAAGATATTTTTTTCCTGAACTGCGCTGATCTCCTCCATCTAAGGTCTAGCAGAGGTATAATTACTCGAAGTTTGTCCTCCACAGGAGGGCGGGAGTTGGGGGGGGGGAGTGGGGGGGGGGGCTGGGCGCGTGGGGGTGGCAGGGTGGGGGGTCGGTGGGGGGTTATAGATTCTCATGAGCCCTTGCTCCTGCAGGTGATCATGAGAATCTGTGCCTCTTGCAGATAATGCACGGAAGATTTTTTTTTCTGGACCCACAACGTCCTCCTTCATCTGAGGAGTAACAACGAAAATCACTCTCTCACCAGAAAGAGGGATAAAGAGGATGAGAAAAAGAAATCTCGACCCAACTGCAAGGGCCATAGATTCTTATGACACCTGCTTCACAGTATTTGGCCCGAAGGCACTGGCGAAGACATTCCCCTGGGTGTGATCCCAGTCTGGTGTTGCGGGTAAGTGATACTGGCTAATTAGTTGATTGGCTGCGAAGGAGCCGCGCCATCGGTCATGTGACTCACCACGTGACAAATGCACGTGACAGCGGAAGAACTCTCGTCTGCAGGCGGAAACGGCGGCCTGCGCAGATGCACTTTGGGGTCGATCTTGTAAAAGGGACTCTTGACTCTTCAGACTCTTTGGTATTATTTTGCATCAAGGTTCATTGAAAACTTGAGTCCAAGTAAGAGCCTAGCTAGGTTTGGTTAGCACTGTACTGCAGCGGTGTGTCTTGCCTGTGAAAGACGGCCTAAATTTCCTGTCACGGGATAATAAATGAATATTTTTGTAAGTCTAGGTGATTCAGGAGGGTTACTGCAGTTTTATTTGTGAGCCATCTCAACAAACAGGACCGTACTGCACGGCTTCCACGCTACATTCAGCTGTCTGTGCTCATGTCACATAGAATTTACGTTACTGCTATGGAATACCGAATATGGAATATGCGTACAGTTGTAACTGCACATTATTTTATAACCAATGAGTAAATGGTGTAGACTGGAGTAAGCTCAATTAACCACCCTTACTTTTATTGTTGCGTTTCTTTATTGTTTATGTTTTATTGTAATGCCGTGCCCCATACTCCTTCCTCCCCAATTTTTGGTGTCCAATATCACCAGTGAGTGAAAATACGTTAACCCATTTAGCCCCGAGTCCCTACAGGAGAAGATTGATTGACCATGATAATTCAAGGGTAGTGCCAGATGAGCTTGGCGCCTTCAGGCGCCAAGCTGATCTGGCACTACCCTTGAATTATCATTAGCCTGGCGCCTTCAGGCGCCAAGCTGATCTGGCACTACCCTTGAATTATCATTAGCCTGGCGCCTTCAGGCGCCAAGCTCATCTGGCACTACCCTGGAATTATCATAGCCTGGCGCCTTCAGGCGAGAAGCTCATCTGGCACTACCCTGGAAATATCATGGTCAATCAATCTCCTGCAACTGGTGCATAGTCGTTAGGCAACACCTCCAGAATTTGAGAAATGGGACCGTGGGGCTAAAAGGGTTAAACACAATTCTGATTCTGATTAATTAACCCCTCATGGATGCTGTTTTCTTCAGGCCTCATTGCAGACTCCATCCTGACTAAAAGTGTGTCATGGTTTGATAAAAAAAAAAAAAGGTGTAATGGTCTGCCAGTGATTTTTTAACTTGTAAATGTGTCTGCTGCTGACGATATCGCCCAGCGGGATAGTCAGTACCAGCCAAGCGGTTAATCTAAACCGAAAAGATCACCATCACAGACAAGCACGCAGATTTGTTTCCTAGGCTCTTTAACTGAGTG
Organism: Semisulcospira habei; assembly: GCA_036245525.1. Classification (NCBI taxonomy): domain Eukaryota; kingdom Metazoa; phylum Mollusca; class Gastropoda; family Semisulcospiridae; genus Semisulcospira; species Semisulcospira habei. The sequence goes on from BTPG01000001.1 coordinate 66,022,038, forward strand.
CTGGTCTGTGATTTTGGATCTTACGGCCGTATGCCATAAGGTCCAAAATCACAGGCCAGCACAGAAATTGTCATTTTCTCTGCACCGCGAAGGCAAAATACGGTAAATACTTTTCTGCGAAAAGCGAGATTTTCATTGTATTACAATGGACATCTCGCTTTTTACAACAGATGGACTTGCTTTCTTTTGGCCTCACATGGAGAGTTCTGTGCCTGCAAGCTGATCACCAGGAGACATGAGGATGTCGGGTTCTTTCGCTGAGATGTAAAAACACATTTGTTTCTTTTAGTTTCTCATTCCCTATGAGTAACCGTGTGACACTCTGTCTTCCAGCTATTTTAGTTAATTTTTGTATAGTGAGGAGCAAAAGAACGGTTCCGAAAATGTCGCATTTTCTCTGCTTGTCAGTATACTTGTCACACAGACAGGTAGCAGTTAGACGGCCAGATAGACAACGGACAGACTATCTACATGGCGGGCATGCAGACAGACATACATACACATTAAAATATGCATTCAAACGGACGATGGAAGAACGAACAATGTTTACATCCTCCAAAAAATAGTGATTGTGAAATTCTTTCGTGCACCATTTAACTGCGAATTTTGTGTCTGTCTGTCTGTCTATTTGTCTGCTCTTTCTGTCTCTCGTACACACACACACATGCACGCACACGTGTCCACTTTATATAACTCTCTCTCTCTCTCTCTCTCTCTCTCTCTCTCTCTCTCTCTCTCTCTCTCTCTCTCTCTCTCTCTCTCTCTCTCTCTCTTGTAGTTTGTAGCAAGGACAAGAATGAAAAAAGGTCTGCGCACCTGTTCTTTCACTGATGATCCTTGGAAAATAAAGTTTCATTTCATCTCTCTCTCTCTCTCTCTCTCTCTCTCTCTCTCTCTCTCTCTCTCTCTCTCTCTCTCTCTCTCTCTCTCTCTCTCTCTCTCTCTCTCTCTCTCTCTCTCACCAGTCTATTTAAGGTCCGTCTCCCCTCCCTCCTCGCACCCCCCCCCCTCTCTCTCTCTCTCATATTCTACTCATATTCATATTCTGCCTGTCTGCCTGTCTGTCTGTCTGTCTGTCTGTCTGTCTCTCTCTCTCTCTCTCTCTCTCTCTCTCTCTCTCTCTCTCTCTCTCTCTCTCTCTCTCTCCCCCCCCCCCTCCCATGCACACGCCCTCTCTCTCTTTCTTCTTTTCTTTGTTGTCTGTTTTGAATTCAACCTGTGCTGGTTTAGTTTCTAAGATCACCGTGACAAAACAGGCGTCAGTTGTCCTGCTATATTTACGTCATCTAGTTGCCAGTGACCGGATATGCAAAGTAATTTCAGGTTTCCATTTCAGTTACATTGCTTTTCGATAATGCTTTTGATTTCAGAACACCAGTGTCAACAATTCGATCTGGTAAATTAGTGTAATTTCACCCCGGTATTTTTTTGACACTTTGCGCGTCAGTAGCGGTTTTTGTCGCGATGAATCCTGTCGGAATCATCGCGACAAAAAACCGCTACCAACACGCAAATGGTTAATGTCATAGATACAACACTTTCTGAAATGTAATCTGTTTTAAAAATCGCTAGTATTAGCCTTAATCACAGGCGTCTGATAGCAAATGGAAAGTGAGTGGCGTCAGTTTCTGTAAGTTCTTGTTGCTGACGACAGCCTTAGCCCAAGCGCAATAATGGCGGTTGGCGAGTTTCTGATCTAAAGTTCTGATCAGAATGTTTACTCTGAATTTTTCATAACTGCGTTCAAACACGAGCTTCTGCTGTTTAGCCACAGTCACTAGATGTATTACTCTGATATGTTTTTAAGTGTTTTGCTGTCGAAGCCGAAGAAAAATGCCGTCTCATGGACAATAAAGTGTATTGCATTGTATTGTATTGTAATGTATTGTATTGTATTGTATTGTGTCATGTCGTGTCGTGTAGTGTCGTGTCGTGTTGTGTTTTGTTGTCTTGTGCTGTATTGTACTGTATTGTATTGTATTGTATTGTATTGTATTGTATTTATTGTATTGTATTGTATTGTCTTTGTCAACAAAACAAAAAAAGACGAATGAAATTACTGATCAATGAATGAATGAAATAAAGACACGGGGGGAAAACAAATAAATAAGGGGAGGCAATCACTTTGAAACCAGAATATAAGATACATACTTACTTTGCCCGAGAACACCATGGGAACGACAATGAGGTTTTGAGTGTTGGATGCAAGCAAGACCCAGCCCTCAGTCGATTAACGAGCAATCCCTCGTGGCCCTAACACTGAGAATCTCACACTTCTCACATCTCACATTTCTGAGGGCCGATATCGGCCTCAGTTGGCCCGCGCACGATTCGGCCCGCAGAAAGATCCAGCCTCATTTGGCGTTAATTGCCTGTGGCCGTAACCCTGAGAATCTAACACTTTGATTACCTCGACAAAGGCGCGTTAGGTTTTGACGTGAACAGATTGAGTTTGAGTGCGGTAATCCAACCATCATCAGAACTGTGAAAGTGTTGGAAATTCTACTGGAAATTGAATCCTCTTCGAGTTCGCGTTAGTTTTGGCGAGAGTAAATTAGTGAGAGAGTCAATAACAACAGAAAACTGTATACAGTAAACTCCGGATATAGCGAGCTGCCAGGGGATCCTTTTGTTATTGTTATATCCTAGGTCTGATTGTGGAGTACATCCCTTGCTGTAAATAGAGTTAGTATTTTGGGGGGTTGCTGGAGGTGTTTGTGGGGGGGGTGGGGGGGGATACAGGGGGGGGGGGAGGGGAGGGACGGGGGAGGG
>BTPG01000001.1:66030503-66055503 GCA_036245525.1 Semisulcospira habei
ACACGGTCCACTTTGGCTACCACGGGCTCACGTGAAGTTGACAAGTGGCCGGGCCCTACTAAGCTCGGACTAATGAATGATAATTGCGATGGAAATACATCAATCTCACTTTAGCGGTTCCCGATGCGGGCGGTGGGTAGCGAACTGGGAGCTGGGACTAATGAGAGTCTGTAATCGGTTACTGGTCAGCTAAGATCAGGGACGCTGGGCCACCATAATAGATGTGGGATAATTAGGGAGAGACAGTAATAGGTCCCTGGTCAGCGAGGATCAGAGGACGCCGACCACCATAATAGATGTGGAATAATTAGGAGAGACAGTAATGAGTTCCTGGTCAGCTAAGATCAGAGGACGCTGACCACCATAATAGATGTGGAATAATTATGAGAAACAGTAATGGGTTCCTTTGATAGCTAGGATCAGAGGACGCTGACCAGCATAATAGATGTGGAATAATTATGAGAGACAGTAATGGGTCCCTGGTCAGCTAGGATCAGAGGGCGCTATCCACCAGAGCAGATGGGGGGATAGATTATGGGCGACAGTAATAGCTCCTTTGACAGATAGGGTCAGGGGACGCTGACCACCCTGATAGATGTGGAATAATATGGGTGACAGTAATAGCCCCTTTTGACTGGTTGAGACAAAGGGGCGATGCCCTCGGCCCAAAACGGGTATATATAGTGGGGGGAAACACCAGCACGGGAGGAGAGCTCACAACGAAGGGAACGAGATAGAGAGAGAGCTCACAACGAAGGGAACGAGATAGAGAGGGAGCTCGCACAATGAAGAGATAGATAGAGAGTACACAACGAAGAGAGAGAGAGAGAGATAGATAGAGGGAGCTGGAGAAGCGAGAGACCGAGCTCCGGTATTTTCGCCATTTTAGTATGCCATGCTAGTTAGGTTGGTGTGTGCCCAACCTATTAGACCCACGATGACCAAGAAATAAAAGAACTATTCTGGAAACACTCTTGTCTGGCTGCGTCTGTCCAATCTACAACACCTTGCGTGTGGCTGCGGTAGTGTAACACTACCTTATCTTCTCATTTGGTTGCCGTGACCAGGATCTCGGAACGGGAAGAAACAGAGAACGAAGAAGAAACAGAAAAACTAGATTATCAGCACCAAATCGACAGCCAACGACGCCAAGGGTGGAAGAGGCAGACCAGAAAGAGAAGAGAAGAGTCAAGCCAACAACCCGAAGAGAAAAGCAGAGTTCGAGCCCACGTCAAGGAAAAGCAGAGTTCGAGCCCACGTCAAGGAAAGCAGAGTTCGAGCCCACGTCAAGGAAAAGCAGAGTTCGAGGCCCACTTCAAGGAAAGCAGAGTTCGAGCCCACGTCAAGGAAAAAACAGAGTTCGAGCCCACGGGGACGTCGTTGCGACTCATTCAAGACCAACAGCCGAAAGGATCACGGGGTAAGTGACTTTTTTTCGTTTAACCCTTGTTGAGTCTTATATAGGAGCCAGACCAGTTAGCTAGAGTTGTGTTGTTGTTACATTTAAAAAGAAACAAAAAATGGCAGAGGAATGGTGTTTTAGGATTTTAGGCGAAAAAGTAGAGGAAATGAGTCAGGCGATTAACGCCCAGAGTATAGGGCAGATGGTAGGAACGTTTGACGGAAAGCCTACCAAATTTAGGGAGTGGATAAAAGAAATTGACAAATATGCAGTGCTAATAAAAGCCCTCAACAGGCGCCCGGTCATTGCTTATCAAGCAAGCTCGGGGGTGGTGAGTGATTTTATCCATCGATTCTTACAAACGGAAGCGGCAGGGGATTGGGATGAACTGAAAAGGCAGCTAACCGTAAGGTTCGGCGAAATCGCCGATGAAAATCATGCTTTTGCGTTGCTACAGCGGGTGAAAACAAAACCCGAGGGAAAGTGTGCCTCTGTACGCAGAGCGACTAATGACTCTGGCCGGCGAAGCCTTCCCGAGTCAGATGGGGCGCTGCTGTGGTACAACGGCAACTAATAAATTTCTTTGTTGACGGATTGGCGCACGACTTTCTTAAGATGAAAGTCCTGAGGGACAACTCAAATACGTTAGATAGGGCCGTGCAGGTGGCCATGCAGGAGGAAAACCTTCGCCATAGGTTTGAGCTACGCACGATAAAACAATCGGCCATTTAGTCAGCCGAGAGCGACAGCTAGGGGTGGAGAAGAGGACTATTGAAGTAGACCATGCTCGTCACCGTAATTGTTTTAAATGCGGGAGAGTAGGGGCACCAGGCAAGAAATTGCCGAGTGATAGGGGCGGTTGGTCAGCAAACAATGCGTCCCCCGATTCAATGCTGGAAGTGTGGGGAACGAGGTCACATTCAGCGGAAATGTAGAAAAGGCCGGAAACAGACGGCCACAAGGTCAAAGAAGGTTTCCGCCGAGGCAGGAAAACTAGAAGGTTGCTGCAGCACACGAAGCCGTTACGCAGGACCGGAAAAGTAGAAAGAGTCAGTGTTGTTTAGCATTAATGTAGCGGGTAGCCCTAAGTGCATAGTGTTCAAAAATTGGGAAGCAACGATTTCGTAGCTTGATCGATACGGGAGCAGAGGTGTCTTTGATTAGCAAGGGGGCTTACGATAAACTCAGTCATAAGCCAAAGTTAGGAAAGGGAGATGTGTCCGTTACAGTCAGTTAGTGGAGAAGCTTTACACGTATTGGGGAGGTTCAGAATTAGAATTTACGGTAGCGGGGGCAAAAGTTTAAACATAAGTTCTACGTGGTATCAGGCCTCAACAGGAACTTTATTTTGGGAAATGACTGGTTAGACAAAAAACGGGGGTGAGGATTTATTTTGACTTGAAGAAACTCAGAGTCGGAAGTGTTTATGTGCCCTATGAACAGGACATCCACATTTTGTCTCTTGGTCAGAGTGACTAAGACGAAAGTGATAAAACCTCAGACGGCAGAAGTACTCCAGGTACGGATGAAGAATGCTCCGTATTTTGCAAGAGAGACACTCTTAGAGATTTCGGAAACAGACAAGGGATTTATAGCACAAGAACCGGGGACTGTTAGTGACAAGCACGGTAGTCAGGCAAAATAAGCACCAGACGTACCCCATACTGATAGTAAACAACACAAACAAGACGTTTAGAGTTAGATAGGGGTTGTGTTGTAGGGAAGGTAACAGCAGTTCAGAAAGTACATGAAGTACAGATAGGGGTCGGTTGATCGGCAGGTATCGGCAGTCGACTTGACGGAAGTCACTGCGCCGGAGAAAGATGAAAGATGTAGTGTCAGAGCTCATTACGAACAATCAAGACTTGTTCGCGAATAGCGACCTTGATTTAGGGGCTACTGACACTGTCACGATGAAACTAGATACCGGCGTTCATCCTCCCATTAGGATAAAACCGTATAGAATCCCGCTTCAAGATAGAGAGATTGTTGACAAGGCTCTAGAAGAGATGTTACAGGCAGGTGTGTGATAAGACGTTCTCAGTCCCCATGGTCTTTTAGTTTAGTGATTGTATCCAAGAAGGGATGGGTCGAAACGTTTATGTGTTGACTTTAGAAAACTGAATGAGGTTACAAAGAAAACATCGTACCCACTACCGCTGATAGATGACATTTTGTCACTGCTTGGAAAGGCCAAGTATTTTACCAGTCTGGACCTTAAGTCGGGATACTGGCAGGTCAAGATGGCGGATCAGGAGAGTAGGGATAGAGTAGCATTTGCATGCCACAAGGGATTATTCGAATTCACGAAAATGCCTTTTGGTTTGGTGGGGGCACCGGGATTGTTCATGATGCTTATGAGATATCGTGCTAGCCGGTTTAGAAAGTTTTGCCTGTGCCTATCTCGATGACATTTTGATCTTCTCAGAAACAATAGAAGACCATCTGTGTCACCTTCAGACAGTCTTTGATCGATTGAGACAGCATGACCTGAAGCTGAAACTCAAGAAGTGTCAGTTCTTTGAGGAAGAAACCAAATACATTAGGGTTTGTCATTAGTAACCAGGGGATATAAAACCGGATGAGGAAAAGGTTAAAAGTCATTAGGGCTATGGCGGCTCCGACCTGTGTCAGAGAGTGCCGTTCGTTCATTGGTATGATTGGGTTTTACAGGAAAATGATTCCTAATTTCTCCCAGATGGCTGAACCAATCATAGCACTGACACGAAAGTATGCGAGATTCAGCTGGACAGAGGAATGCCAGAAAGCGTTTGATTTGATGAAGGAAACGTTAGCTGTAGCACCAGTGTTAGCCTATCCAGATACACGGCGTCCGTACATCCTTTACACGGATGCCAGCGACACATGCGTTGGGGCATGTCTCGCGCAAAAATGCGATGAGGACTCAGACATTTCCCCAGGCTCAAAGGTAGAAAGACCTATTTACTTTCTATCCCATAAACTTAGTACCAGTCAAAGAAAATGGTCGACAATAGAGAAAGAGGCTTTTGCGATCCATTATGCGCTTCAAAAGCTAAATCACTATTTGCATAATGCGGAGTTTGTCATCCGCACGGATCACATGCCTCTTAAGTATTTGCTTAATTCACCAATGCAAAATAAGAAGGTGCAGATGTGGGCCCTAGGCATTTCAGGATATAACTGTACTATTGAATATATCCCAGGTCCTCAAAATGTTATTGGCAGACTTACTATCCAGAATGCCGAGTGGTACTCACATGCCAGAGCACGAGGAAGAAGTAGAGGTAACCAGAGAGGTCAATGACAATGCTTTTGTCATTGGAGTCATAAACTCCAACCAGTTCACACCCAAGCAGTTCGCTAGTTGTACAGTAAGGGCAGGGTGTGGCGAGAAGCTGGAAAAAGTTGATCTTCCAGGGTTTGATATTATTGAGGAACAGGAGAAGGATTCTGAAATAGTGCGCTTAAAGGACTTATTGATTAGTGAACAAGGAACCATGACAGTCAATAGGAGGTACATGCTGATAGAGGATGTTCTATATTTCTTGTCTCATCCTGATGATGAACCAGTAGCCAGATTGTATGTTCCGTCTCACTTGGTAGAGTACGTAGTCAGACAGTACCATGACGAAAATGGTCACTTAGGAATAGACAAGACTCATGACACAGTCAGTGAGAAAGTATTACTGGCCTAACATGTACAAACAACTGTATGAATATGTTAGTGGGTGTGTGTCATCTGTCAGTCTAGAGTGTTACAAAAGAAAAGGGCCCCCGTACAGGAAATGGACATTCCTCCATACCCATTCGCTAAGTTGTCATTGGACTTGGCAGGTCCGTTTGACCGCTCCCTTAGCGGGAATCGCTATGTCATAGCATTCATCTGTCATCTGACAGGTTGGGTAGAGGCGTTCCCTGTACCAGAATAAAACGCCCGCAGTCAGTGGTACAGCTGCTCGTAGAAGAAATTCTACCCAGACATGGCTGTCCATTGCAGATAGTATCAGACAATGGATCTGAGAATGTGAATAGGGTTATGGCAGAAACGCTGGCAGAACTGAACATAGATCATGTCACGACCAGTCTTTATCATCCACAGTCCAATGCTAAGGTCGAACGTTTTCACAGAACTTTTAACGACATTCTGTCCAAAAAGATACAAGAGGATTTTTCGACATGGGACGTGCATATTAACCAGGTACTAGCAGCTTATAGGGTTTGTGTTTCGGAAAACTACGCAGGAATCTCCTTTCTTTTTACTGTAACGGTCGCGATCCAGTGCTACCGTTAGATAACATCCTTAGACCCGAAGAAAATACGCTGGTGAAGATTTTCACAAGATAGCGCTTGAGCAGCAACACAAGGCCTTCACCCAGGTGTATCGGCGAATTAAGAAAGCACAGAAGAAGGGGGCTAAGTATGCTAATAGAGGTGTACAGCCTGTCGAGATTAAGGTCGGTGACCCAGTGTACCTTCGTAATCACCGTAGACACAATAAGTTAGACAGTGGTGGAACAATTGTCGCCTGTCACATTCAGGGTACGACATCAACTAGATGGCACTGAGGTCAGTTCACATGCTGAACACTTGCGGATAGCCAAAATTAGCGAGTGGCCTATTCCAAAAGCCAGGGGGAGAACATTACGTAAAGCCACACAGGTTGTAGCTCCAGAATCATCCGATAGCGACAGTGACGATGCAGTAGGGCAAGAGAACGCACGAGACAGACTGACTAGGGGGGTGCGAAAAGAGCGTGAGAATTCTTCATCCGAGGAGGACGTTCCGTTAATGGAGCTAAGAAAGCGCATAAAGACAAGAGAGAAAAGATCTCTCTCAGCAGTAAACGTTAGTTGTAACAAGGGCACATCAGACAGTTCTGATGATGGGGAGATCGACGACAAACGTTCGATTCAGCCTAGTTTACAGACTAATGGGGTTAGGGAAATTCTTGAAGCGATACTGACTCTTCTGCCAAAGAAGGCCTCAAATTAGAAATGCGACTCTCAGACGGTATCTGAGAGAGGACTATTGTAATGTGTAAATAATGAAGCATGATTTGAGTTTTGTCAGAGACAGTGGTATAAGTCTCTGGTGGTATTTTGTATGTTGCAGACAACAACAAGATGAGGTTTTTTTTTTTTTTTTTTTTTTTTAGTCTGATAGTATTGGGGCTAGCGCAGGGTTTAAATATTAATCACAATGTCGTATTTCAAAAATTTGATGAAGTTACCACAAGTAACTGGAGATTCAGGTCAGCCTGCGCCAGAATCAATGACGGCTCAGTATGACTTAGAATCCACAACAATAGCAGTAGACGCGCAACGTACGCGGTTCGCGCTCCTTACGGAAGCTGAACTTGAAGCTTGTTCCAAACCCTTGATAGGATTCTGTGCGATTCGAAGTGCAATATATCCTATGAACATTAATCAATTTTGTGTTACGGCGCTGTTTTTAAACAATTCAGACGTAATTGCAACACACTGCCAAACAAAGGTCAGGTTGGGTACAGTGTTACCTATGGCACGGTATATAAGGGATGGGCTATGGGTCATTAGTAATCATAGTCCACTAAAGATGAGTATTAGTTGTCACGGTAAAGGGGTCACGTACCAACAAATCAACCCACCATTATCGCTAATCCGCCTCAATGAATCATGTACGGCTATTAGTGATAGATTGATGTTAACCCTTTACTACCAACAAGAGAGCCAGTATCAGGTGGAAGACAAATTGATAGGATGGCTGGAAAACTATGCATTTTCCAATATAACGTTATGGAAACCATTTCATAGCGCTTTACCAGACTACGATCACATCTCTTTGTCCAAAGAGTTAGATGAAATTAAGGAAATGCCAATGGATCATCTAATTGCTCGACTTCAGAGCATGCAATTCGTTAAGCCAAAACAAGAATGGGTGATATGGAAACAGATCATCATTGCTTCTATCGTAGGGACAGTTGTCGTGATCATAATTCGGGTAGGGTGTATACGATATAAAAAGAAAACTAGCGCATGGTTTGGCTCCATACTATCACGACTCAGGAAGGGTGAACGTGAGGTCACTGTGCCTACGTTGATTTCGGCGGCTGTGCAATCAGCAGACGTGAATGACGTCGCAAGAGCGAAGGACTCTACGCCGATGATGGAGGGAGGAGTGCAGTTACTTCCCGCCTCGAACGTTGTCAAGTTTTACCCGTCGTTGGGGTAACCAAGGATCAACGCTGTTGCGATCCAGGAAGAATCGTGAAGAATAACGAACACATGTGCAAAGACATAACTGAGTCGACGATTTTGATGTGAACATTTATTGGCGTGATTACGCCGGACAATAATAATTTTTAATAAGGAGTGATCGATTTAAATAAGTGGTCATTCCGAAAAATGATGTATTTTGTGGATAACATGTTTAATTGTTTGAAATGATTTTGTGGTCTGAATATTGTGTAATGAAAAAAAAACGAATCTTGTGAATTAAGATTCCTTTTTTTTTTCGGGTAGGTTTGGGAGGAATTGTTACACTATAAGTGTATACGACCAATATCACGGTCGGGTAATTTTATAATTTCCCTTGATATGAAAATAACGAGAATATAATTAGTACCACGGGCAGAGCACGGAGAGGGTTATGACACGGTCCACTTTGGCTACCACGGGCTCACGTGAAGTTGACAAGTGGCCGGCCCTACTAAGCTCGGACTAATGAATGATAATTGCGAGTGGAAATACATCAATCTCACTTTAGCGGTCCCGATGCGGGCGGTAGCGAACTGGGAGCTGGGACTAATGAGAGTCAGTAATAGGTTACTGGTCAGCTAAGATCAGAGGACGCTGGCCACCATAATAGATGTGGGATAATTAGGAGAGACAGTAATAGGTCCCTGGTCAGCGAGGATCAGAGGACGCCGACCACCATAATAGATGTGGAATAATTCTCTCTCTCTTGGCTTGACTTCGCGAACGAAGATTTTATAGGAGTTGCCCACGACGTCTGCAGGCTTGTTCGTGGCTGCGGAGGCCAATCCGAGACAGGCAGGTTCGACCGCAGTGGCTGCAGGGGAAGGTATGGCCAGGGTTCTGAGCTGCGGCATCTCTGTTTTTTCTCCTGAGCCGCTTGTCCTTAAGGCTAGCTCTGCGAGAGTCCTCAAAGGAGACAGCTGCCTTGTAAATGGTGGAGCGCCAGGTGTCACGGTCCGCAGCAAGCGAAGACCACTGGTGGTGGTCGATTTGGCAGGCACTAAGTGACTTCTTGAGACAGTCTTTGTATCTCTTCTTTGGTGCCCCTCTGTCACGGTGTCCAGTAGCAAGCTCGCCGAACAGGGTGACCTTTGGTAGGCGATGATCCTCCATCCTGGAGACATGCCCCGCCCAGCGGAGCTGTGTCCGCAGCAGCAAAGCCTCGATGCTCACAGTTTCAGCCTGTTCAAGGACCTCGACGTTGGTGACATAGTCACTCCAGTGAATGCCCAGGATGGTTCGCAGGCAGCGCTGGCGGAAGCGTTCGAGGAGTCGTAGTTGGCTGCGGTAGAGGGCCCAGGACTCGGAACCATACAGCAGGGTGGTGAGGACCACAGCTCTGTACACGCTGATCTTGGTGCCTGTTTTCAGCTGTTGATTGTGCCACACCCGCTTGAAAAGTCGCCCGAAAGCGCTGTTCGCTTTTGCCAGCCTGCTGTCAAGCTCCTTGTCCAGCTTGGCGTCCGACGTGATAATGCAGCCAAGGTAAGTAAACTGGTGCACTGACTTTAGTTCAGACTCGCCGATGGTGATGTGAGGAGGGCGGTACACTGTCTTGGGTGCCGGCTGATGGAGGACCTCTGTCTTTTTAAGACTGACCTCGAGTCCAAAGAGCTGGGCAGCATCTGCGAAGCAAGACGTGATGCGCTGCAGGGCTCTCTCTGTGTGTGCAACGAGGGCAGCATCATCAGCAAAAAGCAGCTCACGAATCATTAGGAGAGACAGTAATGAGTTCCTGGTCAGCTAAGATCAGAGGACGCTGACCACCATAATAGATGTGGAATAATTATGAGAAACAGTAATGGGTTCCTTTGATAGCTAGGATCAGAGGACGCTGACCAGCATAATAGATGTGGAATAATTATGAGAGACAGTAATGGGTCCCTGGTCAGCTAGGATCAGAGGGCGCTATCCACCAGAGCAGATGGGGGATAGATTATGGGCGACAGTAATAGCTCCTTTGACAGATAGGGTCAGGGGACGCTGACCACCCTGATAGATGTGGAATAATATGGGTGACAGTAATAGCCCCTTTTGACTGGTTGAGACAAAGGGGCGATGCCCTCGGCCAAAACGGGTATATATAGTGGGGGGAAACACCAGCACGGGAGGAGAGCTCACAACGAAGGGAACGAGATAGAGAGAGAGCTCACAACGAAGGGAACGAGATAGAGAGGGAGCTCGCACAATGAAGAGATAGATAGAGAGTACACAACGAAGAGAGAGAGAGAGATAGATAGAGGGAGCTGAGAAGCGAGAGACCGAGCTCCGGTATTTTCGCCATTTTAGTATGCCATGCTAGTAGGTTGGTTGTGCCCAACCTATTAGACCCACGATGACCAAGAAATAAAAGACTCTTCTGGAAACACTCTTGTCTGGCTGCGTCTTCCATCTACAACACCTTGCGTGTGGCTGCGGTAGTGTAACAAGGGATGGGGGGGGGGGGGGGGGGGGGGGGGGAGATGGCTGTGTTAGAAGGTTGACCGTTTTGTCTGTGTTTGTGTTAGCAAGGGCTACGACAAACCATTAAGCCCTACATATTATATAAGCGAAGGCATTTTAATGGGAAATATGTGATCAGGCTCTCTGAAAACGTGTAGACATTCCAGATGTTTGTTATGTGCGACCTGGTTATCAGAAGTCGGCTAGTTTCTTGGTGGCAGACTGCAAATTGCACGAAAACTGGTTGCATGGGCGTTCCTCTGTAGAGACTGTCTGTAAATCCATCCACCTCTGACCATCGACAATGGGTAGTCAATCGCCCATGATAGTTCATGGGAGGTGCCAGAATAGCTTGGCACCTTTAGGCGGAAGCTATTCTGGTATCACCCTTGAACTATCATGGTCGAACTACCCTTTAAATGTAATGGTCGAACTACCCTTGAACTATCATGGTCGATCTGTCTCCTGAACTCTTGAGAACAACTCCGAGATTTTGGAGACGGAGAACTGAGGGGACAATGCGTTAACTCATTCGATACGTTCCGCCTTCGGATGCGCGGCTTCTTTTTTTTTTAAGATCCGCAGATTTCGAAGTTATTTGCTTTGTTTGTCTGACAGTCGGCGATGAAATGGCCGATTGGTTGCAAGATACGTCGAAACACAGGCTGCTTTTATATACTTTATGCTCGTCGCAAGTGTTTTGCGTTTATTCAGAGGGAGGAGTTCCTGCAACGTTTAACGTGTTGTTTCAGTTTTCTTCATGTAGACACTATAATTATCGCTTGGACTTACATGAAGAGTTCTTATGTTCGTCATCACGAAATCTTTGCTAGTATTTCTTTTTGAACCAGAGGAACTAAACAAAACCAGATACGATAGTACGCTTAAGTTAATAATAATACTAATAGCAGTCATTATGCAGGCGCTTTACCCAATTCTGCCAATCCGTTCAAAGCGTCGCAAACTGAACACAACACGCACGCTCACGTGAGGCACACGCATTCACTCTGAAGACAAACACATTGACTAGACAAACACATGACATTCGCGTGATGCGAAGGGTCAGCTCAGCTGTTTGAGATTTTCAGAAGTGGCCTGAAACTGGCACCAAAGTGGGACCGGTTACTGTTGCAGGCTGATGTATTTGAAATTGCCCAAGAGCAAAAGGCCGTCTGGCCGACGTCGGCCTTAGGTGGCCCGCGCACGACTGTGCCCGAACCACCTAAGGCCGAAGTCTGCCCGATGGCCTTTTGCTCGCTGGGAGGCAGACGTGTGGGCGACACAAACCGGAAGAGCCAATGCCTGCTGGTGTTTGTGGAAGGACCATTTTCTGCATCTGTCCAGCTGCCCTGGGTTGTTCTTTGTTGGGAGAGAGAGGGTGGGGGGCGGTAGAGGTGTGAGAGTGACAGTGAGGGCTTGTGAGAGTGACAGTGAGACGACATGGGGGTGGAGAGAGAGAGAGAGAGAGAGAGAGAGAGAGAGAGAGAGAGAGAGAGAGAGAGAGAGAGAGAGAGAGAGAGAGAGAGAGAGAGAGAGAGAGAGAGAGAGAGAGAGAGAGAGAGAGAGAGAGAGAGAGAGAGAGAGGATCCAGACAAAACGTTTTCGGACCATCTAACATTCTTAGATTCTTGTTTAACTCATTCAGCCCGACGGCCGTATTTCCCAAATTTCGGAGGCGTCATCTAATGACTATGCACCAGTTGCAGGAGATGGATCAAACATGATAATTCAAGGGTAGTGCCAGATTAGCTTGGCGCCGACAGGCGCCAAGCTAATCTGGAACTACCCTTAAATTATCATGGTCGACCCATCTCCTGCTGTAGTGCGTCAGGGCTGAATTGGTTAAGGCAGCGAGCTCTATGAAGTTTTCTTTCTTTAAACATACACGTCATTTTAAACGTTTGAGTTTGTTTGGTTTATTTCCCCCCACATGGACTATAAACATCAGAATGCCAATATTGAAATCGATTTTACACAAAAAGGCCCGGTATCTCTTCGCTACATTAGCTTTCTCGTAGCATCGCTGTCATACGAGTGTCAGTTTAGTGAACAATTCCAGTCTCGGCGGCATCCCGAAAATGGTACATACACAAAAAAGCTCAGTCCAGTTCAATGCTCTTCGTGCTCTAAGGCAGGCGTCGACACTGAAGTGAGACCCCCTTCCCAGTGAGTCCAGATCCTCGGGACGACGTTGGCGGCAGCAGACCCGCGCACTCTGCGGACGACTTCGGTCTAAAGGCCTTCGCTTACTGGGACTGTACGTTGTCGATCGGCGGATCCGTCTGCTGACCGACGCTACGGACAGACCACCCTCTCTCCAACAGTTGACAAGATGGCACCGGCACTACCCTGCTCCTCTATAATTCAAGAGCAGTGCCTAATTAGTGTAATTAGCACCACTCCCTTGAACTATCAGAGTTCCACTGACCTTAACACATAAAGCCCGACACGCTACAATGTGAAGTGGATCTATCATGATAATTCAATGGTTGTGTCAGAATAGCTTTGCGCCTGTGGGATCGACCATGATAGTTTAATTGTTGTGTCAGACTAGCTTGGCGCTTGTGGATCGACCATGGTAGTTCAAGGGTTTGTGTCAGAATAGCTTTGCGCCTGTGGGATCGACCATGATAGTTTAATCAATAAATTGTTGTGTCAGACTAGCTTGGCGCTTGTGGATCGACCATGATAGTTCAAGGGTTGTGTCAGAATCGCTTTGCGCCTGTGGGATCGACCATGATAGTTCAATTGTTGTGTCAGACTAGCTTAGTCTGAGGATATTCTGAGGATGTAAATCGTCAATGTTTGCAGACGTCTTTTGAGGTCTGCGTGACAGTTCTGGAGACAGCTCGACCATGATAGTTCAAAGGTTGTGTCCGAATAGCTTTGCGCCATTGAATCGACCATGATAGTTCAATTGTTGTGTCAGACTAGCTTGGCGCTCGTGGATCGACCATGATAGTTCAATAGCTTGGCGCCTGTAAGCGCCAAGCTATTCTGACACAATCTTTGAACTATCATGGTCGAGCTGTCTCCAGAACTGTCACGCAGACCTCAAAAGACGTCTGCAAACATTGACGATTTACATCCTCAGAATATAAAGAGTTAAAGGAATACCGTCGGAGCTGCAAGGGAAAGTCGCTGGCAGGAGCTATTCAGCGGCCAGCAACTTGTGTCGTTCTTTGATGTAGAGTAAATTCAATCTGCCAGCAGTGAAACCAGAGCACCAATCGAGGGACACAGGAGCTCACTAGGACTGAGTCTTTCCAGCAAGAGGCACATATCTTCCTGAACCCCTGCCTTGCAGGGGTTCATGATGATCTGTGCCTCTCCCAGATGGAGCCGTTTAGTCCTGAACAACGCTTTGATGATAGAGAAGCAAATGTGATCCTCCAGCAGTAAGCTAGGGCGACCTATTGCATCTGAGGAACAAGGGTAACTATATGAACATTTCAGTTTATTTTTGATAGCAAAAGGCATAAGTTCTCATTGGCCGATGCAGGTTGCAGGGGCTCATGGGAATCTATGCCTCTTGCAGGTGGGAATAGGTTGGCGCTTTCATGGGGACCAAATGCAATCCGCCAACGGTAAATCCAACACCCACCGGCTCCCAATCCAGCCATCAATGGTCAATCAGGGACACCATTTTCCTTCATTGATCCTTTTCCTTTCCCAGCCGTGCGCCGCGACCAGGGCTCTGCCCAGCGGAGGCAAAAGGCAGTAAGTCCGCGTTTGTAGAAAGCGAAATTTTCATTGTCTTACAATGAAAATCTCGCTTTTCACAAACATGGACTTGTTGCCTTTTAACTTTACGGGGCAGAACTGTCCTCCTTCAACACACCCGCACCCTCTAGCACGCCATCCCCCACTCCCCGCCCCACCCCCCCCCACCCCCCCGCCCGCCGACAAATCCTCCCTGCCCTTGTCTAACATAATCCTTTCTACCAAATGTACTTTCTTCTAATGTCTTTTTTGCGATGTCAGTTTTGCTTGTCTTTGGCTCTCTGCCGCTTCATTTTTTTGTCGTGGGGAAAAAAAGTGAGCTGGTACTGCAGCTAAAAGAGGTACTATCTTAACGCGGCCTGCTCTAGAAGTAAAGTGTTAAGAGCAATATTTCCTTCTTGTATGATTTGAGTATGTCTTGCAATAATGTAGCAGAAAATAGCTAACTTAACACATTCTGCCCTGGGACCGACATCCCCCAGATTTTGAAGTTGGCCTCTGAAAGACTATATTACAATTCTAGAGACAGATCGAGCATAATAGTTCAAGGGTGGTGCCAGAATAGCTTGGCGCCCATAGGCGCCAAGCTATTCTGGCACCACCCTTGAACTATCATGCACGATCCATGTCTTGAAGTGTTGTGTCGGGGTTGAATAAGGTAATTAATATGAAAGACTTTTCTGCTTTTCCACAATTTTGTAGAATTAACACAGTAAAAATGTCCTTTATGATGATGATGTCGGCAACGAAGACGATGATGGTGATGATGACGACGACGACGAAGGTGATAATGAAGACGGTGAAGATGAAGTTGATGCGGCAGAATTCCACTTACAAAAACGTTAAACGTTTTAGGGCTTAACGTCTTTTGTCCACCACGAAGGTGATATCAAAGACGGGGCACCGAAATAGGGTCTGAACAAAAAGTGACCCCAGCTGGATTCGAACCCTGGGGCCGTTCTGTCGAGAGTCGAACAATCTACCACCGAACCACCCATCTCCCCCTCCCCTTACCCGCCGGGAGATGGACCTAGTTGCCTGCTCGGCGTTAAACCCAAATAACTAACTAACTAACCCTCCCCTTACAACAGCACATACAAAGAGCAGTAGAGGATCTCTGATACCCGCGTACTTCACATGCACTGTGAAAAGCACACAGACACGTACTAGTTGAGGTAAAGCCCGTCGTCATGGACGATTTTTAGCAACCAAAACCTGTCCTGAAGCAGATCGCTTTTAAAGGTCCGCCTCATCTTTAAATAATTCTCAAAGTAGATCGACCTCCCCTGTGCAACACTGATGTCATGTCTATCGAGCCACACAGCGCACATCAAAGGACTTTCAGTGTGGGCTGTTTGGCCATTAAATGAAGGGGCCGCTGGCACTGATCTGTCTTTTGCGCCTTCTGTAATCAGACTTACACACACCCACTTACACCCACACTGGTTGTCTCCCTCGACTCGCTGCCGTTGATAAGCGGCAGCGAGTCGAGGGAGACAACCAGTGTGACAACACAGTTTGTTTAAACCTATTGTAATCCTTGGCTCCGCCGGCTGACTACAAGTATCTTACTCATCAACCCTCTCCAAAACCATCTCTCAACCATCAAAAGCAAAGATCTGAGCGACCCAAGTGAGTACAGACCTATTTCAATCTTATCAGCAGTGTCCAAACCACTTGAAAGGCATATACATAATCATTTACTTCAATTCCTGGAGGAAAACTGCCTTATTAGTACAGCACAATCAGCTTTTCGGCCTAAACATTCGTGTCAGACAGCCTTAACTCTCATAACCCACAAATGGCTTACTGCCATAAATGAGTCCAAACTTTCAGGTGTAGTATTTCTAGATCTTAAAAAAGCCTTCGATCTCATTAACCACTCAATCTTACTAAAGAAGTTACCTTTATATCACATTGACTCAAAAGCAATCGCTTTTCTCTCGTCCTATCTCTTAGACAGAACGCAGAAAGTGTTCTTGAATGGTAAATACTCAGCGGAAGGACTGGTGACCCATGGTGTTCCTCAGGGATCCACCCTAGGACCATTATTATTCAACATCTTTATAAATGACCTTCCACTGTCAATATCACACCCCGGCACAAACTGTGAACTATTTGCTGATGATACATCATTACACGTATCTGATAAAAATGTTTCAACCGTGACCGCCGTCCTCCAACATAGTTTAGATGAAGTGTCAACTTGGTGTGAAGAAAATCATATGATTATTAGTATTCCTAAAACGAAAAGTATGCTGGTGACGACACGCCAAAAGCATCAACGTGGTTTGCAACCCCTTGAACTGTCCCTTCAATCTCAGCCCATAGAACAAGTGTCAAAACATCGTTTGTTGGGAGTGACAGTCGACGAACAGCTCAGCTGGGAACCTCACATAGAAACTGCATGTAAAACTATTTCGAAGAATCTCTTTTTATTATCCAAATTAAGTCGTATAGTTGACATTGATGCTCGAAAACTATTTTTTAACGCACACATCAAGACACATTGTAATTATGCTTCCAATATCTGGGACGGCTGTGGAGACATTCATTTGAAAAAAAATAATTCCCTTTACCGGCGAGGTATTAAGCTTATTCTTCCTGGTTCGTCCCCTACTGATGAAAGACTGAAGGCCCTTAATATCCTACCACTTAGTAAACAATTGGAACTTAATAGATGCTTACTTGTGCAAAAAATTCTAAACGATGCCGCCCCTCCCTATCTCCGTGAGCTGTTTTCCCACACGAATAGAGAGAACACGAGGAACAGCTTACTCCATCTCCCAAGACCGAGAATCGACATCTTCAAATCTAGCATATCATTTTCTGGTGCTAAGTCATGGAATAATTTGCCCTCTCATTTAAAGTCTATTTCAAAGTTATCTATCTTCAGAACTCGCGTTCATAAATATCTGCTGTCGTTGTGAATGTTCTATTTTTCTGCTTAGTATGTTGCTCCAGCACAGCAGATTGCTGCAGGTTATGTAATAGTTCGACTGTCTGCATTAACATGTCAGGTTCATACGAGTGTATATATTGGTCTTTTTTTTTTTTTTTTTTTTTTTTTTTTTTTTAAGGGTAAGGGGGAGGGGGGGGGATGGGTCTTTTTACTTATATGTGTTTTATCTTTTGCTGTATCGTCTGATATTTTTTATATGTGTAGAGTAGCAGGACAGTTTGGAAGATAGGCATTGCTATGCCTAAAACTTTTTATCCTGAATAAAACGTTTCATCATCATCATCATCATCTCCCCTCCCACCTCCACCTCTTCTTATTTATCGATGTCACAACAACTGCCCCCCCTCCCCCCCTTACTAAACACCATCCGCCCCCCCCCCACTCCCGCCAACCACACACACACACACACACACCTCACCCCAACACAGTCTTTAACCCGTACATTACCAGCTGACGCAGAATGTGTTTCTGAAATCTTTGTTAATTCAATTCCAAAATCCCTAGATGTCCCAGGAACGTGGATTACAAGTGGTGTCAGCAAGAGGCATAGATCCTCATGAGCCCCCGCATCTGCGGGGGCTCATGAAGATCTATACCTCTTGCAGTTGGGCAGTGTTCAAATTGTCTCGGCGCTGAACGGGTCAAAAGCCCAACACTTTTGAACTATCTCTCGCTCCGTCCCAGTCTATTTTCCGAAGAAGTTTTTATTTTTAGAGCACATATACAATCGTAGTTTGAAGGCACGATGATGCCTTGAGCTTCACTGCATAGATACAAATAGATTGTCTAAGAGGTGAACCCCAGCAATCTGCGGGGGCTCGTGATGATCTATGTCTCCTGCAGTTAACTAGAACTCTTTAAGTTTTCAAGCAAACCAACTTGGGCTCGTTTCCTTTTTCAACCGAAGTTGGCGTCCTTAATTCCTTATCCAGCCGAAGTTGGCGCCCCTTTCTCTTCCAACCTGCAGTCACTTCCGCTAGCACACTGCGCATTGTTTTGGATCCCGTGGCGGTTTACTCCCCTTTGTGAATGGGTTCGGACCTGTTTACTTCCCTTTGCGAATTAGGCGCTGGTCGGGTTATTTCCCTTTGTGAATGGAGCGAGTAATCCCTCTTTGGCAAGATAAGCGTTTGATCGAGCTACACTTGATTGTTTTGGAAGTGACATCAACGTGAAGGTGGCGACCGTTGTCTTGGTGCAGTGTATACCAAACGGGCTTGCAGTGGTGGTAGTGGTGATAGTGGTGGGATTTTGGACGAGGTGATGGTGGTGCTGGAGGGAAGCATAGCATTTACGAATAATACCTTGAAGTAATGAGCCGCATGTCGACAGTCACACGGCTGTTACCCCGATGACTTTGATGAGTCTGGTGAAAAAAGTAAAGGCTATTGATACCTTATGCACTGTAACTAAATAAAATAAAATAAAATAAAATAAAATAAAATAAAATAAAATAAAATAAAATAAAATAAAATAAAATAAAATAAAATAAAATAAAATAAAAGATTCCCCAGTAGCAAAACGTTTCGGGCCCACGACGACCGCAGTGAGCCCGCGCACAGTTGTGCGCGGGTCCACTGCGGCCTTCGTGGGTCCGAGGACCTTTGTTGACTGGGTTCAGGCTGGAAAGACTCTATAATTTGTCCTTGAATAAAGTGTTGAATAAAATGACTTTAAGTAATATGCCGGACATTTCGAGAGTGACCAGCAATAGTCTGAGAGCTGAAATATAGGGCACCTTCAAGAGAGCTTGGGATAAAAAGGCACTATTCACGCAATACATTTTCTTCTACAGTGTGAGCCAAATGGCAATGCATTAAGGCCTAGCTCTATCCTGTGAAGCCGGCAAAAGACAGCAAGTCCATTCTTTTTTTGTTGTTGTGAAAATTAAAAATTTTCATTGTAATACAATGAAAAATTCGCTTTTCACAAAAAATGGACTTAACTCTTCACTGCCGAGGAAATTAAAAGGTGAACACCATACAAATGCAAGAGGTACAGATCCTCACGAGCCCCCGCAACTGCTTGGGGCTCATGAGTATCTATGCATCTTGCTGAAACGCAATGTGTTGCCATGATCCTTGGACGATTGTGGCTTTCGATCGTTCAATGAACGAAGATTTCACAAACAAGATGTACGATCCCTGGCAGGGAAGGGGTTACATGTCTACCTTCACAGAGCCCAGCTCTCATTCAGTGTCTTTCTCACTGTTCATTTTACGAGGCGTTGAAATCCTCTTAGAAAGGCAATCAAACGTGTGGCGAGAGTCATTGACAAGGTTTTCAAGTGAGCGCGTACAAGCGATGATTTTTGCAACGACTGAAGGGCGCACCTGGTACTTTACTAGCAAATGTTTCACATACAACGCAAGCTGTGAGGGGACGGACTGACCAAGTCAGCTCAAGGTAGTGTCCGATAAGCTTGGCGCCTATAGGCGCCAAGCTTATCAGACACAACATTGAGCTGAAGTGGTCGATCCATCTTCAACAAAATTACAAGCTGTGTCAGTTTTAGTTGTCGATTTTAGTTAAAGTCCGCACAACTTTGGGTCAGTTCGCTGTGGAGGGGATAGACGTGTTTGTACATGTTGGGTTTTGAAAGAATGTCAATTTGATCTGAAACAGCGAGCTAGCTCTGTTTTCATTGCTTGCGCAAACCACGTGACCGGTCTTTATGCCCCTTGAATAGTTATTGCCGCCGTGAGATGGCCTTAGTCGCCTGCTCGGCGTTAAACCCAAATAACTAAACTTGAATAATTATTGACGTTGCGGTATGATATATACAACCGCGTGCAAATTCTCTTTGTGTGGTTGGCGGAAAATGGCTAAATGTTGCACGTGGTTTTTCGTTGAATACGACAGGGAAAAAAAAAAGAGAAAAAAAAAACAAACAACAAAAAACCACAGAGAAAGATTTAGCCAGTAGTCATAGTCAGAAAGTCAACGCCAAATTAACCCATTGTCTGTCGGTTAGCGATTTTTGTTGCGATGATTCCTGCAGGAATCACCGCGACAAAAACTGCTACCCGACAATCACAGGGTTAAAGGAAACAGTCGTAATTTATCATTTGTTAATTAGTCTCTCGAGCTGTATGGGTGCAACTATTTCAAGAAAATATAGTGTGAGAAAATTTACCGAAGCTGAACGCGATAAAAGAATTCCATGTCATCAAAACAAGTTGATATTATGAGAGCGTTTTCGTGTACATGTATGTATCAGCCTTGAAAACATGTCTACAGTTAGCCACTTTTAACCCGTTCAGTGCTATGGCGTTGTTTGTCTCTATTCCCCTTTTTTATTATTTAGTTACCACTACGCAACAATTTCTTTTTATGGAAAATAAAGTTGTCTGAATCTGAATCAATTGACGCAGCTCTACTTCTGTAGTCTGAGTTAAACCAACACCGAAAACCCTAGCTGTCCTAGGACATGAATTCAAAGTGGTGTCAGCAAGATGCTGAGGCTCATGAGGATCTACACCTCTTGCTGTTGGGTGATGTTCTAATTTCCTCTGCACTGAACAGATTTAAAGGTAACACAACGAGGTCAATCAATGACACACACAACTGTAATTTTCCAGCAATTTATTTATTTATCGTTCATTACTTTAAAAAAAAAAATTTTTTAAAACATTTCTTCTAAAAGGTTACTGTGAATCACAAATTAAAGTTAAGTTGGTTACTTGAGTTTAACGCCAAGTAGGCAACTAAGGCCTTAGTTGAATACTTGGCGTTACACTTGGCCTGTAAAAGTACCCTTGAAAACTTAAAGTCAAATCATTTGTATTACACATCTTACTGTGTCCCCAAATGTGTCAAATTTGTCGCGTTTTTAAGGTGCACTACTACGTTTTGTCTAAACCTGTCAAAACAAAGTTACTGCTTCTGCTAACGAAATGCAGCATTGTCTGTTTCTACTATATAGTGTACTTGCAAGAAACGTTTGCACTGTTCCCTACAAAAATTCCCCACACATGTTGTGGCGTCGTCGTGTAGGTCCCTGCGGATATTGTTCCGAAAAGAAAACACTTCCGCGCTCCGCCAACCGAACAATTGCTGACACGAAAGAAACCGAGTGTCCATAGAAACCTCAATAACCTGCAAGAGGCACAGATTCTCATGAGCCCTGCAGCCGCAGGGGCACATAAGAAATTGTTCCTCTTGCTGGTCGAGGTAATCTCAACCTCATACAGGCTTACATACTTTGAGGACATTATCTAGTTATCAGCATGTGACAACTAAGGAGTTTATGGAACACCTGGCGATGTAGACACACTGAAGAAACTTGTATTTGTGGTGCCTGTCTTTTACTTACATTCTTTGTTCCTGAAAACGGATACTACATCTAAACAGCGTACACGCTGTAAGTATAAATCAGACACTCAATTAGCGATGTTTTTCAAGCATCATCGGCAAAAGGGAGACTAACATTATTGACCGGAACTTCAAAAGGGGGACAACTGTGAGCGATAGGTCTTTGGAGAGTTGTTTTTAGTGTTTGTTGTGGTTTCCGCTTTGGGGTAAAGTTGATTGTTTTACCCCAAAGCGAGCAGGTTTGACGCTGGGGAAATGAGCTGGCATGAAGGGTTCATGGGTCATTAACCCCACCACTGCCAATGGACGCACGCAGATTGCATTTGTGAAATCAATGTAAATTCAACGTCAAAGATCCCCAGCCGTCGAAAGAAACATGGATACAAAGTGCTTTCAGCAAGAGGTATAGATCCTCATGAGCCCCCGCGACTGCGGGGGCTCATGAGGATCTATACCTCTTACATTTAGCTGCTGGTCAATTTCTCTTGGCGGTGAACGGTTTCCAGGTAGTTAATGGCTTGTCACCTTCTTCAATGAGTATTATTGGATTTTAGCAAGTGAGTCTGTTAGCTCAGGTGAGCGTTTATGAGTTAAAAGATGGACAATTTAGTTTGCTAAGTACAAATTAGTTGTTTTGTCTTTTTTTCACTTTGGAATTTTGAAAACAAAAAACAAAAACAACAACAAACCACGACAACTTAATTTGTTTGTTTTCTTTGTTGGTTGGTTGTAAGTTACTATAGTTGAGACGTGTTGACTTGTTGGTTGGTCATTTGTTCATTAGGTATTTGCTTTGGGCAGTGGTTTTGTTGGACAGCTGTTTATTACCGTGTAGGATTGTGTTATCGTTTCATAAACGCGGCAATCATTTAAAAGAAAAATAAACCACGTTACCTTGAATTCAAACTGTCGTTTGCTTGATTGTTTGAGAGCGATTCTACTATCAAAACAGCCGCCAAGCATAAACAAAACTTAAGCTTCACATGAGTGAATTTTGGCATCCGCTTGCAAAAACAACGCCACATCAAACCTCAGTCCATCTAGGGCATTTTAGTAACCATCTGCGAGAGACATAGATTCTTCTGTCCCAGGGGCTCATGAGAATCTATGCCTCTTGCTGACCGAAAGCGGCTACAGCTGTTCCTCAAGATAAGGATCTAATTTGATTTTTCGTGTGAAGAGTGCGACTGTGCAAAGAAACTGGACGACTGAGCTCACAAAAGACAAAGGAATCACTAAGACCGGAGCAAAGATAGCGCAAGGCGGGAACATCGGACAATCAAAGGATGAAATGAGAGAGAGAGAGAGAGAGAGAGAGAGAGAGAGAGAGAGAGAGAGAGAGAGAGAGAGAGAGAGAGAGAGAGAGAGAGAGAGAGAGAGAGAGAGAGAGAGAGAGATATGAAATGAAATGAAATGAACTTTATTTTCCAAGGATAAAAGAAAGAATAGGTGAGAGAGAGAGAGAGAGAGAGAGAGAGAGAGAGAGAGAGAGAGAGAGAGAGAGAGAGAGAGAGAGAGAGAGAGAGAGAGAGAGAGAGAGAGAGAGAGATATGATGATGATGAAACTTTATTTATCAACGGTAAAAAGTTTTGACAGGAACAAATCGTCATTTTACAAACTTGCCGTTGCTAACATCTACAACATAAAATAAGTTTAAAAAAAAATAATAAAGACATTATAGGGCCAATTTTGTCAACAAGAGGCATATATTCTCATGAGCCGCTGCGAACAGCCCGAGGACCTTTGCTCACTGGGGCTGAGTTGGTATACCTCGCCCCTGGTATACCTCGCCCTATGCCTAGGTGACCTGCACCAGTGGAAATGTTTTGCTATTTTCGCACCTGACCGGTCGCTCGCACGGGTCCTGTGCACCAGATCGGTTTAGAGCGTGTGCTCTCTGCGCTTGTAATGAGCAATCTCGGAGAAAGAATCGCGTGATGTTTGATTGCTGCAAAATAAGATGAATAAAGAATAAACCCTTTCCCATATGCAATCCGGCAATAATGCATCCTTATGCTAGCACCACGACACATTACGCCACATTACACGACTTGGCAGATTTGAAAATATATTTTTTGGGCTTCAATGGTGGTGATTTTGCGACATCTGCGTCGCTTTGCGGCAGAAAACACCGTCGTAGCCGTAGTACGAGAGACGAGTGCATTACAGTGGACTTGATTGAGGAATATGCAAGTTCTGACGAGATTGAACTACCCCTGATCTTTTTTCTAGTAGGGACGTAGGCCCTCGAACATTTTATGCTCAAGTGGGGTAACGCTGCAAGTTTTTCGACTGCGATCACAATTTTCCGCGAGAACGTACGAGCAAGTGCAGAAGCCTACCTGCGCGCGCAGTTCTGGTGCACTTACTAGTCCGAGCGACCAGACAGATGCGAAAATCGCAGTGATGCGCCACTGGAGCGTTTAACCTAGGTACAGGGCGAAATATACCAACTCAGCCTTACTGGGGCGCGCAGTGAAAACAACACCTCTACTTTCAGACGGAAAATGATAACCATGCATTTCATCTGTAGTCACGTCTCCGCTCTGTTAAGGCAAAAGAGGGTAGGTTCGTTTTTGTGAAAAGCGAGATTTTCATTGCATGGCAATGCCGTGGGCCTTCACAGTGCGTATCTGCCTCAGGCAACGTTATTGAATCTTTTGATTTGAAACTTGAATCTTCCACTGTTGGGCAGAAATCATATTCATACTGCATCTCAATTCAGCCTGCAGGTATAGTGTTGCTCAAGTGCATGCAATTAGTTTTGGAGAGCATCACAAACATGATCCTTTGTGTGGCACTTGTTGCAGAAATTGAAACGCAGAAAGTGCAGTAAACTACAATGATATCTCTCTCTCTCTCTCTCTCTCTCTCTCTCTCTCTCTCTCTCTCTCTCTCTCTCTCTCTCTCTCTCTCTCTCTCTCTCTCTCTCTCTCTCTCTCTGCCTGTCTCTCTCTGTGTCTCTTATCTGTCTCTTTCCCCCTAACCCCGGCAGGGGCCTCAGGTTTAAAAAAAAAACTTTTTAGGCACTTTGGCATGCGTTTGGCCTACGAGCTACTCCCCCCCAAAAAAAAAAATCTCTCTCTCTCTCTCTCTCTCTCTCTCTCTCTCTCTCTCTCTCTCTCTCTCTCTCTCTCTCTCTCTCTCTCTCTCTCTCTCTCTCTCTCTCTCTCTCTCTCTCTCTCTCTCTCTCTCTCCAGTTTTCTCCTTCACTGCTATGATGAAGAGTGTGTGCCCTCCTCAATGGTAACTTCCTTCGTTCCGCATCGTATATCATGCGAAGCGGATCGAGGGAGGTAACCAGCGGTTGCCCGCTTTCATGTCTATGGACGATTCTGCATCAGCATTGTGATTGGTTTCTCAGTGGAAACAACATCTGCATCGTCTGGTCAACCCGTTCAGTGCCGAGAAAATCTGAACACTACCCCACTGCAAGGGGTATAGATCCTCATGAGCCCCCGCAGTTGCGGGGGCTCATGAGGATCTATGCCTCTTGCTGACACCACTTTGAATCCATGTTCATGGAACTGCTAAGATTTTCTGGTGCTGAATTAAACGAATATTGCAGAAACGCAGTCTGTGACAGCTGGCGCTGAACGGGTTAATCTATGAAGAAAACAAAACTCGCATCTTTACACAGAGGCTAGCGCTGAATACTAACCCCTTCACTGCTAGTGGTCGGAGATTCTGCACATCTGAAATCTTCGTTAATTCTTATCATTCTGGTACACCCATTGCGTGAAATAAATTTGACTTAAAGTTCAAGGGTGGTGCCAGAATAGCTTGGCGCCTCAGGCGCCAAGCTATTCTGGCACCACCCTTGAAATAAATCAGTTGATCTATCTCCTAATCTGCAACATAGCCTTCATAGGATAATAAGCAAATTTTACAAAAGCAGCCTCAGGCTGTAGTGGGTTAATGTGACGTCTGCAAGATTC